>JANEHU010004722.1:0-20306 GCA_027563435.1 Nasonovia ribisnigri
ATTCTAGTTTTGAGGAGACGAGTGTAGTTCATCCTGCAAAAATGTTGTTCACCTACTTCGCTCATATAAATTACTACAATAACTACAAAAAACTACTTGTTGGAAATTTAATTTATACCTATAAGTACCTGGATCCAAATACTCCACAAAATATTTTGCATTCAATATATAAAAATAAAAATTATGAAATAATGATTGTCTTGTGTCAAATTAATCACTCCATATATAGAAACTTTAACAATACTTTTCTTGATTGAGTGACCCTAGATCAACTTTATTCAAAATAATTAATGAAACTTTTACACTTTTAATAAATGTAATATACTTATCTTATAAATAGTAGAAAGTAGAAACTATAAATAAACAACAGGTATTATATTGTCATGTTCTTTTATTAAATAATAATTTGTCAAAATTAAACAGTTCATATAAATACTATTTTGCTGACAGTTGACACTAATATCCTAAAAAAATCGATTTCTGCTCTAAGTATAGCATTTATACGGTACTTGGTATTGATAGCTTAATAATTTGTCCATGCATTTTGTTAATCAAGTATAAAATAATATTACTCTACCGGTAAAATAATAATGCATTTTAACGGAAAATATAAATCATTTCAAATGTGGGTTAAAATATTTACATGCATAATAAAAATGGCAGGATTTTAGATAGTAATGAAATAAACACAACAAATATTGTTTAAGTTTAAAGATTGATAACATTATATACATAAGGATTATTAAAATTAAATCAAATACCCAGTAATATGTTCAAGACAAGAGAATAACAATATGGTTAAACACTATAAAAATAGTGTTACATGATTGGAAGCAACTATTTGTAGTATTAGGTAGGTACACTAATCCAAATCATTTATTTGTGGGAAGCACTATCTGGGGAGGTAATGTACTTTCTCATGAAACAAGTCTCTTTTCAGTCATTAAAATTGTTGATAACCTATACTATTATTAGTCCGATGGGTAAGGATAATTATTATTATTATTGACTTATTACAGTTGATGATCAATTTTAATAATGACAATATTTTGTTTCTGCAGAGTTCATACAGACTCTCTTTCAATTTATGTCGTCTGCAAAATATTAATATTTAGTACCTAAATCGGAAGACTTGATCGAGTATCTAACATTTATCGAAAAGAGTCTATAAAAAAAAATATAGTGGTGCAGAGCCGCTCGAAACTAGGAAACGCTCTGAGTGTAATTATCGCCTTACTAGGTCGAGACGTCGAGGGACTGTGGTTTATAAAAATAATATAGTGGTGCGAGGCCACGCTCGAAACGAGGAAACACTCTTAGTGTATGCATCGGTCAGTGTTGGTAGCTTCCGGATGGGTGACCACCCGAGAATTTTAGCAACAAATCCTTGCCAAGCATACACACTCGTGTTAAAATCTACAGTACCCCAGGCTAATGACCTCAGTTGCCGAAACCTTAAACTTAGTAAAAACAAAAAATATATTATATGAATATGATTGTATTAGTTATAAACTCTTGAACTAAGAGTTAAATGATTTCCTATAGGTTAGATTTAAATGAGAAATATTATTACAAACGAGAGTCTGTTGTGGACACTGCGGACGACCAAAAGGACTAACTTACAAATCCTCCTCCAAGAAGTCCGAAATAAAATGATTATATGAATAATAATAATATCTAAGTCAAATAATACAATTAAATTATACTTTTCAAAAATCATAATTTTGACGATTTGGACTTAATATGCACCTACTTTAAATGCTTAATAGTTGTGGTGGAGTTACTAGTTTCCACCAAAATAATATTGGACTCCTACATATGAATCTCACCTAATATTAAAGTTTGGGCTGATTAATAGTGCCGCCGAAATTTTAGAAGTTGTTTTTTGGAATGGTTTTTATTAGTTCAAACATACATAATATAATACATTATCATAATATTATGTACTGTTAGTTCTTTTTCAAAATTAAATTAATTAAGTACTATAATAAATGTTATTATTTATTTTTTAGTTATACTTATATATTGAATACGCAAACGCATATAACTTACATAATTGGATCGGACATACAAAAAGTTATTTTTTAGATATTTGCATATTACATTGTATTCACCTTCCACCATCAAAATTGTATCGAACAATATCGTCGGCAGACTAATGATGGACATCTGGTTATAGCTTGGGCCTCCCCACGGTAGCGAGGTGACGATCACAAACCTTTTATCTCATTCCCATTATTTGAATACGTTTAAAAAATATTCCAAATCTCAAAATTTTCCTATTTTTACAAAACATGAGAAGCTAAAGATTAAATCATTAAAAAAAATGTTCTTTAAAGAATACGTTTCACCTGCATGTGATGTCTCCAAGTGTTTCTTACAAGTGTGAAAGATACAACATTTTCATTCTGCTGAAATAGTAATACCATCCTGTAACAGAGAGACAATACATGCTGATAAATCATTAATATTTATTACTTTTGCAATTTATATCCAATCATACTTTCAAGTTGTTATCACAGTTAATGTACCTTAGATCATATACTATGAATGGGCCCATAACACTATAATTTTAAGCACATATTACTATATTAATATTAGTGACACTATAGTCTCTGACTATGATACATGTAACAAGAGAAATGTCACATATATTATATTTCTCTATGTGAATTAACATGTCAGAGACTCGTCACTTATATAGTTATATGTGCTTAAAATTGTTTTCAACGTTGAGCTGGGCTTGTCTTCATCCATGGCCGGATTGGTTAGGTGAGCTACCGAGAAAATCTCGGTGGGCCGCTTAAAGTTAGGGCTGGTTGTATGAGTGTAGATGAAATACATGTACAAATCGCATGTTTAAAATACGACTAGCCAAGTATAAGCTCGTAACAATTTTAGACGTTATTTTGGTCCAGTAAAGATGTAAATCGGCCGCTTAAGGCCCCCATACACTTCAAACAAATTTGCGCAACCGACAGTGTTTGTGCACACATTTTGAGAGTGTATGGCCCGGTTTGAGGTTTGCACAATTGTGTTTGTTCGGTACTTCAGGCAGGATCGAAATTTTTTGCGCAAATTGTTTGAAGTGTATGCGGCGCTTTAGAAGTAAGAATCATCGAGATTGAGGGCTGATATTTATACTAATCCGGCCCTGAATGATGAAGACTTCATCCATAGTATATGATCTAAGTTTTAAGATGTCAACAACCAACGGCTCAACTTGATAAAAAAAGCACTTAAGTTCGGCAACCAACTAAGGATCTTTTTATTCAAAGTGTCCTAATAAGTCATAAGGAGGTTAGTTAGGTAAACCTATGGTTAGTTAAGGCTATGGTGATGATAGACGACTATCATCACTGGTCGTGAGCTTTGCAATGATCTTATCCTACTAACTATCAAGGTATTCGATATTGTAAACATAACAATGAAAGAAAATATTTAAATATTGTTCGTTAGGATGCGTTAGGTTAAGCAAGGGTAGGTAAAATATTAGAAATTAACTAATTATCATAATTTTTAACCACGGTGTTAAAGGCGACCGGGTAGTGTTGTACCAGTATAATTAAAAACTTTAAATACCGCTAATCCTAATCAATTATTTATTTAATACAAAATATTATCAAAAATTTTTCTTATCAATTTAAATATTATTATTTTAATATAGAGATGTGTTAAAAATTAACAACCTGGTACCATATTTTTTTTTCTCACTCCTCAAAAAGTATTTGCCTGCGGGCTCCAACGTTCCCCTTCAAAATTTTTCTATCAATTTAGATATATAGATTTTTTAAGATTTTTTAAGATTTTAAGTTAACCTGGTGCCATATTATTTTTTTTTCTCACTCCTTCAAAATTATTTGCCTGCGGGCTCCAGCGTTCCCCTTCAAAAATTGTATTTATTAATTTGAATATTAATGATTTTTTTCTATAGATAACATTAACAACCTGGTGCTATATTAATTTTTTCTAAATTAAATTTTCTTACTCCTCAAAAAGTATTTGCCTGCGGGCTCCAACGTTCCCCTTCAAAATTTTTCTATCAATTTAGATATATAGATTTTTTAAAAGTTAACCTGGTGCCATATTATTTTTTTTTCTCACTCCTTAAAAATTATTTGCCTGCGGGCTCCAGCGTTCCCCTTCAAAAATTGTATTTATTAATTTGAATATTAATGATTTTTTTCTATAGATAACATTAACAACCTGGTGCTATATTAATTTTTTCTAAATTAAATTTTCTTACTCCTAAAAAAGTATTTGCCTGCGGGCTCCAATGTTCCCCTTCAAAATTTTTTTTTCTATTTAAATATTAATGATTTTCTTATTTTGTTAAAAATTAACAACCTTATTAATTTACTTAAATTTTTTTTCTCACTCCATAAAAAGTATTTGCCTGCGGGCTCCAACGTTCCCCTTCAAAAATTTTTTATCAATTGAAATATATAGATTTTTCCTATATAGATTTGGTAAAAATGAACAACCTGGTGCAATAATGATTTTTTTTTCTCACTCCTTAAAAAGTATTTGCCTGCGGGCTCCAGCGTTCCCCTTCAAAAATTGTATTTATTAATTTGAATATTAATGATTTCTTTCTATAGATTTGTTAAACATTAACAACTTGGTGCTATAATAAATTTTTCTAAATTAAATTGTCTTACTCCTTAAAAAGCATTTGCCTGTGGTCTCCAATGTTCCCCTTCAAAATTTTTTTTTTCTATTTAAATATTAATGATTTTCTTATTTTGTTAAAAATTAACAACCTTATTAATTTACTTAAATTTTTTTTCTCACTCCATAAAAAGTATTTGCCTGCGGGCTCCAACGTTCCCCTTCAAAAATTTTTTCATCAATTTAAATATTATTGATTTTCTTATATAGATTGTTAAAAATTAACAACCTTATTATTTTCTTAATTTTTTTTTCTCACTCCTCAAAAAGTATTTGCCTTTTCCAACGTTCCCCTTCAAAATTTTTTTTTCAATTTAAATATTAATGATTTTCTTATTTTGTTAAAAATTAACAACCTTATTAATTTACTTAAATTTTGTTTCTCACTCCATAAAAAGTATTTGCCTGCGGGCTCCAACGTTCCCCTTCAAAATTTTTTATCAATTGAAATATATAGATTTTTCCTATATAGATTTGGTAAAAATGAACAACCTGGTGCAATAATGATTTTTTTTTCTCACTCCTTAAAAAGTATTTGCCTGCGGGCTCCAGCGTTCCCATTCAAAAATTGTATTTTTTAATTTAAGTATAAGTGTTATATAGTGTTGTACCAGTATAATTAAAAACTTTAAATACCGCTAATCCTAATTAATTATTTATTTAATACAAAATATTATCAAAAATTTTTCTTATCAATTTAAATATTATTATTTTAATATAGAGATGTGTTAAAAATGAACAACCTGGTACCATATTTTTTTTTCTCACTCCTCAAAAAGTATTTGCCTGCGGGCTCCAACGTTCCCCTTCAAAAATTTTTTTTCAATTTAAATATTAATATTTTATATAGATTGTTTAAAAATAAACAACCATATTATTTTTTTCTCTCACTCCTTAAAAAGTATTTGCCTGCGGGCTCCAACGTTCCCCTTCAAAAATGTTTTCATCAATTTAAATATTATTGATTTTTTTATATAGATTGTTAATAATTAACAACCTTTAATTCTTAATTTTTTTTTCTCACTCCTTAAAAAGTATTTGCCTGCGGGCTCCAACGTTCCCCTTCAAAAATTTTTTCATCATAACTCACATTTCCACGTCAAGGCTAAAAGTTGTTTTATTCTCTTAATGTATTACACACACACACACACACACACACACACACACACACCGTCGAGGAAATTCTGTCTCACCTACGGTATGACATTCGTGTCAAAATCTTGAAAATTTAATAGTAGGCTTCTAATATATAGTTTCAAAGGCAGAAGAAAAATATTGAAAATCCGTAGTCACAATTTTTATTTATAGGTATGTAATCAAATTTCAAATTTTGACAAAATACGTAAAAATGACGAAAATGTGCAATTTATATTGAGTTAGAAATTCATAAAAAATTTTCTTTTTAAATATAAAATTTGAAAATGTAATACAAGATTCCTCATAAGTTTGCCTAATTTTATCAATAAAAAAAAGTTTATAAGCAAGTCATAATAAATTTTTATGAGCATTTTAAGTTCAAATTTGTACAAGATTCGATATTCACTCGATTTCTCATGTAGCGATTTTCTTATTTGTTGCAATTCAAAAACAAATAACTGTAGATGCATGAAAATTTCACTGAATGTTAATATTTTCTGTAAGTTTATATTATGTATCAATTTTGCTTACTATTTTGATTTTTTTTATAAGGCTTGACTTTCTTAGAACTAGAGTTCATTTACATTTTCACACGTTCTTGACGAGTTATTCCACTTTCATTACAACTGCTTTTTCTAATAGTTTTAACATGTTATATCCTTTCTATTAAGTAACACAACATTTTTAATTCTCATACATAATGCAAGATTAGTGTTAATCTTATTTAGACATTTCATTTTTTTTACTTCTAGTCTCTAGAAATCAAACAAAAGCTTTTTTCAGGTTTTCTAAGGAATATTATTGTGATGTTTTACTATAATAATATTGTGATTTGAATTTATTTTTATTTTTTTACCACTGGTTCCAAAATAAATGAATTTGAATTCAAAATAATGTTTAACTTTATAATATTATTTTCGAATATCAATGATATTTAAGCTGGTTTGTACTTAATACTATAAATATTTCAGATTAGATTTGTTAATGCCCCAAAAAATTATATTAAATAAATGTCAAATTTATGATAGTTTTCTAAATTTAATATTTAATTGAACTTATGGAAATTACTTATACATATTCATAACTTATAATTTAAATATTTAGTGTTTTCCAATATCTCTAAGTATTCATTATGGTTTTATATATAGTTTGTATATAAGAGAAAATGAACTTATAAGGTTTTATCTATAAATGTATTGAATTTTTTCTGTATTTAAGTTGTTTTTTGTATATATACCTACTGCCACTGTTTTTAACAGCATTCGTACTCTATTATTAGAATACCTTTGTAGTTTATCTGAAAGTCTGAACACGTAACGGGTTGTTTAACCGTTGGTTTGATACATATTTTATGTTTCATCTTAACTACATAATAGTTTAATACTTTATTTTGTCTTTGCTCTGCAGTGGACGTCTACAATATAAAATACGCTCATGTAATTGCCAATATCGACGTATCGTATATCACAATAATTGTGTAAATGGATTCCTGTTGTTAAAATCTGAAAATTAGTTAATTTTAAAATTTCGCTATTTGTCCCAGGGAGTGTTGAAAATCATTTGTAAATAATTATTTTGAGTAATTTCTCGAATCATATTTCACTGCAGTTACCGAATTGTTAAACAATTTTGCAGTAATTCATATTGTAATTTAATTAATAAAACAATCTTATTTCCCCAACACAGTGTAAGTTAGGGGTACAAGTGGAATGATGCATTTTAAAAATGTATATAAACCTGTAGGTTAGTTTGTATGGTTCAATTTGGCACGTAACAAACATCTGAAATAGAAAATTGGATCACATCAGACTACAAAGATTTCTATTAAAAATATAATATAATTTATCAATAGACCTTATGGCTTATACTGGGTATGGACAACACTGCACTCCAGAATCTAGATAGTAGATATGGCGCACTGGCACAGCTATATGTACCCTGGAAGTGCTGATGTTTACATGTAAGTTTGTTTTTAAATTTACATGGTAGTTCTTGTGTCCCTCAAAATCTAATTATTTTTATTAATATGTTACGTAATATGATATAATCGAAATCGACCGTTCCTTCTCCACCACAAACAACTCAAAGTCCGGTCTTGAGGCATGAGGAGTGGTGAATTGAAATACGAGTGAATAATAATAATATAATATATTCAGGGGTGGAACTAAGGTGGGGGGGGGGGCGAAGCCGGGGATTGATCCCCAGGCGTAAAATTTCAGTGGGTTTATTTTTTGCCCACAGGAATGAAAAACAAAAAATAAAATCATACATGGCATAAAATAAATAATCACCATTCTATTATTAGAGCGCATACCTGCGCGAACGGCTTTTGCCTGTATTATCAATAATAAAATATATGAACGTTATCATCGAAGCACAGCGACGACGCTGACAAAAATAAACACAAAATTAATTACCACAGTGATAAATAATATTATTCTGTCTTTGTCATTTGGGGGGAGCACGGCCCACCCTCTCGGGGCACGGAGTAGCCAGTAGGTATAGACATCATTCTTATTAACGGTAAGATTATGAATAGATTCGTATAAGTATTTTAAGTACTGGTATACTGGTGTGTTATAGGTACTATAATTATTAAGATTCTGAGTGAAAGTGTGAAACTAGGCATTTATTGAAGCATTTAAAGGTGTGTTTTTGTTAAAATTTCTGATACCTATACAATAACTTTCATGAAGTTATCAATCAACGTACGATATATTATTATACCTGTGTAATATATTAAAAATAATATTAATATTTTATACTATTATATATTATAATAATATAATATTTACTAAGATGGATGTACATTTGTTTAAGTTAAAAAAAGATTTGGTTTTAAATATATATTTTTTCTTTTATAGATTGTTTAATTTAATTACATTTTTTATTGTCCTAAATTGTGTACCTTTATCAGAACAAAATATTTTATATTGCACCATAAGGATCTATTGTAATTGAGGTGCATGTACATTTTACTGTTAAGTATTCCTAATACTCTTGGTTTTATTTTGTAGGTTTGTAATTAATTTAACAAAGTATAATATTATATATAATATATTATATTAATGAGTTTACTTATAAAATAATTAATTGTTGCATTTAATAAGTATGATATATTCAAGGTTATCGTTGGTCATGTTAGTTCTAAGTTTGTCATATTCACTCCATCCACACTGCTTAACTAAAATACAAATGTAATGACTAGACGACTAGTGGACAATAGTATTTTTCCATTCAATTTTGGGTAGGTAACTTAAAAAAAATTAAATGGAAAATTATTTTTTTTGGTTTAAGCTGGCACGTGCCTCAATTTATAATGCATTGTAGTACAGAATATATTATGTACATGTCTACATATTACATTAAATCGTAAATGTAGTTAATTATTCAATATTTTATAATTTTTAATTATATTACAGCAGTTAACATAATATTAATTTAAGTAATAAAACAAATTATAATTCTTATAATTTTTAAAATTGTTTTAAGTGTGTAAAGAAAGTGTTGAAAATAACTATCATAGGTTCCAAATTATAAATGAAATGAGAATATTGTTATTTATGTATACATAATACTATAATAGTATAATACATTTAGGTACACATTCTCACTAGGTATACAAAAAATACCCTCTTAGAATTTGATATTTTCCAAATATTTTTCTTTAATTTCTTTCACCAAGTTCTTTTTATGGACTTAGCAAGTATTGAACCATCTGCAGTTGATCCATGTACCTATATAGAATTTAACCATAAACCGTGAAAATTACACAAGTTGAGCTCCTTCTTCTGTAATGCAAGTGTAGCCCTCTTGGCAAGATTAAGAGCACTAACCTACATTTAGAATGATACAAAATTTAAGTATAACATTTTAAATTCTAAGTCTTGGTATATTTTTCAAAAAATTAACTATTAAGAATTTTTTATTTTAAAATTACCTTGTCTATCTTTAGTTACACAACTGGCTATAAGTGAATTTTTAAATAACTGAAAACACATAATTGTAAGGAATGCACAAAACATATTATGCATGATAGTATTATATTAATGATTAAAATTCCATAGCATAATTCATAAAAAGTTTTTAAAAATCTTCATATAGGAGGTACACGTCATCATTTTTATTTGAACAAATTCAGCTATGCTGTTTAGGTACTTAATGCAATAACCTACCTAAGTATCTATAGTATTAGTTATTCCAATTTTTATATTGTTTAATAAAACAAAATATTTTTACTCATGAACTTATTATACATATATTGTTATACATAAAATACATATAAAGTGTTTTGTAAAAATTAATACCATTAATATAATAGTTAATAATAATAAGGTACCTAATCATGAATCAGTATATAATTAATTAAGTTTCAATATATTTGACATGATGTCCATATTGATTTATTTATTTATTTTTATCATGAAATCAAAATGTACAATTTATTATACAGTTAAATAAAAGAACAAAACCATTTTTTGATTAATTTTGACCACAATTAGCGTTTGCAAAATATTAATTATAATAGTTTGAAAGTTTGAATCAATTAATAGAAATTTTATAGAATATACCATAGATATTATACACACAAAAACGACACATTGATAAAATATGTAATGGGAGCCATAAATAAAGTATAGGTACTTAAAAGCAGTACCTATAGCTGAAGCACGGATGATATTATGAAAATGTCTAGAAACACGTCTTTCTATCTCATTCCTAGTAAACATTTCTTTTTTGTGAATATTTAAAACCTAAGTTTTCAATTTGAACGATGGTGGATGATTCTTCCGTATAAAAATCAAAATTATTAAAAAGTATCCAAATTTTTGTATTCCCCTAATTTTCAAAGCATAGTTTTGAATTTCTCTTGAGTCTCAACGCTCTAATGCGGTGTTGCATAAACAATTTATTAAATTTAATGGACCGATCGTAGGCCACTAAACCTTGTATAAGTGATCATTAGCTCACTATCTAAATTATTAATATCGCACTATTAATGAAACCCGGCGGCACTAGAGTAGTTGTATGTTAAGTTATAGTTTTGCCATTAACACTAAAAACAATATTATTACCAATGTTGCGAAATGCCGAAAAAAAAGGACTCTCAACAAAAATGTAGCTATATAACATAATATAATATACCTACAGAGTTCGTTGTTATTAGTTTTATAGATTTGAATACTCTGAATAATATTCTATTTTCAAATATGAAATAAAAATGAATAGTCTCATCCAAAGAAGTAAGAAAATTGAAAACTGATGACGATGTCATATTATAATATCCATCATCTATGGCAAACGCCAATCCTGGTCATTCGTCGGCGACGATTCACAGTTCTAATAATTTCAATGAACAAAAAAAAACGAATAGGCCAACAATGAACAGACAAGTCGTTAAACAATAATTTTGTACCTATACAACATTTATTCATGTATTTCATTCTGCTCAAGTTAATTTCATAAAATATCTCGATACTATCAGTTCAGTGCGAGATGAAGACGGATGAAGAAATAGCAGTTCATTGATATGGAATCCGTACTCTAGATATGGCACACCTATATTCAACCGAAGAGTCGACAAATTCGTTAGTTTGATTACCTATTCTTTAGAGGCTAACATTTACGTTTTAGTCTTAAAATTAATATATTGCCACGGACAATCTGCTAAAGGTTAGGTAAGTAATATCAATGTATACAAAAAACAATTCAGAGCGGTGACGGCTGTCAGACTTGGATATTTTATATTGTTATTTTTAATATATTATATTTAGTTGAATTAATACACTTTGCTTAATATTGAATATTATCATATTTGTATATCAAAATATACTTAGACATTTTAAGAACCCACAAATAATAATTTTAGATTAATAGTACCTACATTTTTTTATAAAAATAGAAATCTTGTATTCAATTTTAAAATCTTAATTATACAAAAAAAAACTTAATATCGAAAATTTGGTATGCCTATAAATAGCACAACATAGGTCAAAATAATTTCTGGTGTATAGAAAATGTTTATATAAATATTCAGTGAAAATTTCATGTACCTATCTACGGTACTTTTTTTTGATTTATGCCGCAGACCAAAATCGATTTTGCCGAAATTCAATTTTGCGTAAAAATTTAAAATACCTGTTTTTTCTTAATTTTTTTGTTTTTGTTTATCCCGACGTTTGTAATCTACGGGGAATTTAAAATTTAGACTTCAGTTAAAAATCAAAGCTACAGACACAAAAAAAACAGGTTATAAAAATTACAAACACATATCATTTTAAAATTCATATATCATTCTAATCACACATCATTATAAAATATAAAATATACACAGTACAATTAAAATTAACATATTAAATACCAGAAATTACATTTATTTATAATCTCAGTTTTACTTAAAGATTCGTAAAATTAAAATATACACCTATATGCTTCTAATATCTATACACCATGAAATTGTTCCTAAACACGGAACTCTTTGATGTATAAAGTTGCATTTTATTAGATCCGTGGATTCATCATATTGACGTTTAATACAATATCTATCATTTATATTCTATGGCAACTGTCAAAGTCGTTGCAGAAGTTACAGTCATTAAAAATTCTAAAATTTTAACAAACGAAACTAACATAAAAAAAAAATATACTGCGTTTCATATGGTTTTATTTTTCACAAATCACAATATTTTCAGATATGTATCTGGAGCGTTTTCGTAGTGACGTCGTAGCTATACAGTGCACACGTCACGGATTCCGACGAATGCCGAAAGAATCGATGTTTAAATGTAAGTTTGTTTTAAATTTATTTGGTTCTCAAATTTACTTTTTAAAGTTAAATTAAATATTTAATGTCACTAAAAATGTGCTATCCAATAGTGTTGTAAACGAATATTTTAGTTCCGAGATCGAAATGTATAAAATATGCGAGATCGAATAATACTAACGCCGTAATCGTTTTTCCCGTTCCAGGTCGTAGAAATAATATAATTAATAGGTGCACACGCTATAGGTACTTGAAATAGACATATGAATTTTGGTTTAATTTATAGAAATACATGTTCTAATTTGTCATAAGTACAGACCGGATTTATATTCTCTTAAAATTCTTAAAATATGAGATACCTATATGATATTTTATGTCCTAAAAATATATCTGGCAAAATATTCTTTCAATATTAATAAAAAATATATGCATTTAGTTCAAATTTATTATTTAATAACTGTATTATAAATTAATTAATTAATTAAATTACAATAAATTGGTTTTAAGTCTATTTAATTTAATTCATTTTCCAATAACAAATAATAACTATATACCTATTGTTCCATAATATATGTTCTGGTGTCATTTTAGTACACCGATTTGTTAGGTTATCATTTGTTAGATACAATTTTAATTTAATGATGGTAATTTTTGTTTCCAAATCCAACGTTATAAGTTATAGATAACTATTAATTTAGTGTAACATACTTAACTTCTATTATTCACTTATGAATAATATACTCATATACTCATACTAGGTACATATCTAAATAATTATTATATTTATTTATTTTTTCATTTAGGTAGGTACATTACAAAACTCCAATTTATTGTGATCAGATTTATTTTTTAAAATGTCCCTGTCAAAAATTATCCATTAATATATATCTATAATTCATTGAAATAAAATAAACACACCTAGGTTGTTACTATTATAAGTAGGTAATAGGAATAAATCCATGTAGGTATAAACTATTAAAATACAAAAAAACAAACGAAAAATGATTCTGAACGAAGACTTTAATAAATAATATTGTGATTAAAGTACCTACCTAACTTATTTTACGACTAGGTATTTGTACAGTACCTTTAACAGTAAGTTAAATTAATTATTCCAAAAAACTAAATTTGAAAATGTCATCGTGTATATAAATTATAATTATATACTCTAAAAGTTTCATATATCTATGAATAATATTTTTAAATTGCAACAAAATAACTAAAACTGTTATTCTTGGTTTTAATAATTTGATCTTTTATAATAGGTTTCTTAGATTTTTTGGTTACAGTATAAACTATATATAATAATCTTTGTTCATTGCAAAAAAAGTTGAACATTTTATACTGTCTACATTTTCATATCTTAGGTAAACAAAGAACATTTTGTATGAAGAGGTATCTGACCACAAAATATTACGCAAATGTCGAAATTATGATGAATTTTGTAAAAATTTGAACTTTAAATGCCTATTAAAATAGTCCGATAAGTATTACCAACCACAAAAATTTCTGTAAATGTAAAATAATTTAAAATAATTTATCGATAGAGTATAGACAGTATACTGTATAGGTAGGCACTGAGTATATAAGTTCTATGGATTAATCATATTCAACTATCTATGGCAATCGCCAATTGTCGATATTCGTAGGAGACGATTAACAATTCTAATAATTTCAGTGCACAAAAAAAAAAAAATAAGCCAACAATAGACGGACAGTACGTTAAACATTATATTATAATATAATTTATTTATCACATTTTGTTACGTTCTGGTTATTTTCATTAAACATTTCGATACTTTAAAGTAGTCGTGTCTTCAGGAGCGGTGAATATACTGCACGTCTGCACTGCTAGGTTTCACCAGAAGAGTCGAGGTTTATGCGTAAGTTTGTTTTCATATTATTTTGGGGCTTAAATTTACTGCTTAGACTTAAGCTAAATATTTATTTCTACGGACAATCTATTGACTGGGTGAACAAATAAATACAAATAAAGTATATTTGAATAGCTCTTAACTATTAACAATCATTGTAAATAGTTTTTGATCAACGTATGTATATATCTCTTAATAGGACCATCTTACTATACAAATTATTATAAAACAAACGCCGTCGTCGTTTTCCCAGTCGCCGGTCGTAGGATAATTATAATTAATAGGTAATTGAAATAGACATACGTTTTGGTTATATACAAGTTATAAATGACAAGTCGGGTGATTGTAAACTCTCCCGATTTTAATGACCCGTATACAGTATACTCTCACGGGTCTACTTCACTAATACTAAATTTCCTTAAAAAAAGTAAATTATAAAATAATAATAATCAATGTATTTAGTTGACAAGCACTATATAAATATAGTAAAAAAACAAATAAAATAAAAAACTAATATATCTATATTTAAATTTAATTCAAAAAAAGTTAATTATATAATTATAATAAAAAGCCATGTCTTAATAGGTACAGTACGCTATAATATTACAGTACAAATACCTACTTATAATATATAAATTTAAATTTTATTGTAATACGAACGTACAGATTTCAAAAAACTTAACCTACTATCCAATGTATACTAAATATACTTTAAGAAATTCATATGCATATTCTAATTTATTTTTATATGATGATCCAATTTCAATAATTATTAATATGCTACTATAATACCTAGGTACTGATATATTATATGTAATTTTAAGTTTGTAACATGTAACACTCTATAGTAGGTACTAACACAAGCTCTGCTTAAAGGTAATATATGTAACAATGTTAATTGTTTGAATAAAAATTATGTATATATAATATCTGTAACGCATATAGGTCATAATATTGTTAAATATTTTACTGCAGGGTGCGTATTATTTCAGAAATGATATTCGTCAGCGAAAATGTTGCCAACTGGAAATAGTAGATCATAAGCAGACTGTGTGAACATTGCAGTGTTTCGAAGACTAAGTTTTATAGCAGATTTTGAGTCGGTCACGCGGGGTATGTACTTTATTATTTTTCAGTAGGTTTCTTTTTATTATTGTTAATTTATCAGGGGATGTATTGCTCGCAACTTTTCAATTATTAATATTGTAACTACTGGTATAACACTATTGCGGTTATCAATAAAGTCGTGATAAAAATTATAAAATTAGTCAAGTATGATATATTTTTATGTGATTATTTTGAGTAGGTAATTCGCTCAATGATATTTAAATATTTTCACCGATAATCAAGTACGATGACTTGTAGGTAACTAGAGACTGAGTGAATAGGAAGTGTGAGAGAAGGAGGAAGAAGAAAATAGGAGTGGTATATATTGTAGTGAGGACAAGAGAGAATAGGATGAGGTGGGTCGGTCACGATTTAGGGGTTCAGGAGGTATGAGGGAGGGAGGCTGAAACTGTATATAGGTTGTGAGAGAAGGGGGAAGAAGAAGTGTGAAGGTAGAATAGTTAGGTTACAATGCCGAATACGTAGGAAAGGATCTTGAATTGCAAAGGCCACTCGACTATTGGGCTGAAACTATACCGGTATCAGTTGATATAGGTTTACGACCTCGACTTATGGGATAGAATAAAAAGATCGGTTGCCGGTTGGGATGTCGGCGCACTATTTGTTTTTCATACTTGACCCAAATGTATTAGCGGTTCTAGCGTCCTGCAGGCAAGGCGTGGACAATGGCTAGTTGCGCTTATCATTGTGCGAGGGTTAGAGAGAGAAATAAATGCGGTGTGCTAAAAATATGACATCCCCCTAAGTGTTATCAAGTTGAAGAAGCTGTTAATTGTTGACATTTCACATTAACTGTGATAGGTATGATTGGAAATAAAAGTGATAAGCAGGGCTGTGAATTAAATGCATTAAATATATGCATGCATTTATTAAAAAAGCACTAAAAATTCAAAAATATGCTATATTAAATCCACTTTATTAAAAAAACTGTGGAAAATAATAATTAATAAAAATAATGGCTTACAAAAAAAAAATATTATTTACATAGGAAGGCTCCTTAGCCACTACAGAGGCCTCTAAAAAGTTATAATGTATAATACATTTTGTTAGTAAATGTTTTATTTAAGTATTTAATGAAATCACATATATGTTGTACTGTTAATCTCTACACCACCACAAGCGTAGAGCTTAAAGGTGTAGGTAATTTTTATTATTTTCTTTAATACCTTGTTTGTATTGTGTTTTTCAAATAATAAAAAAATGTACTAATTAAAAAAAAATAAAATAAAATTCAATAATAATAACGTTGGGAAGCTACGGTGTGACAAAAAAAAACATGCAAATGCATTTGATTCACAGCCCTGGAAAAAGTAATGATTTATCTGTATATGGTAAATCGGGGTACAGTGAGACGCATATAGGTCACAATGTTATTGGTCTCACAAAGAAATACGTACAAATACTAAATAATTGAAACAAACCATTGAAGTGGAATTTATAAAATAATAGTTTAAGATAAAACTTATTACTTTAACTATTATTATTATAAATGATATAAAACCATGCACTATGGACCGTATCTTAGTGTGGCCCATGTCTCACTGTACATATAGGTATTTCTATATTTTTAGCTTCATAATATTTGTTAAGATATTAGGAAAATGTATCAAGTACCGTTTAAGTGCCAAATTTGACCTTTACCTACTTACAATATTATCTTCATAACAAATTATCATAAAAAGCTACCGTTATTTCACATATTATAAAGGTACATATTATTTGGAGTACGAGATTCTAGTTTTGAGGAGACGAGTGTAGTTCACCCTGCAAAAATGTTGTTCACCTACTTCGCTCATATAAATTACTACAATAACTACAAAAAACTACTTGTTGGAAATTTAATTTATACCTATAAGTACCTACCTGGATCCAAATACTCCACAAAATATTTTGCTTCAATATATAAAAATAAAAATTATGAAACAATGATTGTCTTGTGTCAAATTAATCACTCCATATATAGAAACTTTAACAATACTTTTCTTGATTGAGTGACCCTAGATCAACTTTATTCAAAATAATTAATGAAACTTTTACACTTTTAATAAATGTAATATACTTATCTTATAAATAGTAGAAACTATAAATAAACAACAGGTATTATATTGTCATGTTCTTTTATTAAATAATAATTTGTCAAAATTAAACAGTTCATATAAATACTATTTTGCTGACAGTTGACACTAATATCCTAAAAAAATCGATTTCTGCTCTAAGTATAGCATTTATACGGTACTTGGTATTGATAGCTTAATAATTAGTCCATGCATTTTGTTAATCAAGTATAAAATAATATTACTCTACCGGTAAAATAATAATGCATTTTAACGGAAAATATAAATCATTTCAAATGTGGGTTAAAATATTTACATGCATAATAAAAATGGCAGGATTTTAGATAATAATGAAATAAACACAACAAATATTGTTTAAGTTTAAAGATTGATAACATTATATACATATAAGGATTATTAAAATTAAATCAAATACCCAGTAATATGTTCAAGACAAGAGAATAACAATATGGTTAAACACTATAAAAATGGTGTTACATGATAGGAAGAAACTATTTGTAGTATTAGGTACACTAATCTAAATCATTTATTTGTGGGAAGCACTATCTGGGGAGGAAATGTACTTTCTCATGAAACAAGTCTCTTTTCAGTCATTAAAATTGTTGATAACCTATACTATTATTAGTCCGATGGGTAAGGATAATTATTATTATTATTGACTTATTACAGTTGATGATCAATTTTAATAATGACAATATTTTGTTTCTGCAGAGTTCATACAGACTCTCTTTCAATTTATGTCGTCTGCAAAATATTAATATTTAGTACCTAAATCGGAAGACTTGATCGAGTATCTAACATTTATCGAAAAGAGTCTATAAAAAAAAATATAGTGGTGCGGGGCGACGCTCGAAACGAGGAAACACTCTTAGTGTATGCATCGGTCAGTGTTGGTAGCTTCCGGATGGGTGACCACCCGGGAATTTTAGCAACAAATCCTTGCCAAGCATACACACTCGTGTTAAAATCTACAGTACCCCAGGCTAATGACCTCAGTTGCCGAAACCTTAGACTTAGTAAAAACAAAAAATATATTATATGAATATGATTGTATTAGTTATAAACTCTTGAACTAAGAGTTAAATGATTTCCTATAGGTTAGATTTAAATGAGAAATATTATTACAAACGAGAGTCTGTTGTGGACACTGCGGACGACCAAAAGGACTAAACTCTTGAACTAAGAGTTAAATGATTTCCTATAGGTTAGATTTAAATGAGAAATATTATTACAAACGAGAGTCTGTTGTGGACACTGCGGACGACCAAAAGGACTAACTTACAAATCCTCCTCCAAGAAGTCCGAAATAAAATTATTATATGAATAATAATAATATCTAAGTCAAATAATACAATTAAATTATACTTTTCAAAAATCATAATTTTGACGATTTGGACTTAATATGCACCTACTTTAAATGCTTAATAGTTGTGGGGGAGTTACTAGTTTCCACCAAAATAATATTGGCCTCCTACATATGAATCTCACCTAATATTAAAGTTTGGGCTGATTAATAGTGCCGCCGAAATTTTAGAAGTTGTTTTTTGGAATGGTTTTTATTAGTTCAAACATACATAATACATTATCATAATATTATGTACTGTTAGTTCTTTTTCAAAATTAAATTAATTAAGTACTATAATAAATGTTATTATTTATTTTTTAGTTATACTTATATATTGAATACGCAAACGCATATAACTTACATAATTGGATCGGACATACAAAAAGTTATTTTTTAGATATTTGCATATTACATTGTATTCACCTTCCACCATCAAAATTGTATCGAACAATATCGTCGGCAGGCTAATGATGGACATCTGGTTATAGCTTGGGCCTCCCCACGGTAGCGAGGTGACGATCACAAACCTTTTATCTCATTCCCATTATTTGAATACGTTTAAAAAATATTCCAAATATCAAAATTTTCCTATTTTTACAAAACATGAGAAGCTAAAGATTAAGTCATTAAAAAAATGTTCTTTAAAGAATACGTTTCACCTGCATGTGATGTCTCCAAGTGTTTCTTACAAGTGTGAAAGATACAACATTTTCATTCTGCTGTAATAGTAATACCACCCTGTAACAGAGAGACGATACATGCTGATAAATCATTAATATTTATTACTTTTGCAATTTATATCCAATCATACTTTCAAGTTGTTATCACAGTTAATGTACCTTAGATCATATACTATGAATGGGCCCATAACACTATAATTTTAAGCACATATTACTATATTAATATTAGTGACACTATAGTCTCTGACTATGATACATGTAACAAGAGAAATGTCACATATATATTTCTCTATGTGAATTAACATGTCAGAGACTCGTCACTTATATAGGTAGTTATATGTGCTTAAAATTGTTTTCAACGTTGAGCTGGGCTTGTCTTCATCCATGGCCGGATTGGTTAGGTGAGCTACCGAGAAAATCTCGGTGGGCCGCTTAAAGTTAGGGCTGGTTGTATGAGTGTAGATGAAATATATGTACAAATCGCATGTTTAAAATACGACTAGCCAAGTATAAGCTCGTAACGATTTTAGACGTTATTTTGGTCCAGTAAAGATGTAAATCGGCCGCTTAAGGCCCCCATACACTTCAAACAAATTTGCGCAACCGACAGTGTTTGTGCACACATTTTGAGAG
>JANEHU010004723.1:0-61784 GCA_027563435.1 Nasonovia ribisnigri
TTAATACTATTACAAATTTTCAAAACAATTACATATATTTTTTTTTATTTTACATATTAAATTATATATTCGTCTCTCGGTCCATTTGGTTTTATTTACGTGTTATTATTTAGAATTTTAAATTTAAAACTTATTTCTTATTATCATCTTTTTTTAGATTATATTATTATTTGATAAATAAAAAAAACTATATTCATAATTTGCTTCTTTCGTAATATTTTTTTACGTTATTTTTATGCACAGTGACATGTCTTTTCCCCGTATTATTACGATATTTTCTTTGTCCAATACATCGGTTACTTCATATGGGCCTGTCCATAACGGATTTAATTTATTCTTTTGCGTTCGATCTCTTAATAGTATTTGATCTTTTACATGTATGTCAATAGGATTTTCATTAATGTCATAGTTTTCTTTAGATTTTATTTTATTCTTTATTAATTTTTCCCTTGCTATTTTATGAGCTTCCTCCATTTTTAGTTTTAGGTCATAATAATAGTTGTCACAATTGTATCTGGGTTCGGGTTCACGAGATAATTTAATGGGTATTTCTAAGTGTTTTCCATATAATAAAGAATATGGTTGGTATCCTGTTGATGTGTGCTCGGTAGAGTTATACACAAAAAATGCATATGGTAAATATTCGTCCCAATTATTTAATTTTTTGTCAACATAATGTCTTAAATATTCTGCAAGAGTACGATGAGAACGCTCCAGACTTCCGTTTGTCTGTGGTCTAAATGGGCTAGTGTTTATTTTATTTATCTGTAATAATTTACATACTTCTGTGAATATTTTACTTAGGAAATCTGTACCTTGATCGGTTAATATGGTTTTAGGTAGGTATGCCATGAGTACATACGAAGTTTGTTACGAAAGCTTCTGCTACTGTATTAGCTTGGTGATTGGGTAAGGGAATCCCCATGGAATATTTAGTTAGATCGCATTGAAGGGTTAACACATATGTGTTTCCTGATAATGTAGTGACCAGCGGCCTAACGATGTCTAAAAATATTTTTTCAAATGGTTCGGAACTTGTTGAAGTGATTATCATGGGTTGTTTTACCTTCCTGTTTGTTACTTTACTTTTTTGACATGATGCACAGTTTTTTATATACTCTATAACATCTTCTTTTAACGCCAATTAAATTGTGTTTTTATTTTCTTTATTGTTTTATGTATTCCAGCATTTCCACCGATTACGGAATCGTGACATTGTTTAAATATAATCAATTTCTCTTCGTCGCTAAATTCTAACTTATCACATATAATTATTTCTATATCTGTATTTCGGAAAACATATCGAATCATAGCACGTATTTGGGACCATTCTAATTTGTCATTAAATCCTAATTTATTCATAGCTAATTTATTCAAAGCGTGTTCCTCACTTAATAGTTTCAAATTTAATAAAGACAGATAGATATTTTCGTACGTAGTTTTGTGTTTGTTTTTATTTTTAGTGGTCAGGAATATAATGTACCTATTCTTATCCTTTAAATAATTAACTTCTCCAATTGCTTTACGTTAGTATTTGGTTAGTACCAAATTTTTGTTTTAGTTCGTAATTTATTCCTGACATGAAATTATAATGTCTTGCTATTTCTGAAACTATATGATATTCTTCGGGTGCCTCTATTAGACTTCCATTTACTTCTTTAACATTTTTATTAGTTATTAACTGGGTTTCAAATTTATTTAGAAATACTGGGTAGCTTTCTTCTTTTATTTCGTTTATTGTATACATTCGAGACAACGCGTCAACATTCGAATTTAATACTCCCGGTTTATATTTTATTTCATAATCATATTCTTCCAAAAGTATTCGCCAACGTGCGAGTTTTGATAATGGGTCCTTTAAATTAAATAACCACGAAAGTGCGCGATGATCGCTTAATATAATGAATTTTCTACCATATAAGTAAGGTCTAAATGTTTTTACAGCAAATATTATGGCTAGGTACTCGAGCTCAGTAGTGCTGTAATTACTTTCGCTTTTACTTAAAGTTCTAGATGCATAGGCAATAGGTAGGTCTTGCGATACCTCTCCTTGAGAAAGTATAGCCGCCAGAGCTTTTCCACTTGCATCGGTGGTAACAATAAATGGTTTTGTGAAATCGGGGTATTGTAGTATAGGTTCCGAACATAGAATATTTTTTAATTTGTTGAAAGGTTCCTGACAAGAGGGGTCCCAGTTAAAGGTAATACCCTTCCTTAGTAAATTTGTCATTGGTTTTGCTATTAAGCTATATGATTTTATAAATTTTCTATAATACCCAGAAAGTCCCAAAAATGATTTAATTTCCTTTACATTCGTAGGGGTTGGAAATTCTATACCAATTTGACCTTATTTGGATCGGGTTTTATACCGTTCTCGCTAATTAAATGACCTAGATATAAACATTCTTGTTTTAGAAATTCACACTTGTCCGGTTGGATTTTTAAATTATGATATCTTAATCGTTCAAATACGTCACGTAATTTATTGTTATGATCGAGCAAATTTTTTCCGTAGACTATAATATCGTCTAGATATACTAAACATTTTATTCCCACGATACCGGCCATTACATTATTCATTAAGCGTTGAAATGTACAAGGAGATGTCTTTAGGCCCATTGCCATTTTCTTGAAATGCCAGTGACCTTGGTTAGTCGAAAAGGCTGTAAGCTCTTTACTTTTATCATCTAACTTTATTTGATAGAACCCCGACGCAAGGTCAATAATACTGAATAGATTACACTGCCCTAATTGGTCTAATATCTCGGTAATATTGGGCAAAGGGTGGTATTCATTTATCGTTATTTTATTCAATGCTCGAAAATCTACGACTATCCTAAATTTTGGCACTTGGCTAGCGTCAAGCTTTTTCTTTACTAGTAATAAAGGGGCGTTCCAAGGCGAAAAGGATGGTTCTATAATATCGTCTATCTCCATTTGTTTTATTTGGGAATCTATTTCAGCCATTTGCGCGTGTGGCAAACGATACGGTCGTTTATATATAGGCTCTTGATTTTCTGGAATATTAATTTTATGTTCCAATGTATCGGTATATGTTAATGTGTCTCCTGATAAATGAAATATTCCTTGATACTGCTCACATATTTCTAGAATTGATTGTTTTTGTTCATTATTCATATGATCACTTCTAATTAATTGCTTTATTTTTTTTTATACGATTATGTTTGTCATTATCATTTTGTATTGGTTGCGCATCATATTCGAATTCATGGTCGTAATGTATCTTATTTAAATTATGCATTTTAACGTTTTGGGGTTCCTCTGTTATATTCAAAATACTTATTATTACCTCACCGTTTTGTACCTTATTAATTATGTTTCCGCAGAATACTCCCTCCATTATTTCCTGTTTATGGATAAGAATATCTTTATTTTCCATATCCTTAGCAGCTATAGGTATGGATACTATGGTTTCCGTCCTAGGTTTTAATAACATTTCTTTACTATTTATATTAGTATTGATAACTAAAGTCTTATTTGCTAGATTTATTCTAGAATTATTTTCTGTTAGGAAACTATTACCTAATATACCATTTCTCCTTATTGGGAAATCTTTATCGACTAAATTAAATTCTGTAATTATTTGTTGTCCTTGGAATATCAAAGGTATTGCTAACTTCCCAAGTGTTTGTATTATTTTATCATTAATTCCCTTTAAATTTATGGTTTGTGTTTTATCGATTATTATATCTTTGTTTAAAATATTGGCTTTTATTATGTTAACTTCACTCCCTGTATCGACAAGAAATTCTAACTCCTTATCCGTACAAGCAGGTGATTTGCATTTTATGTGGTTATTGTTGTTTATTTCTGTTAGTATAACGGGATAACAATTTCTGATGTGTCCACGGATATATGGTTGATCGCACGTGCTCCGGGTGTCGCGTGAGACGCTTGTCCGTTTCCCGAATAAAAATTAGTATTACTCCGGCGTTCATCGTTTTGTTTTTATAACATATCGCGATATGGTGTCCTGTTTTATTACAGTACGAGCATGTTTCGTGTGCATTATAATTAGTTGGTGGACGCGTGAAATTATTCTGATTGGGTGGTCTATTATTACGGGTATTGTTATTCAACCGGCACTGTGATGAAAAGTGTCCTTCGCGATTACATGTAAAACAACGTTTAACATTAAAATTGTTGTTCCCTATATTATTTTGGTACTTATTATTATTCCTGTCATAGGAATTATTTCCGTTAGATTCATTTTTATTATTATTTGGTCTACCTGTATTATATGTATAAGCATTATTATTCCTAGGTTTATTATGATTGCTTGTATTATTTGTGCGGAATATTTCTTGCACATCGTTGTAGGTTCTTATATTTTTTTCTGCGACTAGGGCAGTCTGCATTGCTTGTTCTAAGCTGGTGGGGTTTGTTGTTTTTACTTCGAATTTTATCTGGTCTCCTAAACCGTTTAAATAGCTAACTAGAGCTTGCTCCCTAATATTGTCACGTAATATCTTTGCTTCGACGGGTGTTTTATCTATGGCTACTGTGTTACACAGTTTTTGGTATATTTCTTCTACTCTATTATTGTATGCGCATATGGTTTCATTATTTTTTATTTTTATTATATTTAATTCGATTTGTAGATTAGCAGCGCCGTAAGGAGTTTCAAATGCATCTAATAATATTTTTTTCATATCATCCCATATTTTAATTTCTTTATATTTGGTTACATTAAAAGCTCTGTCAGATAGTTTAGTAGCACCTATCATTTTTAACATAAAAGGTTGTTGATCTATATCTACCGTGTTTATTATTACTTCGCAAGCATTTAAGAATGGATATATCTCAGTTTGTCCAGAATAATTTGGAATTAATTTAATTGCTTCGATCGCGCTTAGTGGTTTCATTTCGCTTCCACTTGTCATTTTTTTAGATTTTACTACTCTTTTTGGCTGTATATATTCAATGTGAACGGTATTTTTATCGCTTCGTAAACCTGTACGAGGTGTGCTAGTACTAGGACTTTTTTCAAATTCCTCCAAAAAAAAATGGAAATTAAAATTAACTATTTTTTATTTGATGAAGTTGATTTATTTAATCGCGACAATCCTTCTAGAATACTTTGGTTGCAATTGTAAATAATATAAAAAAAAATGCTACTGGTCATCTATAATTTCATTTTTTTCATTAATTAATTTGTTTCTCATTTCTTTTAAACAAGCTTTTTTTATTTTTATATTAATAGTTTTAATTGTATTAAGAAATTCTTTTTTTGCTTGATCTTGTGCTCTCTCGTTTTCTAATGATTGCTGTTTAATTTTCTTAATTTTGCTGACGATAAATCTTTTTGATTCCATTTTTTTTTTTTGTTTTCTTTTTTTTTAAATCTATAAAATGCATAGCAGTTGTATAGTAACTGGTAGTTATAAATTAATGCGTACCGCCATGAAAAATAATAATTTATTTCATAAAGCATATAAAGCTACAGATAGTTAATTTAATTATTAGATAAAAATTTATAAATATATCTAAATATAATATAAGATGAAATAATATAACAATTACGATAAAATACATGTGGATAACTATATATATATATAACCTATTATTAAATGGCATAAATGTAATTACTAATTAATATTTAAACATATGCATAATATTATATAAACACTTTTTTTAAAAAAATCTGGCTTTGATTTTAATCGACTGCACATAAGTTCTGTAACTGTTCATTTAACGATTCAATGGCATATAAAAATTATTTAAACATTTCCAGTAGTCTGTACAGCTAGACCGATAAATTCTGAGGATTTTTTCTTTTTCTTCTTTTAAAATAGTTAATTTAATTAGATAAAAATGTATAAATATATCTAAATGTAATATTTTTTTTTTTTTTTTTTTTTGGCTTTAAATAGACCGTTCAGGTCCTTCGCCGCAACCACCACTTCCCTCCATATATCTCTATCCATGGCTTGCTCTTCTCCGTTCAAGATTCCCAGCATATCCAAGTCTTTTGTCCAGTGGTGTTTGCCAGTGGCTTTTGCTCTTCGGCTTCCAGTAGGTGACTTGACCAATTGTCTGCTCTCGGCCTCTCCATACATGCCCTGCCCAGCTTATCCTTTTGCTTTTCATAGTGCTATTATGTCCGGATCCTCTAACATGTTTATCACCTCTTCATTCTTTCTTCGCTCATATTCTCCCGTGTTTTGGTTTCTTCTGGGGCCAAAAATTTGCCGTTACACCTTTCTTTCAAATCTTGATAGGTTTTGCTCGTCTGTTTTGGTCGTGGCCCAGGTTTCACACGCATATAGCGCTATCGGGCGTATCATTACTTTGTACAGTGTTAGTTTAGATTTGATTGAAACTAGTTTAGATTTTAATATTGTCTTTAATCCGAAAAAGCATTTGTTAGCTGAGTTTATTATGTTTTGTATTTCCTTGTGGTTATTGCCCAACACGTTCAATTCCACCCCTAGATACTTGAAATTTCCGACCAACTCAAACTCCATATTTCTTACTATCAAATTATTATGTATATTTTTTTTCCGTGACAGTATCATGTACTTTGTTTTTTCTTCATTTATGGTTAAGCCCATTAGTTTGCTTTCATCCATGAGGGATTCTGCTATACTCTGTAGGTCGCTCTCAGATTCGGACAGTAGCACTATGTCGTCGGCATATGCTATTAGTTTGATAGTCTTAGATTCTTGCAATTTGACTCCTATACCTGTGTTTAATGCATTTCTAACCACCTTCTCCAACGCAATGTTGAAGAGCATTGGTGAAAGTGCATCTCCCTGTTTCAGCCCTGTGTTGGTCATGAATGCCTTCGATAGTTGTCCGTTAAATTAGACCATACATTTAGAGTTTTGGACACATGCTCTTATCATTCTTGTGGTTTTCGCTGGTACCCCAAGCTCTTCCATGGCTTTCCATATACTTTCCCGTTTAATAGAGTCATATGCCTGTTTATAATCTACAAATAACATGAATAGATCCTGGTTATATTCGTAACATTTTTCCATTACTTGTTTGACAATATGCATCTGATCCACCGTTGATTTTCCCCTTCTGAAGCATCCTTGGTATTCCCCGACTATTTCATCTCCATATGGCTTGAGTTTATTAAGGAGGACATTTGATAGAACTTTGTACGATGTATCTAGAAGCGAGATGCCTCTATAATTGTTGCAGTTCATTATATCCCCTTTTTTGTAGATAGGGCATAGGATCGACAAATTCCAGGCTTCGGGTATTTTTTCTTCCCTCCATGCTTTTGTAATAATTTGTTCTAATTTTTCCATTACAGCTTTTCCACTCTTTCTTAATAACTCCGTTGTTATATCATCTTCTCCGGGTGCTTTACCATTTTTTAGTATATCAATTGCCATGTTTATTTCTTCCGTTGTTGGTTCATGTATCATTTGCTCCACTGTCCTCATATAGTAATCTACCGGTTCTGTTTGTCTTGTTTTAAGTAGTATCGTCTCAAACATTTTTCTGAATTTTTCGGCTATTTCGGTTTTATCTGTAATCAATGTTCCGTTTGATTCTTTTAGGATGGTCGTTCTTGGTTTGTATCCATTTTTTATGTTATTGGTTTTTTTTGTATGAGACTTTGATGTTTCTTTTAAAGTTAGTCTCTATGTCGTTGATGTAGCTCTTTTCCCATTGCCTTTTTTCGTTTCTTATTATCTTCTTAGTTTCTCGTTGTTTGATTGCTAAGTCTCTTCGGTTAGACTCGTTGGGGTTTTTTATTAGAGCTATTCTGGTAGCATCTCGTTCTTCAAGAGCTCTTCTACATCTGTCGTTGAACCACTTTTTAGGTTTTCTTCTCTCCTCAAAACCTAGTACGTCTTTCGCTGCTTGTTTGATTGTTTTTTCTAGTTTCTCCCACAGTTGATCAAGCTCAGTGTTGTTGTCTTTTTTTAAATTTTTTTCTATTGTTTCTATGTAGTTCTGAAGATTTGTGTTTTCTTTTAATTTCTCAAAGTTGAATTTCTGGGTAACTCTTTTCTTTTCTCTCCACTTTACCGACAATCTGAGGTGTACTTGGATTCGTACTAGAAAATGGTCTGATATCCCGCATACGCCTCTACAGCTTTTAACATCCGTTATGCAGTGTTTTCTTCTGGAGTCGATCATGACATGATCTATTTGATTTTTAGTTGTTCCACCGGGGGACATCCATGTTTGTTTATGGATTTGTTTATGCGGGAAAAACGTACTACTTATGGTCATTCCTTTGGACGTTGCAAAGGATATTACTCTAACTCCGTTATCGTTCGAATCATTATGGAGGCTTTGTTGTCCTATCGTCGGTTTGTAATCTATTTCTTTCCCAATTTTTGCATTAAAGTCCCCTAGTACGATTTTGACCATGTTTTGAGGTATTGTGTCTTATAGTGCTTCTAGTTTCTTAAAGAAATCGTTTTTTGTATCCTCGTTTTTGTCCTCTGTTGGGGCATAACAGTTGATCAGTACTATATTAAACCATTTAGCTTGAATTTCCAGGAGGCATAGCCTATCATTAATTGATTCGAATCGCTTTATATTGTTGAGTATCCTGTCACTGACTACGAAGCCGACTCCCCTTTCATGTCCAGATCCTCCACTGTAGAATAGTGTTGCTTTCTCTGTTTTGTGGTTGCCAGATCCGGGCCATCTAGTTTCTTGAATTGCTAATATAGCCAGTTCGTATCTGTCAAGTTCAGATACTACTGTTGTCAGTGTTCCGGTCCTGCATAGAGAGCGCACGTTCCATGTTCCAATTTTTAAGTTCTGTATGTCCGCATCTTTCCGAGGCTTTTGTGTTGGTTGTTTCTTAACAATGTTTTTTTCCGAGGATGGGTTGTTGGCCCATCGCTCAACCCCCAAATTGAAGGATCATTCCCACCCTACCAATTAAGGTAAGGTGAGGGCTACTGCAGTGCAATTAGCACTGGGCGGTGTGGTCGCCAATTTCCCTACGCCACAGCTCGGGGCCCCGGTTCGCTAAGCCCGTAACACTGGGTGTCAAGTAACACGCAGTGTCCCCTGAGGGACTAAATGTAATATTAGACGAAAAAATATATAACAATTACGATAAAATACATGTGGATAACTATATATATATATATAACCTATTATTAAATGGCATAAATAAATTACGAATTAATATTTAAACATATGCATAATATTATATAAACACTTTTTTTCAAAATCTGGCTTTGATTTTAATCGACTGCACATAAGTTCTGTAACTGTTCATTTAACGATTCAATGTGCATATAAAAATTATTTAAACATTTCCAGTAGTCTATACAGCTAGACCGATAAAATCTAAGAATTTTTTCTTTTTCTTCTTTTAAAAAAAGCAATTTATCTTTTAACTCATTAACATTAATTTTATTTGGAGAAGTACTTATTCTAAATAAAAACAATTCATATTTTATGTTTTTAACATTTTTATTATTCTATTTTAGTTTCCACTTCTATCAACATGACTTTTTAAATTTGATTCTGTGTAAGATTCAATCATGTTTTTATAATATTGAATTTGATTTAAAATATGGTTGTATGAATTTATTGTCTGAAAATGTTTTACTATTAGAGCTAATAAATATTATTCAAATATATTATGGTAAGATTTTTTTTTGAAATGTCTATTAATTAAAAAAAGAAAAAGGAAATTATAATTAATTATTTTTTATTTGACGAAGTTGATTATATAATCGCGACAATCTTTCTAGAATACTTTGGTTGCATTTGTAAATAATATAAAAAATGCTCATGGGCATCTATAATTTCATTTTTTTCATTAATTAATTTGTTTCTCGTGAAGTGTAGTCCACCGTCGAATGACGTTCAAAGTTTGGGTATTGGTGTACAATGTAGAAACACGAGGATTGAATAGATGTATACTTATCGATTTATTGAATTTAACACGGTATAGAATATAAATGAATAAAATATTTTACTGATAAATTAATACTATGAGAGGCTCTGATTAAAATATACGTGACGCTCTGTAATAAAAATTAAAAGATGCTTTGCAGAGTAACGCTGGTGTCGTTCACTCTTCTCATCAGACTTGACTCGACTGCCTCTTGGGCACCGACCGGGCCCGTCGCAACGGTCTGTCCGGGGACTTTGGTATGTGCTGACCCAGCCGAAATGGTCACGTAGGCCATCGTGAGAACCAAAATGGTCACACACTCATTTTCCCCTGAGTCAACACAACTGAGCGTTTATATGCAAGCCTCCATACACACTACGTACATACATGTATACATAATATATATATATACACACATACATACTTGCCTACATACACACTCACCCATATACAACATACCCCCAGCGTTAAAATGGAGCAGTCCCTGCGACCTAATTTATTATTTTTACAAATCTCTTAAACTACGGGTACACCTAGTTACAATACCGCCACATGGTGTCTGAAATGCTTAAATTAACTTAACTTTACTTTTATCTTAAGGCAATACAAAATATATTTTTTTTTTATATAAACTTAAAGGTTATCTTGGTCATTATTTGAAAGATTGTCTGCTACCTCTGGACTATACATTTTTACAACCTTATTTCTAAACTTTATAACTATTGTACCTATAAATATTAATAAAAAGGTTATTGTTACATATAGATTGGTTATGTGGAATTCTACTTTAAATATAAACAATGGTGCTATGGCTTTGGGCTCGAGTTTACTCGATTCTATCGCTTTATGGGCTAGGGAGTTCAAATCCTTGAATATTTTTACAAGAAAAGAGTTTCTGTCAACATTGATTCTATATTAAACTTCCGATTTTCTGGTATTATATCTATCTGTATATCTCTATTGGTCTTAGAAAATGGTACGAGTACACAGCTGTCCGTATGAACTTCGCAAGACGGTGAGGCGGTCAACCTACCCACACCCGAGATCTCAACTCTAAAGGTCTGTGGAGGATCTGTGCACGTAATTGTACATAGGTCTGGTTTAGTATAATACAGCCAAGAGTTTGCCTTTGATAACCGATGCCAAATAGGTGTCTCTAATGTTACCAGTTTGAATCTACAGTCTTTCAGGGGGTTAAGAAAGTTAGTTAGATGTGACAACTCACACAAGTCGGATCCCGTTCGGTAGTGGATCGGTTGATCACCCTTACAAAGTGTATATACCCCCACCTTGACACATGATTCCCATTGACTAACCTCTAATGAAATAAAATGTTCGTTATCATTACTTAATGCCTGGTAGTCGACCTCAGGGGCAATTAGGGCTATGGTATTTTTATCATATTGGATGGGTAGTGAAATAGGGTGGTACATTGTATACTCCTCAACAGATATTAAAGGTATTCCTATATAGAAAACTAAGTATTGCTTTTGATGAAAGATTGTTAGGTCCGAAATTTGGAGGAATTCTGTTAGAGATTTTGTTTTAATGTCTAAGGGTAATGCTGTTCCAGCTGGTAGATTCATCTTAATTTCTCTCAATTCTGTAAGGAACCTCTCCGATGAAAACACGCTAGTATGTATTTTTCCATTCATCGCTGAATTAATTATGGACATTAAATTTTGGGTCAGGTATGAGTATTGGTTAAGTAGAATTTCGAAAAGAAGTGCCTGTTCTAGTAACCTTGTCTTGAATTCTATACGGTCGAGTTTTTGTACTATTACTTTCGTTTGCTCCTGTAAATATTGAAGATTTTCTTCGAGTTTTTCCTGATGCTGTGAAATCTTTGCTATCTGATTATCTGTTTCCACCTGCATGATCCTCATTCTTTCTGAATTTAGGGTGATGTTCTGACTTTTGCTTTGGCTTAGGGCTAGTATTTTGTTAAATATGAATTCCATATCGATATTGGAGCACATGCCATACAAAACGTTTACCATCCGTTGAACTGTGTGGACCAAATCTCGTCGTAACCTAACTTCCCTCGTGTCCTTATTCCCAATGGAAAGCAGCATATTACGGTGACTGGTTTCGATTTCATATAGGTAAGGCAATGTTGCCCTTGCAAATAACTGCACGAATTGTTCACATGCATTCGATATTACTGTACTTCCGAATCGCTGTGTCATTAGTTCGCAAATTCTTGTCGTAGCTTCATATTGTGACATTATAGCTTGGTATTTATAGCCTGTATCTGCAAGGTTCACGTACGCCACTAAATCCCAGTTGAAGTGTGACATCTTCACTAACCCATGGTTTTCAAAATACAACCCCTGGTGATCTTGGAACGTCGTGATGTTGTAAGCGTTATTGACTAATTGCAGTTTCGTTTCGTAGTTTACTTGTCCTGTGGTAGGTACACTGGATTGAATCAGAATCCTGGAACGAGATTCAGTTATGTTAAAAAAAAAGGTTTCCCTTCCCTGTAGGGATTTATGTACAGCCCGTGGTTTCTTACGTCTACGTTAGTATTTACAATACTGTTAGCTTATCGTTTAATAAATTTTTTTGAATATTTACAATACTCATTCCACAAAGGTACGGATGAGGTTTTTGTGCACCGTCACTCTTCTTCGGTCCTTTTGCAACGTTACGTTTTCATTTGACTTAACCTCAACCACCTCATATGGTCCCAACCATTTGGGACTTAGTTTCCCTTTTCGTGCGTTATCTTTTAGTAGCACTCGATCTCCCACATGAACGATAATCTGATTCTGTTTTTGATCGTAGGCTTCTTTGGTCTTTTGTTTCTGTTCCAACAGATGATCCCTAGCTACTTGGTGCGCTACTTGGAGTTTTTGCTTCAAATCCGTATGATAATCGTCATAATTATACTGAGGTTCTGGAGGTTTTGTGAACGAGTTTGGCATTGTCATTGTGCGACCATACAACAATTCGTAGGGCTGTTTTCCTGTGGAGCGATGTTCCGAGGAATTGAACACGAACATAGCATATGGTATGAACGTATCCCAGTTCATTTGATCTTTATCCACAAAATGTCGTAGGTATTCCCCTAGCGTCCGATGACTCCTCTCCAGGGCTCCATTAGCCTGAGGGTGGTAGGGGGATGTATTGCATTTTTTTATTTTCAGCAGTTTGCATGTCTCGGCTAAGATTTTGCTTAAGAACTCTGTGCCCTGATCACTAACTAACATGCTGGGTATTCCATGTAGACATACACATGAGGTCACGAAGTGATATGCCACAGTATTGGCTTCATGATTCTCCATTGGGCTGGCCATGAAAAATTTCGTTAGATCGCACTGCATCGTTAGGATATAGGCATTTTTGCTGTTTGTTCTCGGTAAGGGTCCGACCACGTAAATAAATACCTTCTCAAAAGGTTCCGTAGCCGTGGTACTTATGACCATTGGTTGCCTGATGTTCTTATTGCCTGTCTTGTGTGTCTGGCATGATGGACATTTAGAAACATATTCCTTCACGTCATCTGCTAGTCCTTCCCAGTTAAATTGTGTTTGAATGCGCTTTAAGGTTTGGTTCATACCACGGTGTCCTCCTAGCAGGCTGGAATGATGTTCTGCAATGATCTCTTGTTTTTCCGCATGTTTCAGCACTTAGAGAATAAACATGAATGTTAATAACTGTTTCCTTAAATATAAACCTGATCATGGTCCGGACGACTGACCAATCCAGTTGGTCCAGCCCGCTGCCAATACGGGGCATTGCTAGTCTGTCAATATTGAGCTCAATGCACACAAATTTGAGGTTCTGTAATTATATTTATTTATATTTATTTATTTAACGCCAAACGGCAATTTATAGATACATTGTACAATTAGTAGGTTAACATGAAGTGATAATAATGAAATAAAATACATGGAAAATATAGTTATAATTATAGACTTAAGTTTAAACTTATACTAAACAGCGTTCAGCTAAAAAGAGTACATGCTAAGGTAAAATAAAACTAAAGACAAAAACATTCAGTAGAGATAAACAATAATATAGTCAGCTAAAGATCAGGAGCTATTAAGTAGGCGGAGCATTCTATCTAATGGATTATTATAGGAGTAGTTAGTACGGTGAGAGGAGACAAGGTATAAAGAGTGATTTCTAGTGAAATGCACAGGAACGCGGAAAGAGATAGAGGACAGAAGGTTAGGGGCATCTATTGAGCCGTTGAGGAGGGAGGTGATGAATGAGAGGTCAGCATCGACACGACGAGATGCGAGAGTAGGGATATTTAAGGAAGTTCTAATTGATAGGTAATCATGGGGTGGGTGATCAATATTGAGTATAAAGGCGGCGTAGGAAAGGAAGCGGTTTTGGACACGCTCTAAACGTAATTGGTCCTTGGCTAGATACGGGTACCATACAACTGAGCCATATTCTAAGACAGAGCGGACAAGTGAAAAATAGAGGGAGCGAAGACAAGTAGCGGACGTGAAAAGGCTAGTGTTGCGCTTTAAGAACCCCAGAGTTTTTAACGCTCTACCAACCGTAACATCAATATGGTGTTCAAAGGAAAGAGAAGGAGTTAGATAGAACCCAAGATCTTTGACAGTGGATACACGCTTGAGAATAGAGCCATTAAGGGAGTAAGGATGTATTATGCAAGTACGTTTTCTATGAAATGACATAACATGACACTTGTTGAGGTTGAGCGTTAGGCCAATACGCTGGGCCCAGAGAGAGAAAGTATTGAGAGATGATTGAAGTTGAAGACTGTCAGACGGAGATGTAATTTTTGAGAAAAATTTAATATCATCGGCAAACAGAAGAACTTTAGAGGATGAAATGTACCTGTTAATTGAGTTAACGAAAAGGATGAACAGAAGAGGACTGAGATGCCCTCCTTGGGGGACCCCGGAGGGAGTAATAAATAAGTCAGAGTCAACGCCGTGAACTCTTACGAATTGCTTTCTTTGACTTAAATAAGATTGGAGCCATGAGAGTAAAGGATTACCGATACCAAGTGAATCCAGTTCAGAGATAAGGCGGCTATGAATGACAGTGTCGAAGGCTTTATTAAAGTCCGTGAACACAGCATCAACTTGACAATCAGATTCAAAGCTTTTTAATATATATGATGTGAAAGATAGGCTGCAAGTGACAGTAGATTTCCCACTACGGAAACCATGCTGCTCATCCATTAGAATATGGTTAAGACTTCTTTTGATTGAGGAGTAGACGATGGACTCAAACAGTTTAGAAATGTGTGGTAGGATGGAAATAGGCCTGTAATTAGAAACGAGTGAGGGATCTCCAGATTTAAAAACAGGGGTGACAGAACATGTTTTCCAAGCAGCTGGAAAGATACCCTCATCAAGAGATAGCCTAAAGAGTAGGAATAAAGGATAAACAATAGAATCTTGACAATTAAAAAGTAAACGTGCTGAAATCCCGTCTGGGCCATTAGAATTGGTGTTTTTTAAAGAGTTGAGTGCAAGTTGTACATCGTTGAGGGAGAAGTGACAATTAGAAGGAAGTTCATATGGAATAGTATTAACATTAGAAATATTGACGGGTGGAGAAATAGAGTTGTTATACATAGAATAAAAGTACTTAGAGAATAGGTTAGCCGAACCAAGAGGAGTATCAACCTTATCATTGTTCCAAAATAGAGTGGCGGGTATAGTGTTTTTCTGGTTTAAATTTTTAATAGATTTCCAGAATAGTGAGGGATTGCGATTGAACGAGTTTTCGGTATTTTTTATATAAGACTGGTAGTCTATTTTAGATTGGCGCTTGCATTTAGCACGAAGTTCGGAAAAAGCTGAGTAGTCATAGGGGGACCTCGAACACTTATAGAGTGCGTGAGCTCGCTTTTTCTCCAAAATAAGATTTTTAAGTGAGGGAGATGTCCACGCAGGGAATTTCGGCAATTTAAATGTTTTTGTAGGAACAAACAGATCGATAGCATGAAGTAGGGCTTCATTAAAAACAGAGGCTGCATCTTCGATTGTGTACTGTGAAAATGTTAACTCCCAATTAAAGGAGTTAATAAATTGCGTTATGGCACTGTAGTTTGCAGCCTTAAAATCTTTATATGTATGAGTATTAACTACTGATTTGTCAGATTGTGAAGGAAGGACCACGTGAAGAGGTGGGTGGTAAGGATCAGGAATAACCAAATATTCCGTTGCTAAATTGACTGTAATTCTATTGCAGTTGGAAAAGACAAGATCTAAGATACTGCCATGATTATTGCGAAAGAAATTATGCTGGAAAAAATTAAGGTAAGAAAAAGAATCAATAATAGTTGTGGAAATTATACTGGGATCATTAGTCCCGATTAATCCTAATTCATCAGAAGACCAGTTGATATTGGGGAGATTGTAATCACCACATATGACTAGGGAATTTGGTTTATAAGAGGAAATGATGTGTTCAACAGAAGTGGTATGGGATTCAACTACAGAAAGGGGGGATCGAGGGGGTAAGTATACACCTCCTACCAATAAGTGGCCAGAGTTTAGGGACAATAATACAAATACTTGTTCAACATTAGATACGGTTAGTGAAATAGGTTGAAAGGAACGGGTATTCTTGATAGCAATTAGAACTCCGCCACCTCGGGTAGAAGTGCTGTTATTATGGTTTCTATCAAGTCTAATTACTTGAAAGCCAGTGAAACCAAGTTCACTGTCACTTATGTCAGGAGTCAGCCAGGTTTCTGTGAGGATAATGATATCATAAAAGTGAAACATGGGGAAAGAACATCTGAGGCTAACTAATTTTGTTTTAAGACCACGAACATTTTGATAGAATATTTTAAGGTTACAATTAAGGGTATTATCACAAAAGTTATTATTACAAATATTAGAAAAATTATTAGGTTTACAAAATGAGGCTTTAAGGTTAGTGAAGTCTTGCAAGAAAGAATCAAGAGTTATTTCAGCAGTGTAGCAGCGTGAGCAATTTGAAGAACGAAGTTTAATGTTATACATACAATTGCAGAGTGGATCAGTTAAGCAGGAGTAGTAGCATGAGTCATTTTTTCCAGTTTTGTTCAGGTGACGGAGTGCTTGCCTAGGCAGCGACAAGTCGAGTACTGCTAGTTTTTTGATTGGGTAAAGGCCGAGTTCGATGTTTGATGGCGTCTGTCCTGGGATGATCTGCGGGCCGGTAAAATATAGGGGAGTCCATCTCTGTATTTGATTACTAAGTCAGATTCACCGTTCTTTTTACGATTTTCCAAATCAGTGTATACGCGACGAATTGCTTCACGCTCACTCGGAGTGCGATCACGAGTAACCGAAATGGGATGGCGCATATTGTCAGTATGAGAAGATCTAATATTTGTATTATAGTCAGAGACAAGTTTCTGGGCTATTTCTTTAGACTGGAAGAAAACCTTGAGTGGTCGGGGACCTCGATCACTGGGTTTACCTAGCCTTATTGCTTTAAAGTCTGATGGTAATTCGGGAAAGTACGGTTTGATAGCCTCAGTTATTTTTAGGACGTCATTAGAGACTCTTTCTTCTAATACAGAAGAAGAAGATTCTTGAGCACCACGAATAATGACATTTCGAGAACAGCGCTCACGTTCCGTGATCTCATGGAAAATGCTAGGAAAGGTGTCAGCCGAGGAGATACGACGACTACTGTTTGCAGATTCAAGATCTTGGACTCGATTGCTGAGACTAAAGATGATTTTTTGGAGTTTGTCGTTCTCAGATTTTAATTCAACAACCTGAGAGGAAAGACGACCTAAGTTTACATTGAGTTCAGAAAATTGAGCATTTTGAGATTCACACAAGCGTTTGCATTGGGCTAGGGTTTCTTTTTGTGTTTTTTGATGTTCAGCCATAGTGTTGTTGAAAACATCAAGGGTCAGCAGACCGGAAGAAGAAGAGGCTGATTTAGAAGACTTGCCAGACATTACAGAAGCAATATTGCCAGCAGTGGTTGATCGGGTGGAGATCCTTGTGGGTGAGCTCTGACTCATTTAAATAAATACGCCTTGTAAGATAAGGTAGGCAACCAAAGCTGCTGGTAACAACGGGCTGATGAGATATGCGGGTTGATGAGCGGACAACTAACGATCACTGCATCACGATGTATATGTTTATATTTATATTTATCAATGTTGTTTCAACTATAAAACGCACACAGTGTATAACGCGCGGGTCAGTGCGCGGGTCTAATCTCTCAGATAACGCGATAACGACTGACACGGGTTTTCGAGCTTTGTACCGATAAAAATAAGATTGAACTCACGTTTCTACAGCGGCCGTGTATAAGCTGGAACCACTAATAGTTGCTCTTGAGGGGAGGGTATTGGTCAGACCGACTCAAAAACGACACCGGTCTGAAAGCGCACTTTTTAGAATCGATCAAGATAAAGAACACAAAAAACTGTCTATATTTACCGGAGTAATAAGTAAAAAGCACGGGAGCGAGTTTAATCGTTAAACGTCTGTGTATGTAATGTCAGGAACATATCCTCTAGAGATGGTTTTTGCCAGTATTTTGGTTTCGTCACCATATACAGAATGTATCAATTCTCTTGACGTATGTATAATACTTCATGCATTCTGGGATGCTGACTTTTTAACATCTCCACATTGCCAAACTTCCTGCGAAACATGAGGGCCGTGCCCTGACTCATTTTTACGTCTTGCGATATGCAATGCGTGAGGCTTTAATCTGATGGTGCGTCGAATAAGTCTCCCGGTTCCTCTTATGCCATACTGTTGATTATAGGCTTGCCCTTTATCAGTTCCAAGTAGGTATCAAAACTAACGCGGGTGACTGGGATAGATGTTTTGTTTAACATAACTCGCCCCAAGCGACTGAGTGCATCCGCATTCGTGTTTGCGACACCTGGATTATAGATAACTTCGTATTGATATTCTGATAATTTAATTCTCCATCGCATGAGCCTTGATCCAGGATCCTTAATATTGAATAGCCACGCGAGTGGCTGATGATCCGTATAAATCTTAAACTGCCTGCCCAGTAGATAAGGCCTAAAGTGCTTGACTGACCACACAATGCTCAGCAGTTCCTTTTCCGTGGTACTGTAATTTTGCTCCACCTTGTTTAGCGTACGTGATGCGTAGGCAATGGGAAAATCTCGCCCTATTTCCCGGCCTTGTGAAATGACGCTCCCAATTGCGTACTGACTCGCATCGGTTGTTAGGATAAATGGTTCCTCGAAGTTGGGATACTGAAGTATAGGAGCCTGAATGAGCTTCTGGATGAGTGCCTCAAATGCTGCTTGACACTCCACAGTCCACTCGAAAGGTTGTCCCTTCTTTAATAGATTTTTCATTGGCTTGGCTATTTGGCTATAGTTTTCAATGAATCTTCGATAATAACCCGATAGTCCGAGAAATTGCTTAAGTTCAGTCGGATTTTTGGGCACTGGATGATCTCGGACGCAACTAATTTTTGCCGGGTCTGGTTTCACACCAGCATCTGTAATAAGATGTCCGAGGTAGATAACTTCGCGTCTGAGGAATTGATATTTGCTTGGCTGAAGTTGTAAGTTGAATTTTCGTAAACGTTGGAATACTTCTTCCAATCTTGACTCGTGTTCAGTCAGATCGACTGCGTATATGATTATGTCATCCAAGTATACAAACGCCTTGGTGCCATTTAATCCTGTCAACACGTTGTTCATTAGACGCTGAAAAGTGCTAGGGGCCCCACATAGCCCGAAGTGCATTCGAACAAACTCAAAGTGACCTTTGTCCCTTGAAAATCCCGTTTTCTCAGAATCTTGCGGACGAATTGCGACTTGATGATATCCACTGGCGAGGTCTAGTGTGGTGTAATATCTGGAACGTCCTAGTTGGTCCAGAATCTCATCGATTCTTGTGATTGGGAAAGCATCCCCGATAGTTAACTGATTAAGACGACGGAAGTCTACGCAGACTCTGAATTGCGGTTTTCCATTCGCATCTGGCTTCTTAGGTACTACTACAAGAGGTGCATTCCACGGTGATTCTGATAGTTGAATAATGTTATCCTCTTCCAACTTTTCCATTTGTTCGACTATCACCTGCCGATGAGCGTAAGGAAGCCTATATGGCCTGATGTTTACTGGAGCTGTTCCCTCCGGAATTTTAATCTCATGTTGAATTGCTGTGGTGAACGATAGTGGCTCCCCCTCGAGATGGAACAGATCCTGATACTTTTTACAAATTCGCCACAGGCTGGCCTGTTCTTCAGGATTTAGATGCTCCGTCTGGATATATTTTGCAAATTCTGTCATTCGGTTAGCCTTGCTTTCCTGCTCTTCCGTTTGATTACAGAGATAGACGCTTGATTCCTTGAAGATTTCATGTTGTACACCTCGTAGCTGGGGTGGGGAGAATTTTATGGAGTCCTCTGATGGGTTTATTATTGAAACCACAACTTGTCCGTCCCTTACACAATTGATAATGTTTTCCAATAAAATTCCCTCTTCTCCGATGCTCTGTGCATGCATTATTAGGGTTGTTCCCTCTTTTTCGTCTGTCAAAACAGGTACGATATTTTCTGAACGTGGTTGGATGATTAATGTTGGTGAAAACTTCTGAGGTTCTGGAGGTTCTGGAGGTTCTGGCTGATTTATAGGTTCTATCGACAGCGTAGAGGTTCTGAAGTTAATATTTATTTCCTTGTCCCGAAGGAATGGGGTGCCCAAGATTCCTGCTTCTGATATCAGAAAGTTGTCATGTATGACCTGGAACGTGGCAGTCGTGACATTCGTTCCAAGTTGGACACTTAGGGAGACTGAACCTAAGGTGAACACTGGTTGTGAATTGATACCTGTTAGCTTGTAGATGGTGGTTTCATCGACCAGAATATTTTTTTTTAACTCTGAAAGCTTTATCATGTTGACTTCACTACCGGTATCCACCAGCAACTTTACTTTTTCCTTTATACATTGAGCATTCCTGAGCGAGATCGAATTATTTATTAATGTGGCTGAGAAGTGAAGGGCCGTTGCTGGCTTAAGACAGCGCTTTGAATCTGCTGAACCGAACGCGCGCTGATTGTGCTCGGCTCGTGCCCGTTTTCCGCTTCCTGATTCTCTGTTGCCTTCTCTTGTTGATTCTCCATTTTGCTGTTAACATATTTCCTTTTCCGGCACTCTTCCAATTCGTTTCCTACTTTCTTACAATACCGGCATATTAATACTGTTTTAACGGCATTTTTTGAATTTTGGTTTCCGCTCCGCCCGCTGGCTGGCTTTATACTTTTCTTGGTCCCATTGTGAGGCTCTGCAATCCTTGGTGAAATGGTTAGTTCTGCCACACTTGAAACAACCTTTATTGGCGCTGACGTTCTTTCTGTTCTCATTTTGTTTAGGCATTCCGGGGTTGGGTTTGGGCGAATGTTGCTGCTGATTTTTGGCATTAAGTTGCAGGCTAAATAATTGTATTTCCTTTGCCAGGTTCTGTTCCGTTTCCTCCTCTAAAGCGAATATCAGTGCGTCGCTCAGTTTTTTGGGGCTTCACGATTTTAATAATATTCGATAAGACTCGGGTAGACCACTTATAAAAGCGTTGAGCACTTGATTGTGTAACAGCCTGTCAATGTCCGTTTCGTTCGTATAACCTCCCCCTTCCATTGTTGCGCCGATTAAATCGTGTAATAGTTGCTCCATTTTGTTGTAATACTCCTGTACCCCTTCGTCAGGACTCATTCTACATGTTAGTAATTTCATGTGTAACTGTGGAAGCAGCTTCTTCGTTTCCGACATTTCCACAATATTTTTCCGGAACTCCTTATAGGTCGTTATGTCCTTGTACCTCAATGATCGCAATGCTCTTCCTGATAGCTTTATTATCAATCCTTGTACTAGCATCTCTATCTGTTCTGGATTGACCATCCTGACTGCAAAATCGCATGCCCTTAAGAAGTGGTATGCCTGGTCGGGGCTCACCCCATCAAAGTTCGGTACTACTCGCATTGCTGCTTCGACACTTACTCCAACCTTGTATGCTTCCGTCATAGAATCTGAAGCTACAGATTTGTGCTGGTCATCCATCTTTCTTATTTGTTGCTCTGGATTGTTCTAATGTTCTGTCTTATGTGAATATTGTTGCTTTTCGCGATTTGGTCGAGGTTCCGGATGCTCCGTTTTTCGCTGATGCTTTGGAAGTTCTGAGTTTTGTTGATTTTCTGTATGCGCTGATTGTTGTTGATTTTCTGGATGCTCTGTAATTTGTTGATGCTCTGGAGTTTCTGTGTGTGGCTTGGTCTTTCGACTCCTTAGTAAATACCTAGTTGACCCTAGCAGTTCGTCCGTTCGGTCTATTGTATCCCTTGCCCTTTGTAAGACCCCACTACTTGTTTCATAAAATTCACCACTAGACGGCTCACTACTAGAGCTATCCAAATCAATTAAATTTAAATCAATGCCATCATTTGACCCTGAGTTCGACATGCACTAGCAAAAAGGCCTGATTATTAGATAAATTAAATATACTGAAGCCAATTATTATTATATTTTTTTTTTTTTAAAGAAAATCCCACAGATTAGATTTGATTTTTTACTTGAAACTTCTAAATTAAATTATGATACACAAATAATATTATTATACTATCTCCATTTAGAATTTGAAATGTAATTACTTATTTATTTTATTAATTTATGTTTAGGGTGAGTGGTGTTCTACAAGAGAACCACATAACAAATTACTGTTACTTGATGATAACGGGAAAGAAGCAAGTGAACGGATAGTGATGTTTGCAACACATGAAGGACTTGTCAATTTAACAAGTTCTTTGAAATGGTATATGGACGGGAACTTTTCTTTGGCTCCAAAATTATTTACACAACTGTATGTTATACGGGTAGAAATAAATAAAAGTTTTACAACAGCAGTTTATGTTCTCTTACAAAATAAAACTTTGACTTCTTATGAGCAAATGCTCACTACTATTTAAAAAAAATGCGAAGAACAAAATTTATTCCCTGATCCTGTGGTAGTACATGTTGATTTTGAACGTGCAGTTATCACAGCTATCACTCATGTTCTCGGACAACACATACATATTCAGGGTTGTTTCTACCATTTAACTCAATCAACCTATCGGAAAATACAAGAGTTAGGGCTCCAGCCACAATACAGAGATGATCAAAACTTAATCGAATTTTGTGGAAAAATGGATGGTTTGGCATTTTTACCAGTTGGAGATGTAAAAGATGGTATGGCATATTTAAAAAACATTGTTCCTGAGGAGGCTAAAACGTTATTAAATTATTTTGATACTACATACGTTAACGGCAAATACAGGCAAGTTAGAAATGAAAATAACAGAATAATATTAAGAAATTGTCCACCTATTTTTCCACCAAATTTATGGAATGTACACGAATCAACTATAAATGATGAAGAACGTACAAACAATTCGACGGAAGGATGGAATAATAGGTTTAGTAAATTAGTAGGACAAACACATCCAACAATTTGGACTATTATAGCAAAAATAAGGTTGGAAGTGGCAGCTGATGAAACAAAACTAGCCCAAATTCAACTAGGAGTACCACAACAGAAAAGAAAAAAAACTGTGTACAAAAAAATACAAATCCAATTAAAAAAATTATGTGAAGATTATGATAATGGTATACGCGATATTGAAAACTTTTTAACGGCCATCTCTTATACAATAAGATATCGATAACGATTTTTTTATTATTATTTTTACTTTATTTGACTGTACAAATTTTATTATTTTTTATTGACGATTTTTTTTTATTATTATTTTTACTTTATTTGACTGTTCAAATTTTATTATTTTTTATTGAAAATTTTTTAAAACGTATAACCTATTTGAAATTATTATAAGTAGTAAATTATATTTGTATTGACAATTTTTTAAAACGTGAAACTTATTTTAAATTATTATTCTTATTATTGTATTATGACAAATTTTTAATACGTATTTAAAAATTATAAAATGTTCAATTTTTATAGCTAAGGATTGAAAATTTAAAATAATGCCCCGGTAAAAGGTGCTTACAAGCCGCCTCTGACACCTGGGCAATTGGATTATTGATCGAAATTTTTAATTAGAAAATTAAAACTTATTCCTTATGAAATATGACATAATATACCAAAATATAAAAATTTGGTTTTTATTTTCCGTGGTCTTTTTTTCCTTGGTTTTTTTTTCCGTGATTCATTTTTATTCACCGAACTTGCACTGTTTGCTATTATTACATCATCATTTAAATCTTGTTTCGTTATAGTTCTTTCTTTACACAATTACTACGTGGTGGTATTATTAACGGTTGCTCCCACTCACGCTCAGGCAATAATAAAACTTCTTTATTCATGTCTAAAATGGCTTTATTTTCTTTTAAAAATGTACACCTGATTATACCACTGCCAGGTATCGGAAAAACGTCTTTTACAATGTCAAACTTAGTAATAAAAGTTGCGTCGTTAATTTCAATTGGAATTACGATTGACCTTAGGGTGTTAATAATCGTAAAACTAATACCTTTAATATTTTTCTTATCTGACCCGTTCACAACTGCATTGTCTTTTAAAGCTGATAACTTAATTATATTCATCAATAGCTCCCGAGTCTATTAAACATTTTAAATTACCCGTTGCAAAAGTGTTCGCGTTAATTGTTATGTGTTCCTCTTTCATCAGTTGTAATTACTCGTATATTTTTTAAATCCCCCACTATTTCATTTTGATCATCTACCCGTTCCTGTTTCTTTTTACTCTCGTTAAAAATTCGTTTCCTACACTCGGAAATATCATGATTAGGCTTTTTACAATATTTGCAGAATTTAATGTTCTCTGTACGCTCAAATTTAATCTCCGTACGACTATTTATAGGATTCCTAAAACCCAATGAGCTCGGTGAGCTCGACCTAGGATTGATACCTTCCATGAAAACGACGAGTGCGGAAGTTAACATAGTTTCGGCAATTACTCGTGATTCAGGTGCTGTTTTTCCTACTGTGAGCGCGCTAGTAAGTTGGTGATACGTTCGTTGAATGTGATTAGAAAAATTATGTATGTTTTCATCAGTACGTTGTCGCATAGATGTCAATTGTTTTTGTAAGTAATTAATAGAATGCGAAGTTTGATATATCGTTTTAAGGTGATTTTTTAATTGATCCCAAGTATTAAATTCATGATACTTAATGTATTCATGAGCACTTCCCTCAATGTTGGCTAAAATTGCTTGTAATAATGGTGGTTTAACCGTATCGGTTACGTTAGTGAAAAGAAATTCACATTTTGTTATAAAAATGGAAAGTTGACTATCTTTCCCCCTGAGAAAGAAGGTGCCTGCCTAATAGCGGTTTCAAGACCTAAAGTAGTGGCGGCCATAGTTATGCGTAAATTAACAGGGTTATATGCGACTATTTGCCAATTATTACGTGGACTGTCAGACATAAAAAATATACTATACAATAATAACTTACAAAGCTTGCATACTTGAAATTGGTCTGGTCAAAAATTGAAAATTGAAAATTGAATGCTCCGTTGAATGCTCTGTGAAATGCTCTATGGAATGTTCCCTGACTGAAAAATGGATGCACGATGTGGCTCGATGATCTAGCTCTGAAACTGCTGGCGCGTAGACCAATTAGTAAATAATTGGGTTTCTGATGTAGTGTTCGTAGTATATCAAGAACGTGGTTTTCGAAGTTTGTCAGTGAGTTCCCAAGTTACTTTTTGGTAAATCAAAATTTTCACTTGAAGAAACCCCACACCTGCCACCAAAAAGTTACGTATGTAGTACGAAAGTACTATGTACACTTTAATTATTTAATGACGTGCTTCGACGTCTCGTTGTTGATATTTGATAGTCACCAAGGTATGATGAAATAAGTAAAAAAAAAAAATCAATGTTGTATTATAAGTTAAAAACAATATGTTTTTAATAAAATAAAGTAAATTAAAAAAAATAGTAACAATGTAGTTAAATTTCACTTAAAAATTGTAGGCAGAGTTTACGCTCGGTATCTGAGAACTACGTGCAGTAAGCTTGTAGAAGTAATTCTTAATTCTAAATTATGTATACCCCTTATATATCCGTGACCTTTATCCATGGCGTGATCCCGATAAAGCCACGGGATAGGCTTATACTTAAAACCGTACAAACTAGTTGTTTACGCCACATCCATGAATAATCATAATAAAAAAAAAAACATTCATAATCAATTTAAAATTATACATTATAGTTTTATAAGTATTTATGAATATACGTTTTTAATCACGTAGGCCAAAAGGCCAAAAAAACACGTAAACATGTAAAAATACAATACTAGGAAAAGCCCGGTACAAAGAGTTGTTATGATTTTACACAACAATAATAAATAACGCATGCAAAAAATAATTTAATAAAAGTATATTTTATTATTACTACGACTAATGACAATGTATCGGTTCAGACGTAACATAAAAACTAAAGACTGCCTGGCTTCCCGTATAGTGTGTTGGACGACGACGCTCCGTGTCACAATCAAAGTCCCTGTGTCAGCGGATTCCGCGGTCTCGCCGTCGTATAACACACTATTCCTGATGTTCTTAAAAATATTATGTATAATATAATATTACATTATAATATGATTCAGGGGTTCGTAACAGAGTAAACACGGTTTACTACATCCTTGTGATTTATTTATTGTCATAGTAAAACATACTATGACAGGAAACTGCATTCTCTTAAATTGGAATGGATAATCTGATGGTATCATTGGTATGCGAGAAATAAAAACTGATTTACCTTTTGCAGATCCAGTCATAATTTGAGCTTCTACCAGATTTTTTTGAAGATCAGTAATACGTAGACGAGTCCCATTGCACAATTTTGGTGGGCTAAGATTTCTTAGAAGCATTATAGAAGTACCAATTTTTAATGTTAATAAATATGGTGGGAATCCAGGAGGGTTGAGTAAATTGAGAAATTCTACGGGATAATTAACTGCGTCATCTATTTCCAGCACCGATCTGTATTCCATTTTTTTTGCTTTAAAAGAGCCCACTAATATTTTGTTTATTTCTACTGCTGTATCATTTTTTGATGTCAAAATGGCTCTCTCACATAACCAGTCCATTGATATTTCTTTGAGGTTTTCGATGCTAGAGTATATTTTGAATGTAATTTCTTGTAAAGTATTAACAACGGTACATAATCCTGTCGGCAAAGTATTTTTTTCTTCACATTCATTTTCTGTATTTTTTCCACCTCCTATTTTTAAGAGTAGCTCAGAAAACTGTTCAGCAGTCTTGTCTCCTTTTAAATGTACTCGCATATTTTAGGCCACAAATATGAAGACTTGATGCATGCTGCGATTTCATTAGCTTGAGTTCCTCTGGTACGATTGGTAGAGTTTGTCGAAAATCTCCAGCTAGCAGTACTGTGACTCCTCCCATTAATAATTTTGAATTTCTTAGATCCTTCAGACAGTTGTTTAAAGCCTCAAAGCCTTTCTTATGATACATTGGACTTTCATCCCATACTATGAGCTTGTATTTTTTCAGAACATTTGCTATATTAGATTGTTTATTAATATTGGAATCTACATGGTGTTCATATTGAGTGGTAACTTGAAAGCAGAATGAGCAGTTTTTCCTCCATGTAAAAGCGTAGCAGCAATTCCTGATGATGCAGCTGCAATTGCAATCCCATATGAGCTTCTTACTCTAGCCAAAAGTATATTGATTAAGTGGGTTTTACCAGATCCGCCGGGAGCGTCTAAAAATATACATTTTCCTAAATTTAATTTGATACTATTTAAAGGTTGTTTGTAAACAAACCACTGTTCCTCAGTCAAAGACCGTTCATTTTTCAAAACAATTTCCTGTAAAACATTTAAATCATAGCCTGTTTCTTTTAAATATTCTCTATTTTCTAAAAGTCCACCAGATCTTGTAGGAGTTGGCAAACCATATTCTTTTAAGTTATTTCCGCCTAGATTCAAAACAAAGTCTTCAATTAATACCTAACACTTATTATAAAGTTCACTGTCTGTTATATTATTTTCTAGATGTTGTTTATAATATTGTTGCCTAATATCGTCTGAAAAATCGTCCTTATACTTAGTCCAAAGTCTTGAAGCATCTGAGGGATGGCAAAATACTAATATTACACTGAAAAGTTCTCACATTTTATTAGGTGAACGACATAATGCTAATTCTTCTAAAGCAAAATCCCACTGATTGTCATCTTCTAATAATCTAAGTGCTTTACATGTGGCCTGGAATGTCAGATACTCGATATTGTTCACAGTCTTTAAAAATGACTACGATGTTGGACCTTTTACGTAATGAAGAAGAAAAAGAAGGTGGTTACATTCAAAATTGTTTGGGTGGATTGTAAAACTCTAACCAAAGCTGTATCTTCCTTAACTCCTGGCCAACCTTCGACATTCTGGCCTTGTTTACGTCTGTTATAGCCGGTAGGCTTACAACGAGTTTTTGTAAAAAGTGAAAGCAACTCAAAATAAATAACAATTTGTTAATTAATTAAGTATATTTTTAAAATAAACACACACATATCGACAATGATAAAGTACAAGTCATACGCTTGTTGTAAGACTGTCCCTATTGCTCGTTACAATCCACTTATATATCTGAATTCATGTAATAATTAAACAGTTTATATTCGCAATACATACTTGTGTTACTTTCTTTATGACTATAATGTTTTGCACAATTGCACAACCATTCGTATAACCCTGATATCTGTTCATTGAATATCAAGTTTTGATTAGTACTACGCGTCAATAATATTACAACTACGTAGGTGGTCTTCTACACCTCCCCTACTAGACGAAGGATTATACTTTAATAAGAATAATCTTTCGCCCTTACAATTTCCTTAAGCTCTAGTGTTTATTGCTATTAATTCTCTCTTGTTAACTATATGTATGTTACTTCTATTACTAGTTTCACAATTTTTATATATATAATAGCTTAATATTATTATTACAATTGCAATTATATAATATAAATATTGATATATAGATCGTATAATTTCCTTTTCCTTATATCTAATTTCTATATCTACTAAATTGTCTATTTCATCTAGCGATTGTGATATATCATTAGTAGATTTATATACATTTTCGCGTGATTTTTCCAATTTTAAATCTTTGTGTAATTTTTAATATTGAATAAAGTTTCCGGTATATTAGCCCATGGCACTATATCTATATTCCTATTGGTTGATAAATGTTTTATTGGTATTAGGACTGAATCTGACGTAAAAATCCTACAATCCTCACTTATTGAAATTATCCATGTCCCTGTTAAATTAATTTTTATACTTGCTTTTGCTTCCTCACAATCTAATATAACATTTTCTATTGAAACCGAATATATCCATGCGTTTTTAAGTTTTAATTTATGAAATATATTATTTACTAACGTAATATGTCGTACATGACATGTTTTTGGTATTTCTAATGGTTTCAATAGTAACTTTACCTCACACACTGTTCTTTCATGTCTATTGTATATTGCTTGTCCTCCTGCACATAATTTATAATTTAGTGTTTGTCTACATTTATTTAATTCCTCTGTCCTATACGAAATTTAGTTTTCATAATCTTTACTTTTAGCTAAATAATCCATTTTTGGGTTAAGTTACATATGTAATGGATCGTTATTTCCACTTACTGGTAATGGTATTAAATTGTATAATGTAAATTTGTAATTATCAATTAAAGGTATCCTTATCAAAAATATTAAAGTTTTATTTTTATATATACATACTACATCGGCTATACTTAATAATGTATGAGCTCCTATTATGTCCAATGGAACTGGTAACCTCTGAGTTTTAGGTATATCGTTTTCGATTTTTTTTAATTGTTCCAAAATATCTTTCGGTGTTAAAACACTAGCATGAATAACACCCCCTTGTGCTGCTGTTACAATTTCTCCTAATAAATCTACTTAAAATAATACCTGACTTATCATTAAATTAAATAATTTTATTTGTTGTTCCACTAATTGTTCTAACTCTATATCCATTATTAAGTCATTCATATTTTTTAATTGATTTTCTATTTTTCTGAAATTTTCATTTAATAATATTTTTTCTTAATTTATATTAAAAAATGTATTATTATAAAGTTCTATATTTGACTTAACTGCATAACTTTGTTCTTTTATAATACTTAATACTTTATAATTACTTGAATGTAATTCTGAAATTTGAGAAGAAAATTTATCTGCATCTTCCTCTGTTAGAGTACCATATAATTGTTTATACATATCTCCAATAAAATTAAACCAACCTCTTTTTTTCCGTGATGTGGGTGTAGTTCCTAACATGAGAAAATACTGATTTTTCCTTTTTTCTACTTCCTCTAATAATGAGTTTATTGTACTATTTACATCATTACACTTAGCATTTTTTTATTACTTTTGTTACGTTTCTACATACTACCTCAATTACTAAAAAATATTGTTTTAACGTAGCTATTCTTAAATCATAGTTAGTTAAATTTACCGAAGTTATTATATTCCAATTCATATTTGTTAATTTGAATTGTCCTTCATTTTCTTAATATAACCCTGCAGTATTTGGTACTTGAGATATATTTTACCTACTGTCGGCCAATATGATATCTAATATTAATGAAGTTGCTAAAACTAACCTAAATAACAAACAAAATTCTAATTTAATATTTACTCATCAAACGCTTTCACATTGTTAATGTGAACACGTACATTTTTATTGTTTTTCCGTATTGTTATGTTCTCATTGTCATGCCACTCTACTACCTCATATGGGCCTTCCCATTTAGATCCTAATTTATTTTTCATTTGATTATTCTTAAGTAATATTTTTTTACATGAGCTTCTAGTTAATGGATTCATCGTTTTATCGTAATTATCTTTGCTTTTATTTTTACTTATTATTATAGTGTCACGTGCCACCTCGTAACACTCCTGCATTCGTCGTTTCATCATGAATGAATAGTCGTCATAATTGTATTGTGGTTCTACCGGTTTCGAAAATGAATTAGGTATTCGCGGCGGATAACCATATATTAGTTCAAACGGTGTTTAGTTTGTACTAGTATGAATCGACGTGTTATATGTAAACATAGCATATGACATTAACTCATCCCAATCGTTTAACTTTTTATTTACAAAACTCCTTAAATATTCCTTTAGCGTCCTGTGTGACCTTTCCAATGCCCCGTTCCCATCCGGGTGGTGTGCGGTAGTATGAATTTTTTTCACCTGAAGTAAATTGCACACGTTAGTAAACACTTTGCTCATAAAATTTTGCCCTTGATCGGTTAGTATGGAACCCGGTATCCCGTATGTACAAATCACCTGTTGTACAAAATGTTTTGAAATAGTATTCGCATCCGTTGTTTCTAAGGGTATTGCTAAACTAAATTTGGTTAAATCATCTTGAATGGTTAACAAATACTCCTTGTTATTAATCATTTTTAATAATGGTCCTATTATATCCATGAATATTTTTTCAAACGAACTCGTAGCCGTTGTTATAATTATTAGCGGTTGCTTAGTTTTCCTATTACTTTCTTTATTATTTTGACACAATTCACAATTCTTTATATATTTTTTTACTTCCGATTTTAACCCCTTCCAATTAAAGTTTAATTTAATTCTTTTGACCGTGCGGGCTACCCCTAAATGTCCACCTAATTTATTCTCATGAAATTCCTGAATAATTTGTAATTTTTCCTCGTTTGGAAACGTTTGAATATAGTCCGTACTATCTAAAAAATTTGTATCTTTATAACTGTATCGTGAAAAATCATTTTTATCATTGCCGTAATGATTTCAAAATTTAGATTACAAGAGTCGTAATCTATACGTGGAATTGCTAATTTTTCTATATCATACTCCACACAAAATACTTTTACCTTTGATAAAATTTCAAATAATTGTTCATAACTTGGCACTAATGGGTATTTCTCTGCAATTATGAAAAAAAAATATCTTCCTATCTTCACAACCACTTATTTTTATAATTTGCCCTATTTCATGTTCCTTTTGTTTCTCCTCCTGAATATTTAATTGGTTTGCCATGTATAAAAAATCCATAGCTAATTTACCTCTAATTGATAAATCCCCTGTTACTGGTAACCCTATGTGGTAATCCTCACCCGCTTCTAATAGTGTCCCTTTTACTTCTTCTATGTTTTTATTCGCTATTTTTTTACTAGCTAACGCTTGATTAAAATTATTGTACGTTATTTCCTCCTCATTAGCTGCTATTAGTATTCGACTCAATACATCAGCATTTTGATTTTCCGTTCCTTTTTTATAAACTATCTCATAGTCATACTCCTCTAATTTTTATTACGAATTAATCTCGACCTGGGCTCTTGGACATTAAACAACCAGGTTAATGGTTTGTGATCTGTCACTACCCTGAATTTAGCACCCCATAAATAAGGGCGGAAGTGTTTTACACTCCACACTATTTCTAGACACTCTCTTTCCGTAGTACTATACCGCTGTTCGGCGCTATTTAATACACGAGATGCATATGCAATAGGGAAATCTCTCCCAGCACTCATTTGTGAAAGTACTGACCCAATTGCCTGTCCTGAAGCATCACACGTTAAAATAAACATTTCCTCAAAATTTGGGTATTGTAATATAGGTTCGCTTGTTAATATTTCTTTCATGGTACTAAATGCTTTCTGACATATGTCGCTCCATATGAATACTACATCTTTTTTTAATAATGCCGTCAAAGGTTTTGCTATGTGACAATAAATCTTAATAAATTTCCTACAGAATCCTGTTAATCACAAAAATCCTTTTAATTCCCTTTGGTTCTTTGGCTGTGGAAAATTTACTACGCTTTCAATTTTTTTTTCATCTGGACGCACCCCATCACCTGTTATAATATGCCCCAAATATGTCACCTCTTTCCTTAAAAATTCACATTTAGACGGTTGAATTCTTAAATTATGTTCGCGTAATCTACTTAACACTTTTTCTAATTTTTCGTTATGGCTCCTTAGATCTGGTGCAAATATTATTATATCATCTAGGTAAACCTATGCATCTACCCCTTGTAATCCTGTCAGTACATTATTCATTAACCTTTGAAAAGTACTAGGCCCTCCTTTTAATCCAAATGGTAATCATAAAAATTTGTAATGATTTGTCCCCGTTGAGAACCCTGTTTTGTCTGTATCCTTTTCATCTAGTTCAATTTGATGATATCCTGCCGCCAAATCAAGGATTGTAAAGTACTTACATTTCCCCAATTTGTCCAAAATGTCAGTTATCTGTGGTAAAGGAAATACATCAACTACAGTTACTTCATTTAATTTTCTAAAATCTACACATACTCTATACTTTTTTCCTCCTGATATTCACTCTTTTTTTGGAACCATTATTAACGGTGCATTCCAAGCCGAATTGGTTTTTACTACAATTTTATTCTCTTCCAATTCTCTTATTTGTCTATCAATTTCCTCTCGCTGTGCTCTGGGTAACCTATATGGTTTTACGTTTATCGGTGTAATTCCGTCTAGAACTGGTATTGAATGCCTAATTGATTTCGTTGTCGATAGCTTATCCCCCTCTAACAAAAATAAATCCGCGTATTTAAAACACACTTCGTATATAGTTTCTTTTTCTTCTATATTTAAATGATCTACTCTTAATGCGTCTAATAGTAAGTCAATCCTATTTTTATCGTTGCTGCATATTAACACCTGTTCACAGTCCTCGTATTCTTCATACTCCAGCTTATCTAATTCCAATTCATTTATTTCTTGCCACTCGTCCGAATTATTTAACACTATTCCTTTCATACATTCCTTTTCTACTTTGCCTATTGTACTACCAATTATCACATCCTCATTAATGCATTGGCTTTGAATCACCAAACACTTGTTTTGTAATAACTTATTCACTCGTATAGGTACTAATGTACTATCGTTTGCGCGCGTGGTGGAATATTAATCTTGCTGTCCGGTACTACTAACACGTTCCTCTCTAGGTCAATGCACATTTTACATTCCTTCAATAATTTTTTCCCTATTATATCGTCTACATAAATCGGAAAGTCATCAAATACTACTTCAAATTCTGATGATAGTTTTAAGTCACCTGCTATCAACTCTAATGTTGTTCTACCTAATGTTAAAACTGGTGTCGCATTTATACCTCTTAGTTGTACCGTCTTACTTGGGAACATTCTCACTTCTCCCTTCAATTTCAAAATTTTAATCAAATTTAAATCAGCACCACTATCCACTAAAAATTCTCCGACATTATTTTTTAACAATGGTACATCACACTTAACACATTCGTTTTTCATTTCAATTATGGTCAACACTCGCGTTTGGTACTCACTGAATGTTAATGAGTTCGCTACCGGTGCATTACTTCCACTACTGTTATAACTATTTTCACCTTGGTACCTATTTTTATTTTTTATTTTATAACAGTTTGCCATTACGTGTCCTGGTTTCTTACAATAATTACACGTTATTTTCGTTTGATCTTCCCACTTCTCTTTATCACTTTCCCTATTTGTCTTTTCGTAACTTTGATTTTTTTCTTGCCCTGTACCCTTACTATAACACTGGAAACTCTTAGGCCCTATTTTATTACACTTAAAACACTTAACACCTGACTTTACTCCTTTGTCGCTATTCACAAACAATTTCCTATTATGTTCCTGAGCTAATAACGCTTTTTCCTCTTCCAATGCTACCTGATATGCTTCTCTTAGTGTATTTCTACTCTGAAGCTTTACTAATATATTTTATGGTTCTCTCAGTCCTGCTACAAATACATTTATCGCCTGATTTTTCACTATTTTGTTTATCACAGTCTCTTCCGTTTTTTTTTGGATTCTCTAATACCATTGCCTCTATTAATTTAAAACAAATACCCTCGACCTTTTCATAATATGCTTTTATTCCCTCATTATTAGTTTGTACACATGCTGTTAATTCTAATTGCAACTGACTCACTGTTTAACCATGGTAATCATGGTTTTAAACCTAATTACTTGATCGGCCCTACCTGATAATTTTGTCAATATCCCCTCTATAATTAATGGTTGAAGAGTATCTACGACATTATTTAAAACATATTCACATGATTTAATAAAACTGTTCAATTCGCTTTCCTCCCCCCGTAACTTGGTATAAATTTAATCCCCGATTCATAAGTTAATTTGGGAATAGTCATTTCTACTATTTCAATTTCAAATAATTCTGCCAATTGATAACTCCTATAGCTAGATTCGATACTACTGTCGCTACTTTGACTATCGTCAGACATAAACAATTACAATAACTTTTTTTTTTTTACTTCAACATGACGCCTTGATTGTACTGCCTTTTTGATTGATTCCGCGATGGATATTGTCACATTTTTGTCCTCTGTTATCCGGACCCACTGTTCCTTTTCTGTTTCTGACTTATCCTATGATTGTACTCCCTTGTCCACCAACTCCTGATTTGGACCAGACTTAACATAAGCCACGCTTGACCTGAACCTCCTTGTCCGTGTGGTATATGAAAAATTTGTTCACCTCCTGAATGCCCGCTTCAACAATTTATACTTATTGATATATTACTGCAGATAGTATACAGTATATTATGTTTGAAGAGCACCGCTGACACCAATTATGCTATAAGCCGGTATGCTTACAACGAGTTTTTGTAGAAAGTGAAGGCAACTCAAAATAAATAACATTTTTTTAATTAATTAAGTATATTTTTAAAATGAACATTCACATATCGACAATGATAAAGTACAAGTCATACGCTTCACATACGCTTATTGTAAGACTGTCCCTATTGCTCATTACAATCCACTTATATATCTGAATTCATGTAATAATTAAACAGTTTATATTCGCAATACATACTCGTGTTACTTTCTTTATGACTATAATGTTTTGCACAATTGAACAACCATTCGTAGAACCCTGATATCTGTTCAATGAATATGAAGTATTGATTAGTACTAGGTACGTGTTAATAATATTAAACTACGTAGGTAGTCTTTTACACTTCTAACGAAATTATTATTTTTCCACACATAATACGAAGCAACTTGTTGATAAAGCAATGTTTTTGCAAAATTATCGGTTTGACATATATGGAAAAAAGCCTGATTGACGTTGTCCATTTTCTAGGTGAACATCAAGATGAGTAATAGCTGGATACCTATTGTGTATAAAAACCTAAAATTTTCCAAGCTGCTTCGGAACTACTGATATACTTGCCACTTTTATATATTTTTATTTCATCTGTATTGTCAGTTTTTCCTAAACTAAACGCTGCGTGATCACTACCTTTTGTGACATACATATTTTATAGACTTGATTGAACTGGTTATTTCTACATTTATATAAGCACTAAACGTACGCAATAACCCAGGGTTATATGGAACAACCCACCTGTTATCTAAGTCAATTGACTTAATACTCACTTTTAAACCTCCATCGTTTGGCTTCCTATATTTTGGATAGCCATCTTCACCTCTTTGAGTTTCTTGAATGAGCTTAACTGGATAACGTTTGCTGCAGACACCTTCTTCCATGCATGGAGAATTTTTGTTCAAAAGTCCACATGGTCCATGTATCATGTAAGTTTTTACTATCTCGTACAGTAAAGGATGGTAAGGGGTCATGTGTTCGAAAGTCATGTGTTCGAATGCTGTATGGTCGAACGTTAAGTGTACGAACAATTGTCTGTTCGAAAGATTATATGTTCGAAAAGTCGTATGTTCGAAATTATCGATAAATGAAACACGAATGTTACCAAAATATTTATTATTCGTTGATTCGATTTTCTGCGTAAAAAATTAAATTTAAAAATAGGTATCAAAAAGTCGTAAAATAAATTAGTCGTTAATAAACGTAAATTTTTTACTGTATTAATAACTGTATCTGGTGCGTGAGAATGATCATTATTAATAAAACAATTATCTTGTTTATGTTCACCGTGCTCAAATATTGTCCGAAATGTTGCTCCACATCGTTTTGTACATTTCCAATAATATATATTATTTTGTTCACGTATTCGCAGTCTTTTCTTATCAAACATGTATTCATAAATGTGTATTCAAATGTCTGTATACTAGCCATTTAAAAAAAAAAATCACTTACACAAACTGTATAAAATATTATTTAAAAACAACGTTCAAACGAAATTGTGTTCGATACTTTTGTAATGATGTATCAAACTGTACTGATAGATGACAGAAAAAAGAACTTTTAATGATATCTATAATGCTTTCCCCATGTAAAATCAATAAAGATAAGATTGTGTGAAATCCAATATAATGAAAACGCGATTAATGTTATTAGTGTTATTTTTGTTTAGTTTCATTTATCGACAATTTCGCACATACTACCTTTCGAACATATTATAATCTTTCGAACAGATAATCTTTCGTACAGACAATCTTTCGTACACTAAACGTTCGAACATACGGCATTCGAAAACATGATTTTCGAACATATGACACGCTACCGTAAAGGATCTACATCTGGATTCAGAATCTCAGCACACACGAATTTATTTATCACATCTGATGAAATTCGATTCTTCAACCATAGTAATATGTGTACGTGAGGTAGGCCTCGTTTCTGCCATTCAATGGAATATATATGGCACCTCACTTTCCCAAACAAATCTCTTTTTGTCAATAGATCTATTAACTCCTTATCTTTTCGATTAAATACTCTTGCAATGATGTCTGGGCGATGGTAATGTTTTTGTCCTCGTAAAAGTGCTTCTTTGATTTTTTGCCATTTTGGATTACACGTAAAAGTTACGAATAAATCTGAGGTGCTATAGTGTCGAACGTACGTCAGTGCATCTTGAGCTCGTTCATGCATATATCGTGGGCCTTCGGTAACAGATGATGGCAATACAACTAATTGTCTAAGTTATTCTGCGTCAATATCTTGTCTTCCAAGGTCATCTTTTAAATGAATATATTTATCTGCTCTAAGCTTATTTTGATGATTTTTGATAAAATTGAATGTTTCAGTCTCAATTTATGCGTATATATCTACTAAATATTGGTTGAACAATGGACCATAACGAAGCAAATGATTATCCAGTTCTTTCCTTAACATAATTTTTTATGAATAAAAATTAGCAGGAGATACAGTTTTATCTGTAAGAGGAAATTTTGTAGTTGCATCCTTCTGAGAAATATCTATTGAGTATCCAACTTTTACATAACAAAACATTAGAGGGTATTGAAGTGCGTCGTAGGATTTGTGTAATTCACTTATCCGTTGTAATCAATTATCGTGGCTTTGAATAAAAATATGACGTTTTTCAAACTGCTGCCCAACTATAACTAAAGCTACTTTATTAGTAGTTGTAGCATTGTAACAGCCTTTGTGTCCATTAGCATGTTTTCTATCAGCGTGAATAACCACCTGAAAATTAGTATTATTTTGACTTGCATTATCTATTGTGGTTTTTAACTCTTGAATATACTTATTTTCAGTATGCAGCATATTTTGTAGCTGTTTGACTACTGCTTGTTTAACTTCTGAATAAAGAGAGCATCTAAGTTGAACTTCTTTTTCATCTTCGCCAACAAAATATATTTGTAAAAATTGTGGGTTTTCCTGAGTATTTGGAATCAAACTGCCGTACAAATGTAGACTTGGCCTTGCACTTTAAATGTTGGCATAAAACATTCTTCAACAATCTGTTTAGCACAAAACGAAGTCATTTAAAAACAACTATTATATTTCCTAGTACGATTAATGAAGTGATCATGATCAGGATGGTCTCCCTCAAGTAAACTGCGTAATGGTTCTGGGGGCGGCTGTAAGGGATCAAGTTGTGTTTTACCTATATTACAGCACATACCAGGAGTTTCGCCTTTCCACTTGAGAGCGTTACAAAAATTACATTTTTGGTTCATAGTGCTTATGTTAATTTTATAATCAATTGTGGGATTATATACTAGATCAGATAATTTCTTAATTTTCCATTTGCCTAAATTAATTGTAGTCGGAAACCCAGAAGTTTCTTGGTGTTTGATTGCTTTGTACTTTGTTATAGCTTTTTTAACTTGGTTGATTCGAGTTTTATCTGTATTTCTAGCACGGCGACGCTTCTTACTTTTTTTTAATTTTATTTTTATTTTTCTTACTATTTTCTGTGACACTAACATTATTAAAAATAGATAAATCGCCCTCTGAGGTAGTCATTAAATTTACTGCAACATTATGAATATTAGGAAGAGATGAATAAACATCAAAATTACCATATTAATATTTCCAGTTAGACACAATCTTTTTACTGGGAATGCATCTACACCAAATTTAGCATAAAGTTTATTATTATAATTAATTTGAAATAAAAATGGGAAAATATTTCCAGCTGCAACCAATTCAAAAAAACCACCGTAGACAGTAAGATTGACCATTTCACGAACATAAGCCTCAGCAGTGGAAAAGTTGTCACCATTTGAATTGTAAGACATAGTAATAAAGTTATTTCAATTATCAGACACATTCAAAATAATTGTATTTCGAATCTCCAGACATCTTTCTTGAGTGTTAAACAAATGAAATGATATTAAATGGAAAAGGCAGGTACCATCACCGATAATTGGTACAACTATTTGAGGTGTCAACATTCCATTGACAAAAATGTCTTCAATCGATGAAATTTTTTAAAAAAATATTCAAACAATTAAATTTAATAAATATAATATTTAAAATAATTTTCCAACGTGTTCCGGGTAATCTTTATTCATAAAATGTGATATACTTACGTATAATGTACAGCTAGATGCTCACGGCTTATTTTTCACTAAAAATTACGTATTATAATAATAGATATTATATTGGTCAATATTTCACGTCATAAGTTTAGCGGTTGCAGCCGTGCTATATATTACTAAAACACATACAATGTATGATGAATAATGTAATAAACATATATAACGATGTTATGGACGCGCACTTGGCGATTCCACACAAATAAAATAAAACGAGTTTAAATTACTTTGGCTCAAAATAATATTCTTTATTTAATTGTAATAACGTTTAATTATAAGAAATGCTCTGAAATGGTCTGTAATGGTCTGTCGTGACACCAACACTGACTCTCCTGCTACGTGTGCGAGCCCCGCATACGAGCTGGTCGTAAATTTACAAACAGGGTTTATTCAGCAGATTCCTTAGACCAGTCGTATGGAGAGGGAGTTCTGCTCGCCTGTGTCACACACGTATCAGTTTACAATATGATTAAACAGAAATGTACACTTATACTACAAGAACTATAGAATAATATAACTAATAGTATTGAGGGGTTCTTAACACCCCTACCCTTAAATTTAACAGGGGGCTTAATAGTCCCCTTTTTCCTTTACATACATTAACTTAAATGTTCAATTATGTTCTGAGAGCTCGGTTTCTGCAAGATCCGGCTTGTACATTTTCGTATTATTCTTTCTAACTTTAAATATAATGAAAATATTTAATACAATGAGACAACTAATAAATATATATATATATATAATATTACTATGTGTACATCATATAGTATTGAACTTCATATATTAGCGATGCAAACACAAACGACACACACAACTTAATCAGGGCAACGACACTCTCCGACGTCCCCGGCTTTACTAAGTGACCAACCACTTCCCTATACATTACAGAACACTGCCACGTCCCTCAGTGTCACCACCCTTCACATCATCACATATAATAATTAGGATAACAATTGGAACCAATGTTTGACTGACGAATGCAGCTAAACGTTGTGACCAACGTTGGATCGAGTGTCATGTTGGAATGTTGGATTCAGTATACTCTCTACAGTTCAGAAACAGAAGTAGAGAACGGTAAATAATAAAGTTGATTCTAAAATTGATATTTCCATCTATTTTATGCAGTGTTAGTTATGAAATCGTATAAATTAAATTTACTAGATATAATGCCTCAGATATGCTCTACGGGCAGAACCATCGAGGAAATTCCAAAACTTCTGTCAAATGTCGTCAGAAGATTTTGAATTTATTCTTACTAAAATTGGACCGAAAATCAGCAAACAAGACACTAACATGCGGAAGACAATACCGATCCTAGAGCGTTTGGTAGTCACTCTCCGATTTCTGTCTACAGGTAATAGCTTTTTAAGCTTGGAATACCTATTTAAGATATCACATCAATCAATAAGCCGCATCGTACCGGAAGTTTGCCTAGCTATTATATATTGATTCATTAAAAGATGAAATAAAAATAAGTACCTAATTAAATCAATATTATGATATTAATAAATAAATTTAACATATTAATCTGTTTTTATGTATTTATAATTTATTTAATGCATTTTACATTACAATATTGTGCACAGGAAATACATATTTATTTATTATATTTTTCTCCTGTGTGGTTACCATCCACAAATTGCTCAGAATTTGAATAAAATTCAAGGACAGTACCTGATTGTGTTTGTGGGGCAGTCACGCTTTGTTGTTGTGATTAGGATGGTTGTATGTACGTATGATTAGCAGTGAGATGTGGTGTGTAGGATGTTCCAGGAGACTGTTCATACGGAGAAGGCGAATGAGAAAATGCATGTGTTGAATATGTCGATCCAGGAGAAATAAAACTTTCCAGCGATGAACAGGGAGATGAAACAGTATTAATAGTTCTGGGAAAACGACCTTGTGTTTTTGAATACATTTAATGGATTAGTGCTTCAAAAACCATACTATCAATTTTATGTTCCAGTAGTAGACGATTCCGGGGAAATAATTGACGAAGTTTCTCGGCTAATAGCTGTGCATATAAGTCAGGGCCATCTTTATTTTGCTGTGAATTTGGCTTCTTAACCAAACTCTGCAAAACATCACTTGCTTGTTTCAAGTGTTTGCTTACTAATTGGCTATTATCAACACTTCTTTGTTTTCTCTTCATTAATGGACTTTGTGGGACTGAGAACATATTCCTGTTTTCTTGAGTGTTTTCTCTCCTTACATTTTGAATTCCATTGTCTCCAAGTGAAGAAGCTTCTAAACCATCTTCTTCAAGATTAATATGATCTAAATCTCCTTCGTTTTGCATGAGATCCTCTGTTTCATAAATATTTATATCAGCAACATCCTAAAAAAAAACATCATTTTTATTTGAAAATTTAAAAATTCTATGGTATTTAGTACAAAAATTGTTACAGATTTTTAATTTAATCCTTCTAAAACTAAAAACTTCTATAATTTAATAATAGCTGTGGTTTATTATGATGTGTTAAAAAAACAGTGATTCAATAATAAGTTCCATTTTATGTGAAGTATAAATATTTGTATTTTACAGCTGCCAAAATCACAGGAAGATTGGAAAACAATAGCAAATGGGTTTCAACGTGATTGGAATTTTCCACATTGTGTAGGAGCAGTTGATAGAAAACATGTACTATTGCAAGCTCCATTTAACAGTGAATCTGAGTTATTCAACTTCAAGAAGTCATTCAGCAATATATTCATGGCATTCAAAACATAAGTTTTAATTATTTAAAGCCAGCGAAAATAGTAATATAAATAAAAATGTATAATAATAATATAAACTGTTAATTATTTTTTGTATATGATATGTCGTATAGAGAGTGTGTGGGTGATATTTTAAGATCGGAAGAATTTGAGGAGGAAATTGAGAACTCTATAACTTTCCGGCAAGGTGATGGAATTATTACCATAAAAACTCTATTTGAAGAAAAACCTACTGACTATTGGACGTTAAGTAATTTCAAAAGCGCAACCATCGCAAACGTGGCTGTGAAAGATCGGTAAGTGCTAAACATTTTGGTTTTTTTAATTTAAAAAAATTATTGCTATATCAAAAATTAGTTTAACTCAGTTTTATATTCATAAAAAAAACATTTTTTACGTATAAGATAATACGTATTAGATAATATATGTCTCTATTAACTTATAAAAGTATCGAATTTATGTTTTAGATGGAAGCATTCTGAAGCTAATGTAAGATTGAATACTTCAGATAGGGCAAAGGACCAGGCAATCCATTCCAGCCTGAACAAGGCAATGCAAGTTATATTTGATGCGGTGTTGAGCGATTCTGGGCGTCACACTATCAAAAGTAAAACAACAATTTAATTATTGTATAAAAAAATATAATTTGTTATTTAAATAAAAAACAATACTTAAACATATGCATTTGATTATTTTATACTATTAGATCTTGTAATATCATGTCAGACATTGCGTTAAAATGAAATTGTAATGTTTCATATAAAAATGATATGTCATCGTTTTGTAGATGAGAATAATAATTAAAGTCGTAGTTTTGAATATATTGGTTTGTGAATTCGTTCCTCTGGCAACTGTCCGTCAAACCACGGACATCATTTTTAATTAGTTCGTAAGCTGCATCAAATGTAGCTTGAAATAAACTAATGGTAAACTAATGTTTGAAAATCGTTTATACATTTTAGTAAATTCATTTTATTGAAATTAAAATAATAACTTATAAAACACTTTAATGAGATTAGAAGAAAGTGAGAGAAAATGAAACACAACTTGAATAAACGACGGATCATAAGTGTGTAGTAAGCCAACTCGCGAGGTTACCAGATGAAGTGGTCAAAGGTTTGACTCAAGTGTGAAATAATTGTAGACAGATTGTTATGCTACTGAATGATATTTATTATTTAAACTCTGAACGTATATTCGTAAATAGTATGTGTAACAAAAATATTCTAAGTACAACTGTTGATTGTTGGAAATATTTCTAAGTCCAGTTTAATCGTAAAGCTGAGTGACGTGAAGGTGCTCGGAGTAACTTGGTCAGTTCACGTCTAAAAACCGGCCGTTCTGGGGTCCCTTATATATCCCACTGGGGAGACCAGCCACTGATACGAGCATCCGTGTTACGTCCGTGAAGTTGGCCCTTCCACTTTTTCAAAAAAGTTTTGCATAGTGCCAATATTTTGCAAGTAATTAGCAAGAATTTTCAAGTCCACTCCCAGAATTTGCAAATCAAAAACAAAGGAGTTACAAGGGATGGAACCGAGGAAGGGCTAACTTCACGCAGCCCTTACTTGTTCTCCAAAACTTTCGAAACTGGTATCAAAACACTCGTTATAATTAGCAAGAATTTGCAAGTCCACTCCCGGAATTTGCAATTCAAAAACCTCACCCCTACGAATTTTCAAAGTTTATAACCCCAGCCCTTACTTGTTCTCCGAAACTTTCGAAACTGGTATGAAAACACTCGTTATAAATCGATACACACGTGCACACGATTTGCATATATGCACATATACCTATTATACTATATATATTATATATATTGTCCTATATAGAATAGTTCGCCTCTTATGATGTTTCGGATGTATCTGCGCACTCAACCATACCACCTACCTGTCACTTATTAAAGTGCTTACTGTGATTACTATTGTTCATATCAACGTCCCATGTACATTTGTACCAATTATGCATTATTATTGTTATTTCGGGTCACGTTAGTCAATGGCTCCTAGCACCTTCCCCCTTAAAGATTTATTTATATAGCTTAAACGATAGAAATAAATCCAACAATTTAATAATTCAAAATAATTCAATTACAATTTAAACTTAACTTGTTTACAATTGGTATACATGGTTACAGACATTTTTTCGTTTCACAAATTACAGATTATAATACATTTGTTTACGACATTGTTACAGTGTACGTGTTAGAATATATAATATATTTTTTACATATGCTTTCGCATTTACAAGTACAGTGATATAACATAATATAATATAATATAATTATTTGTTAATTAGAGTATTAATACATTCATATTGATTAATTTATGTGTGTTAGTATAATAATACAACATTTCTTTTCCTTTAAATTACAATAAAATTTTATCTTATTATCTAAGTTAGTTACATATATTATTTTCATTTTCATTCATTATTCCCATATTTAATAATTGTGTTATTACGTTAATATAGTTATTTAATTATGATTAATAAATAAAATAATAATTATGTTATTTATTATAAAGATACAAGGTTTTACTTATTCTATTACAATATTTATTATATATATATATTTTTTTCTTTCTCATATATTTATATATTAGTTACTTTAAATATTCATAATGATCTCCAACACCATTTTAACTTTATTGTATAACTTTTTTTTTTCCTATTTCTTTTATTTCTTTTAATGAATCAGATGTTTGTTATCACACTAAACTTAGTCCTATGATCTACTAAAGTTGGTATCGTCGTCCAACATGTCAACCAACAATCTTTCTATACTTCGTGTAATAGCCTGTATCTCTGGTTCTGGAAATGGTACACTCAACACGCTATTCATTACCTGTATATGATCATATAGACATTTCGGAAAATTAACTTTATCGAAAGTTATTTCATCGTGATCCCCCGCGTTGATTGATTTTTCCAATTCCAAAACAAAATTGAGTTCCCTAGCCCTAAAATTAAATTAAAAATATGTCAACCTTTAATTGCTTAAAATTAAAAAAAAAATTATTTATTACGTTTTCCTTATTTCTACCATTTTCCTTCCCCTTTTTTTTAAAAAAAATTTATTTAAATTTTATATTAGTGAAAAAAAATATTCTTATTCCTTTTAGCTTTCATTATCATTATCATTATCAATATCGTTATTATTGTCAACATTGTTAATGTCCTCATTATTGTCATTTTTATCATAATATCTCTTTACATCGTTTATATGAACCGTCACGTGCTTACGATTCTGTGATATAATTATATTTTCTGAATCTAAAATATCCAAAATCTCGTATGATCCCCTCCAAAGTGGACTCAACTTATTCCTTTGTGTGTGGTCTTTAAGTAATATTAAATCTTTAATATTTAATTCCTCAGTATGCTCTTTTTTATCATAATAATTCTTTGATTTTAATTTTCTTTTAACAAGTCTTTCCCTAGCGATCTTATGTGCCTCCTGGAGTTTTTGTTTTAAATCATAGAGGTAATCATCATAATTATACCTAGGTTTTGGATTAGCCTTCAATTTAACCGGAATATCTAATTCTTTTCCGTACAGTAACGCATATGGTTGATAACCCGTAGCCGTGTGCTCCGTTGAATTATATACGAAAAACGCGTAAGGTAGTAATAATTAATCCCAATTATTTAATCCCTTATCTACGTAATGTCTTAGATATTCGACCAAAGTTCGGTGGCTTCTCTCAAGACTTCCATTACTTTGTGGATGGTATCCTGAAGTTTTAATTTTATTAATTTTCAACAATTTACATACTTCCGTAAAAGTTTTACTAAGGAAACCCGTACCCTGATCTGTTAAAATTGTATCAGGTATACTATGAATACACACGAAACTCGTAACAAATGACTCTGCAACTGTATTAGCAGTATGATTAGGCAATGCTTTACCCAAACAAGTATTCCCCATGTCAGTAGTGATTAGATAGTACCTACAATATCCAAAAATATTTTTTCGAATGGTTTTGTACTCGTTGTTGTAATTACCATAGGACTACGAATATGTTTATTAGTGTTTTTGTTCGTTTGACATGACGTACAATTCCTAATATAATCCTTCACTTCCTTTTTTATATTTGGCCAGTTAAACTGTCGTTTTATTTTTTTCAATGTTCTGTTTACTCATACTCCTACTATTCGTTCAAGAGTTTTGTAACTAGTGTATTGTAGTAAGCTGACTCGCAAGTATACCAAATAAAACAGTCAAAAGTTGGACTCAGGTGTAAATAAAGTGTAGACAAGTTATAATACTACTAATGATATTTATTTATTGAACACTGAACGTATACGCCGTAAATAGTACGTGTAGTAAAATATTCAAAGTACAACTGTTTATTGTTGAAAATATTTCTAAGTCCAGCTTAATCGTAAAGCTGAGTGACGTGAAGGTGCTCGGAGTAGCTTGGTCAGATCTGTTGATGTACACAGATATACAGAAGCTAAAAGGTAAATAATAATAAGGTCAGATAAATATAATAAAATAATAAGTATAATGATACGATGTACAATAGTGTTACGAGGAGTAATATTAATCAACGACTAACTATATATACTCGGCTACACTACACAGGACATAATATATGCTGTAGTATTATAAAAATGTATAGTCAGCGTCTGATGAACTATAGTGTGAATATATTACTTATACACTACATTATATAGGGTGTTTTGTTTATAATTCCAACACTTTCGCTTAAACAATATACCCTTATACATCAACATTTATAACTTCTAACATCTCCCTTAGCTCATTGAACCGCGTTCATGGAGTTGGTTTTGTCATAATGTCCGCAATCTGCTCCTTGCTGGATATGTACTCCAATGAAACCAATCCCTCATTGAACTTTTCTCTTATATAGTGGTAGCGAACACCTACGTGCTTCGTTCTTCTATGAAACTGGATTTTTTACGAGTTTAATCGCACTTTGCTTGTCTTCATACATTGTTGGCACCATTTTTGGCTGTTCCAGGAATTCACCTAAAAACAATTTTAACCAAGTTAATTCTTGTACTGCTTGACTTAAATCTATGTACTCTGATTCAGCTGTGCTAAGGCTAACACACTGTTGACGACGTGAACTCCGTTCTATACTTCCAGATCCAAATGTAAATACTGACCCTGATGTTGATCTTCTTGTATCCAAGTCACCTGCATAGTCAGCATCACTGTATCCCTTTAACATGAGTTTTTGTCTAGAACTAAATACCAATCCAAAATTAATAGTTCCCTTTAAATATTTTAAAATTCGTTTCACTGCTGTCCAGTGTTGTTCCTTTAGATCCTCGATGTATTTACTAACTAGATTTACTGAAAAAGTTATGTCTGGTCTTGTAATTTGACTGAGATATAATAAGCTCCCGACTGCTTCACGATATGGGAATTTACTAGTTAGATTAGTATTTTGCTGCTTGCCATCTAATGAATGTTGAGGGTCTGCTGGTATTTGAACTGGATTTGCTTCAGTCATATTGAACTTCTCCAATATTCTTTTACAATACAACACTTGGTGCATTACAATTGTTCGATCAGATTTTCGCTCAATTTCTGTACCTAAAAATTGATTCAATTCTCCTTCGGTAATATTGGAATGTTGTCTCAAATATTCCATTAATGCATTTACATCCTGACTCGATGTAGCTGCAACTAGACCATCATCAATAAATATAGCGACAGTTAATACTTTGTTATTTTCTCTGTTAAAAAAAACACAGGGATCTGCTTTTGTTTCTAATAGATTAAAGTTAAGAAGAAATGTTTTGAACTTCATGTTCCAACATCGCGGTGACTGCTTTAGACCATATAAACTGCGTTGAAGTCTGCACACCATTTCAGTACCATCGTTGAACCTTTCTGGTTGTCTCATGTAAATTTCTTCGTCCAAATCTCCATATAAAAAGGCTGTTTGAACGTCAAATTGTCGAAGTTGTAATTGTTCTGTTGCTGATATGGCTACTATAGATCAAATTGCATCGAACTTTACAACAGGACTAAAAGCTTCATTAAAATCAATACCGAATATTTGACTATACCCTTTTGCTACTAGCCTAGCCTTGTATCGATCAACATGTCCATGAACATTGTATTTTGTTTTATACACCAAACCACAATTTACAATAGTTCTGCCCTTAGGTAAATTTACGAGCGATCATGTTCCGTTTTGTTCAAGAGATTTCATTTCATTGTTCATGGCTTCTATCCATTTTTCTGAATTGTGACTCCACAGCTTCCTTGAAATTCACTGGATCATATTCGACTACGAAAAAGGCTGAATTATCATAACGTAATGTTTTCTTAATATTACTTCTGTCTCGCAAGTTGTACACGTTGACATTTGATCCATTTCCTTGTTCATGTTCTTGTTTTTCATTGTCATCTACACTTATTGATCCAAATTTATTTTCCATGACTTCATCTCCTTGCGATTTATTGCTGTGTTCTAAAGAGCCGTCTTTGTGTAAGCTAAGAACATCAATGTTATTACTATCATTTAAATTATTAAAATATTCTACAAGTTGGTAATTTACAACACTTTCATCCTTGAAAATAACGTCTCTATAAGTGACACCTCGTTATTTTCTTTATACCAAATACGATACCCTTTTGAAGTTTCTGAATATCCAACAAAGTATCCTTTTCGACTTTTTGCATCCCACTTCTTTCGTCGTTGTTTTAGAACTAAAGTATATGCATTTATTCCAAATTCTACGAACTTTTCTATTTTAGGAAGTTTATCAAACCATAACTCATAAGAAGTTTTACATACATTCCCTGAATTACCAGTATAATTTAATGAGAACACTACTGTATTGACTGCTTCTACCCACAGTGATTTTGGAAAATTCTTGGCATAGATCATTGTTCTGGCTGCCTCACAAATAGTTCTCATTGAACGTTCAGCTCTTCCATTTGGTTCAGGAGTATAAGGTACACTTATTTCATGCTTTATTCCAAAATTATTTAGAATTGATTGAACTTCGGAATTCTTATATTCTAATCCACAGTCACTTCTAATAGTTTTAATAACATTTTTAGTTTGAGTTTTAACCATGCTCAGAAAACAATTAAGTTTTTCTTTAACCTCAGATTTATGTTTCATAAAATAAACATATGTATATTTAGAATAATCATCTTTAAAGATAATAAAATATCTTTTACCTCCTAATGAATTCTCTTCCATGGGTCCACATACGTCGCTGTGTATTATTTGCGCTGGTTCAGTAGTAATTGTTTCGCTCTGAGTGAACGTCTCTATATGCTGTTTGCCATAGATGCATGGTTCACAGAATAACTGTCCCTGTAAATCTGTAAATTGTATTTGATTGTGTTTTAAATACTCACGAACATGTTTGACATTCTGATATAGTATTTTGTGCCAGTGTTCTAATGTTAATTTCTTAACTTCGACGTTAGCACAGTGTCCAATTTCCTGTGAAATATCTGTTTTGATTAGCATTGAAAACAATTTATTCTCACGAACACCGACTGCAATTACACGATTATTCATTTTAAATGTACAACCTTTACTGTCTGTCACCATTGTAATTCCTTTATCAAGGCATGCCCCACAAGAAAATAAATTTACCTTTATATCAGGTACATATAAAACATTTTCTAAGTAGCCTTTTATCCACTTATTGTTCACAGAAGTATGAATATTTATGTTACCTTTTCCGACTGCCATAATGTGCTTACCATTTACCATCTCCAATACGTACAGGCGAATGCACATCAAAATGTTTATAATCGACGAACCACTCTTTCCTATTTGTCATGTGGTCGCTCGCACCTGAGTCCACATACCATTTGTCTGAGTCGTCGATTTCTTCAATTTTTCTTTGTACACCAATAAGCGCCAAACCAGAAGTTGATTTCTTTTCTTCTTGTTCCTTTTTGAATATCCTGCAGTTCCTTTTCCAGTGTCCTAGTTTTTTACAGTGGTTGCATTTTCCTGGTTTTGTATTATCATTTTTGTTGCAAATCAATACTTTCAGCACCACCTGTCCTTGCACTTGCCGTGTTTCTTCCACCATCAATCGAATGGTTAACTGTTCTAGCGTTCTATTTGCACTATTCATTGAGTCCCATGCACTGTAGAAGTGCCTATAGCTATCAGGTAATGTCATCAAAATTTTTGTAATTAACATTGATTCTGAGATAGGTTCTCCCAATTATTGTTTTAGTTGTCTACTTAGATTTTCTAATTTTGAATTATGACCTGCTATATTGTCTTTTGGATCCATTGTATAGCGATAGAACTTTTGTTGTACTATTGTTATGCTTGTGTCCGACATCTGTTCGTACACACTAAGTAATTTTTTCCACATACCATTTGCTGTGTTACAGTTCATAATGTATTGTAGAGGTTGTTCATCTAGCGAAGTGACTCTAGGTCATCAAATTTAAACTTACCATACTTTACTTCGTTGTATCGGATATTTATTTTCATTATAAAAATATAACATAATATATCGTAAAAATTCAATTCATCAATTTATTAGTTTTAAACAAACACCTACAACTTATTAAACATTATTAATAAAACACATAATAATATATATAATGTCCGAATGTCAGGGTTAAAATAGTTATCACCTACAATACAATGTAAATACAATACTAAATCAATTTTTATTTTTATTTTTGCCAATTCATCCAGCACTACTTCTGGATTAATTTCAATTGTCCTGTGAATATTCAGTTGAGCTAATCCATTTAAACGGTTCTCTGCCATGGTATTTCTGAGATAAGTTTTCAATCGTCGCATTGTCGAAAATAACCTTTCTGCAGTAGCTGTTGTAATGGGTAAAGTTGCCACGATTTTTAACAGATTTAGACATTTGGATAGTCATTTTCATTACAATTATTAAGTAACTCTGATAAATTAGATGGAATTTTAGACAAATTTTGTAGAGAAGTCCACCATAATTTAAGTACCTACCTAAAGGTTAGGTTAGGTTAGGTACCCAAATATCTGAAACCGTATTTACACAATGACTTTTTTTATTGATAATGTCTCTGATATCGGTAGATCTACAAATTATTTCATTTTGAATTATTTGAACGGGAATCTTATCACTGACATTTTGACTTTTATTTGTATTGATCTCGGTATTTTCAAGTCTGGTTGATATTAGTTTTTTTGACTCAGGTAATAAAAAAAGAATTAATTTTTCTAGTCTGCTTATTTTTTAGAGAATTTGCCTATAATAATAAATTATAATAACAATTTAGGAAATCAATAAAATAATATTACGTATATTATATAATTTAATTTCATATTCTGAAGCAGAATATTTTTCGGAGTATTTTAATAAATAAAAATCAAATTTCTAACCTAACCTTAGGGACTATTTAACTTTTAAATATTTATTTAAAATAATTTTTTTTCTTTTTTACAAATACATTTAAAATGTATTAAACAAAAAAAAAATAGTATTTAATAACATATTATGTTTTATAACAGTCTAATGCGGCGACTCTTTCTGGCCATATTTTCAATTACTTCTTCAACTGTTACTTTTAAATCACGGTAAATATTCATTAATGCTAACCCGTTCAGTCTATTTTCAATTATTGTGTTTCTGAGATATGTTTTCATTGTTTTCAGCCGTCTAAGTGTTGAAAATGATCTTTCACTAGTAGTAGTGGTAACTGGTAAAGAAGCTAAAATATTTAAGAGTGTGTATATTGAAGGGTATATGTTTTCGTTACATTCGGCTAAAGCAGATGCAACATTTGTTATGATTTTATTTGCTGTTTCCATAATGAAAATTTCCCCAAAGCCGAATAGACATCAGCTTCAATATCAACTTTATAGTTTTTCAAAAGTACCTTAAAACATTCATCACTATTTTCAAAATTGATTTGTGTGCTAAAAATCTGTCATTCAATTGTTGATTAAAATTATCCAAAAAAGGAATATATAAAGAGACTCCATAATATGACTCAGCCGAATCTGTGATCACATTTATTCTATGCTCTTATTGTTTGTTTGCTAACCTAGGGACTTTTATATTGATATCAAAATTTTCAGATTTTTTTAATACATCATAATATATATTTTTAAATTGTTTTTCTGCTTCAGCTCTTCGTTGAGTAGTTACCTCTATTACATTTTCTGCAAGTTCTATTGCTTCAGTGAGATCTAAATGTTCATCTTGTAGTTTTTTACTTAATGGTAAACTTAAAGAAAAAACATTGACAAGAATAAAAATACAAAGAAGAAACTCTCCTTGCTTAATTGAACAGAGCAAAACTGGCTTAAGATGATTTATCCCTGTCATTCCATGAAGAAATATTTTCTAATGCTTCTACAATAGCATCGTATAGTTCCAAAAATACTAACACTGCTTCGTGCCGTTCAACCCATCTAGTTGGGCATAATTTTTTAAGCTTTTTCTTTCTCGTATCTGTAATACATTTTTCAATAGCCTTTTCTAAAACATCTTGTCTTTTAGGAGTCCTCAAAAATGCACAAACAGTTTGTAAGGTTCCAGTAGCGTTGCGTATTGATTTCAAATTGCAAGCGTCTGATATACAATATAAATTAAGTGAATGTGAACTACTACCTAGACTAAAATCTTTGCTCCTTGTGTTAAAATAGCTCGCCTCGCCACTGTGTGAACTACAGTGTAAATACAATGCTAGTGGATATGATTATTTTACTATTGCTTGCACTCCGTTAAATTTTCCTTGCATTGCAGATGCCCCGTCATACCTTTGATCACGTAGAAAATCTAAATTAATACCTATACCAATGATTAAATATACATAGATAGCCCACGTCAATGGGCATAATGGAAACAAGTTAATTAATGATAGCCCGATGTGTCGATAGAGAGCGTGTAGTGTTACGATAGAATAATTAAATTATTATGATTATATAAAAATACTAAAATAGACAGAAACGCCGACAATCGACGTCGGTTCAGAGTCCAATGTTTATTCTTGGGATTATGAGATAAGAAATAATCTAAATCGTATATTTGTATAGCATATTATTATTATTTTGAATTTTCTTATTTATTTTCATATTAATATTAGTAAATTGTCTGTCCTCGAAACCGTCTATGTAAATGTGGAGGTTTGAAAATTGTTTTAATTTAATGTATTACTGTAATAAGTAATCATCGTATTTTTATCATTTCAATTTTGATTTGAAGAAAATTAACTTTATTTTATTGTATCATATAATTTTAAGCTGACAGTTGTATATTAAATTAAGACAGCTCTCGTCATTAAGTAACAACGTAAAAATGTATTATATTACAATATTATATATTATACTTTTTCCGTAAAATTGCTACTCAAGACAATTCAATATTATTGAACGTCCTATATTTAATTGCGATTTCTTGTAACATTAATGTTCTAAACATTCTACTTTTGAATCAATTTGTTATGATAGGAATGATAGGGCATTAAGTTACAACGTAAATAATATGTAACTTACATTTTTTTTATAGTTTATTATTTAAAAATTTAAAATACAATAAGTAAATACAATACAAATACAAATTTAATAATAATTATAATGATTACAAAAAGTAATTATTACTAATTTTTACAATTTTAATTATTTTTCAAAATACTTAATTTATTTTGGGATTTTTCTGCTCTAGTTTTTTTTTAATATTTTTAATTTCCAGTTAAAATCTCGAAGAAGTTTACAGTTAATAAGATGAATTATAATGAAATTGTAGTGATCTTGACATAATTCGCTAAATTTACAAATATGGGAGATTTCTTTTTTTATTTTATTAAAAATAAACTTTTGAATTAATCTTTTGTGTGGCATTTTTTCTACTGTTTTCTTAATAATGGTTTGTGCTAAACTAACAAATTCTGTAAAACTAGATGTTGGCCTTTTTAAAAAAAAAATCTGACGATTGAGAGTCGTAGTTTCTAAAGAATATTAAAAATTCTTGTTGATTAAATGTATCGCCTTCATTTTAATAATATATTTATACAGTTACTGCATTTAAATTTCTCAGTACATTTTTTAGCCAAATACCTAACCAGCAAAGTAACTATTTGAACAATTTTCCAAGGTCATTTGAGGTTCATACCCTGGTTCACATTGCTCATATATTAAATCATCCAGTGATGACAATGAAACAGAAGAGCAACTTTATGAGTTTAATTCTTCTTCAATAGTAGGTTTTTTAGACAATCCATCATCTACGCTTAATAAATGAATATCATCATCTGGTTCACAATTTGAGAGTGTGGTTGGCTGTATCAAATTAGACTTAACGTGTAAACGGAAGGTTGTTCTAAATGTTCTTGCAGTTAGATTTCTGTATTAATACAAGCATTACATAATGTATTAGATAAAAACTTTTGTGCTCAAAAATATAATATGTATAATTACCGATTGTAGCCACCTCTTTGTTGAAAAACAGCAAACATATTTTCAATGGCATCAGAATTGAGTCTTCGCAATAGTAAATAACTATAACCAATTTTAATTTGTTCCTCATACATCATTCTTATAGCATTTATAGTCCATACCATTCCATCAAAACAAGCAGGTCTTACATCTCTGAGTGGTTCTTTTGGGTCTGCAGAATTTTTTTTTAAAGACTCAAACAACGCCTTTGCTTTTAATAGAAATTTAAGTTGACGTGGACACTTATCAGAAAGAGCACATTTAAAAGGATTAGAATTAAATAATGAATTGCTGTTCAGACAATCAAGTAAATCATTTAATTGTTTTATAATTTCCACAGTGTTAGGAGCTGTTTTAGATTTAAGTTGCTGTGTCATAATACACGTTTTCATTGTAGTAGCTACTTTATTGCTGAATAATTGCATAGCCAGATTAAATGACATAAGTTGGGATGGTCCCGGGTTAATATGACCTATGTGAACTTAGCAGTACAATTATAGCAGTCAACTTTTAAAATAGTCTAACAAATTTGTTAGAGAGTTGTTAGACATTGTTAGAAAACTTTTAAACTTTGTTAGACTTTATTTTCGACGCTAGACCACTTTCAATTTTTGCACTGCTATCTTCACGGCAGCAGTACAAAAGTTTGTTAGAACTTTTTTTGATCGCTCAAACAACGTATCTCTGTTTGTTAGACATTGTTAGAAAACTTTTAAACTTTGTTAGATTTTATTTTAGACGCTAGAAATTTTTAACTTTTGCACTGATATCGGCAGCAGTATAAATGTTTGTTAGAACTTTTTTTGATCACTCAAACAACGTATCTCGATTTGTTAGATATTGTTAGACAACTTTCAAAGTTTGTTAGACTTTATTTTTGACGCTAGAAATTTTTAACTTTTGCACTGCTATCTTCACGGCAGCAGTGCAAAAGTTTATTAGACCTTTTTTTGTTCGCTCAAACAACGTATCTCTGTTTGTTAGACATTGTTAGAAAACTTTTAAACTTTGTTAGATTTTATTTTAGACGCTAGAAATTTTTAACTTTTGCACTGCTATCGGCAGTAGTACAAAAGTTTGTTAGAACATTTATCTCGGTTTGTTAGACATTGTTAGAAAACTTTTAAACTTTGTTAGACTTTATTTTCGACGCTAGACCACTTTCAATTTTTGCACTGCTATCTTCACGGCAGCAGTACAAATGTTTGTTAGAACTTTTTTTGTTCGCTCAAACAACGTATCTCTGTTTGTTAGACATTGTTAGAAAACTTTCAAAGTTTGTTAGACTTTAATTTTGACGTTAGAAATTTTTAACTTTTGCACTGCTATCACCAGCAGTACAAATGTTTGTTAGAACATTTTCTCGGTTTGTTAGACATTGTTAGACAACTTTCAAAGTTTGTTAGACTTTATTTTCGACGCTAGAAATTTTTAACTTTTGCACTGCTATCGGCAGTAGTACAAATGTTTGTTAGAACATTTATCTCGGTTTGTTAGATATTGTTAGAAAACTTTTAAACTTTGTTAGACTTTATTTTCGACGCTAGAAATTTTTAACTTTTGCACTGCTATCGGCAGCAGTACAAAAGTTTGTTAGAACATTTATCTCGGTTTGTTAGAAATTGTTAGAAAACTTTTAAACTTTGTTAGACTTTATTTTCGACGCTAGAAATTTTTAACTTTTGCACTGCTATCGGCAGCAGTACAAATGTTTGTTAGAACTTTTATTTATCTTAGTTTGTTAGACATTGTTAGAACAATCTTTCAAACTTTGTTAGACTTTATTTTCATTGCTAGACTACTTTCATGTGTGGCACTGCCATCTTCACAGCAATGCAGCAGTTCAAAAGTTATTTTTAAAATTAATAAAACAATATTTAAGTCACTTCTTATTTTTTATTAAAAGTTTAATATTTAATAACTACTTTCACATATTATTAAAATCCTTTAAAAACTGTGTGCACATTGATTTTTTTATTCAATTATTTTTTATATAAAATAATAAATGTAGCGTTATTGTTATATTTTTAATGTTGTGTATTCTTTTTATTTTACGTTGTAGGTCGTCATGGAGGTCCCAAAATCCACTAGCTCTTAATGTGTAACATACATAGTGACCCATCTCACTGAACTTGGATGATATGTATGCAATTACTGCTACAAATCTGAAACTTAAGCATTTATTTATTTTATATTAATGTTGGCACAAATATAAATATAAAATATTGTTATAAATATTTTAACTAACATAATATGTATTATTGTACCCACATTTTTTTTTTTACAACTAGACACTATAGGACATTGTTTAGGATTTAAATTTGTATTTACTATTTGACATGTAGAACAAATAAAATGTTAGTCCACTTACTCAGCATTGTTTACTTGAATGTTTTCAGGTATATCCGTAATCAGACACTTTAAACCTTCTAATTGTTTAAATGTATCTATATTTATTTCTATAAATAAATGCTGTCCAAGTTCTTTGGTGACTGTTATAGTGCTATCACATCCATCTCTGTAACATTTTCTTGTGTAATGGTCGAGTTGTGTGGGAACCATATTGACTGCATCTTGTAATCTTTTAAATGATCCTAGAAAAAACACCAAAATGATTATTGTTGTTAATAATATAATTTAAATTGGAAATAATTGCATTTAATTTATTTGTAGGTACCTGTCACCAGTATTCCTTGATCAATAGGAAAAAGTGAAATATTTTTAACAGTTTGCCCACATTTAAAATTGTCACAAGTATAGAATTGATGTATGCTTGGAGTTGTTGTAAACATTTTTTCTGCCAGCATCGCAACGTTTGCTCTAGCGTCATATTCAGTGAGATTTCCAACAAGTTTATTTTTTTTTGTTTGTTCCTTTAGTAACTCAAATCGGTCAATATAGTTCATTATTTGTGCCATTATGTACCAAGGTACTTGCAATATTTAATATAGAACAATTTCTTGTATCTATATAATTAGCGTATTCCTGAGAATCGAGGTATGCTGTTGCCACGGCTTGTAATATCAAAAGCACATGTATTTATAATTTTACATTTTTTCTTATTTTTTTCTTATTTTCTTATCTTTAAAATAAGTTTCAATAGTATTAAGACGACTGAGTATAGCAGGTAATATGTTTTTCAACGCTTCTGTATTTCCTTGGATTAAATCTAATGAAATTTCAATTTTTTTCAAACGGTCTGCTATATGTGTACACGTTAATTGTATCGTTCCAGTTTGTTCTTCTTGTACTTGAACGGATTTTTGATTTTCTTCAAGTAAATGTTCGATTTTATCCAATTTAGACGAAAACGATTTGATTGTCTTTTCAAGATTTGTCACAAATTTATTTGTTTCACCAGCCTGAGAACTACCAAACACGTTCATGTCTGCAGCTCGACTGAAACTATTTTCTAAACAAGCGTCTAGAGACAGAAAACGCCGAATGGCTGCAAGATGGCGACCTTATGGCTCTTATCAATCGTATCTCTTATCTTTACAAACATTTTTGATTTTGGCATAGATATTGATATTTAATTAAATAGGTATTTTTAATTTTAACAAACATTCATAATAATACAGTAATACAAAATATATGTAGTAATACAAAATACACAACGAACAATTTATTGTACACATAAAGCTAAGTAGTTAAAATAAAATGTCAATAATCAAATTGGTAAGCTTAATATAGTTAGTTAATTAATTGTCATAATAATAATAAATAATAATTAGGTAAAATAATAAACCATTTTTTTTAATTTAACACGTCTTATCTCAAGTGTTAAACTTACTTTCTTTTGTTCATCAACAATAAGGATGCACTTATATTATTTTTTCGATTTTGTTGGGTATTAAAATAGTTGAAGTTTTTGTGTGTTTTTTAGTCTTTTTAGTAGAAAAAAATCGACGCTGATGTATAATTTTCTTCCTTTTTGGTGAAATATTTAATGACATTTTTTTAAAAGGCTTTTTATCCATATTATTTCTTAATGCTAATAATGTAGGTTGTGCAGACGACAAACATTTCTTCAATACATCAAGTTCTTCTAAACTTGAAACAGTATGTAACATTGTATTAAATATGTTTTTAAATTTTTATTTTTCATGTTCTAAATTGTCTACTTCATGTATTACTTCTGTATTATTCAGTTGAGATACAATACTAACAGTCTTATTTTTTTTATTATTGCCTTCCAAACTTAGGTTTTTTGTAAAACTATTAGTATTTTGTGATATTTCAGATAGACAAACCAGATGAATACGTTTACAAAAATTCCATTTAATTGCACTATCTATACATGTACATGAAAAACAATGAATACAAGTTTTGCATTCATCGCAAACAATTTGGCAATCACAGGAGTTTTTCAATTTATTTACAGTGTACATATCATCATTACCACTTGCCATCACATTCCAACAATCTTCTCCATTTTTAAGCACATTATTAGATGACATTTCTAGACTATTCTTGTGCCTTTTTCTTAATTCTTTAATTTTAGAAGTAAGTTTTCCTTTATGGAGTACAATAAGTCTGTCTATAGATTTGTCTCTAAGAAATTTCAATAATGCATGTATAGACTTATCAAGTCTCTTAACTTTTTTACCTTCTAAATAAATATAAGAGTTATATTGATAATAGTGATAACACCTTGCTGAATGAAACATCTTATTTTTAAAGTTTTTGTACCTCTTTTTTACGGTTTTTTTTGTTCTTTCATTTCGTCTTTTTGCCACTTCTGCCTACACCTGTTTTCAAACTCCATCTTTGCAGATTAACTGAATTTGAAAGGTTCAAATTTCTGAATGTTGACCGGAACTCGTTCTCATCAGGTACGTTCTTATCATTTTGTATTCGTCAAATTTTGTCAACATCACCTTAACAACAAACCAATCAGCTGTTCTTCGGTGACTTTAACGCTGGGCCAATTAATTTTCTATTACCAATCAACTTCGCTTCGTCTTCGGTTCAGCAGTCGAGCTTTTTACATTACTGTGCTTTGTATTGCGTTCATTCGTTTAAAAGGAGTTATCTTCAAGCTCTCAATATTTAATTTTTCCGTAATACCTTGGCACTCACAACTTACGGAACATGTCTTTATCATCTACTCCTGTAGCCTCAAATACTCGATTACAGGCCCAGAAACCACCTTCTTCTACTGATATTATGAAGGCCCAGAAACCACCTTCTACTACTGATATTATGAATGCTATTGCCTCGCTTTCTACTTCTCAATCATCGCAGTTTAAAGAACTTAATAGTAGTATTTCGGGCCTCTCATCCAAAGTAGCAGAACTTGTAGCTGAAAATGCTTCTCTCCGGGCTGATGTTTCAGTCCTTTGTTCAAGAGTTGATCATCTTGAATCACGACCGGTACTCTTTAACAATTCGTCTGCTGTAATCTTTCGTGAATCCACAGAACGTAGTAAAATAGTAAGACGTAGTGTGATAACACGGTTTATTGATGACCTCTGGCAAGCTGATTTAATGGATATGCAATCTCATTCTAAAAATAATTATGGTTTTAAATTTATATTAGTTGTTATAGACACATATTCGAAATATGTATGGGTAGAAGCACTGAAAAATAAATCAGGGAAAGAATGTACAAAAGGTATGTCCAATATATTAAAGAAAGCTAATCCAAAATTGTTACAGACAGATAATGGTACAGAATTTTATAATATTCAATTTCAAGATTTAATGAGAAAATATAAAATTAGACATTATAGTTCATACAGTGTTATAAAGTGTTCAATTGGTGAACGTGTTATACAAACTCTTAAAAATAATATATATAAACATTTTACTGCAACCGGTACATGGAATTGGTATAATACAATATCAAAAATTATTCAAAACTATAATAATACAAAACATAGAACAATCAAATGCACTCCAAGTGAAGCTCGTATGAATACAAACATAATTAAATTTGATACATATATAAATAACAGAACATTATATAAACCAAAATTTAAAATTAATGATAAAGTAAGAATATAAGTATAAACATATATTTAGTAAAGGATATACACCAAATTGGACAACGGAAATATTTACAGTTTCAAAAGTTTTACAAACGAGTCCAGTAACTTATCAGCTAAAGGATGGATCAGGTAATATAATACTAGGTGGTTTTTATGAACAAGAAATTTAATTAACTGATTTTCCTAACGCCTTTCTCGTTGAACGTATTATAAAAAAAAATGGAAATAAAATGTTTGTCAAATGGTTAGGTTTTGATTCCAGTCAAAATTCATGGATAACATCATCAGATTTTTTTAAATAATGATTTTTATGTATATTAATTTTATGACAAAATAAAGTATAAGTTTATTTATCGAGTTGAATTAGTTATTTCATATGTTCTCCTGGTACTCTATAATCTGTTTTTTTAAAAAACTTAATGTAGCCGTAATCGATATAAACAAAAATAAAAAGCGTCATCTAGCAGAAAATTAATCAGTGAAATTAAAAATGTTATTGTATCACTAGATAACGCTTTTATATATATATATCAGTTTGTTAAGTCTTAAGTTTTTTTTTTAATTGAGTAATTTTTTCAGTTTATAGTGACTATAAGCTAAAGTGTTTATCCCATCATTCATTATAAAGCGTTTATCATCGTTTGCACTTAGAACAACTTTGTTCATTGTTTTCGAATGAACAACATGCTTATTCGATTGAATAAAATTCATGTTTCTATGAGTCTGTTTATTCTCAACAGTTAAATGATTTATAAAAGCGTTCAGTATATCTATATAACTATCGAATTGCATATGATTTTTAATGATATATTTCTTTACACCTTTTGCTCAGTATCATCTACAGTTTTGTATGCATATAACTTTGGTCTTAATGAAACAAATTCTTTTAGAATTTTTCCTTCCAACTCGTCCTTAAAATAGCCAGCAATACTTTTATGAACTTCACTAAAACAATAATGGTCTTTAGGATAATTAGATGTATCAAAATATGGGAATAAACTATTTTTTAAATCATCGAAAAAATTTTTAGTTTGAATAGCGTATATCAAGGAATCAGTATCCATAT
>JANEHU010004725.1:0-13675 GCA_027563435.1 Nasonovia ribisnigri
TTTGAGAGTAGATAAACATAAGTCTCTGAAATTTTCGAACACGTCAGCTAGTATGGTGACATCAGTTTTTAAATAAAGGTCACTATATTCACCCAAAGTCTTTAAATTAAATATGTTCCATATTTTGTTTGCATGTAAATAATCTTCATCACTAATTTGCTCATCTGTTAATGAGTTATAAAATTCAAGCTTAGACGGTAAAAAAGTATTATCTAATTTACTCCAACTGTTAACATATTCATAAGGGAAGACTCCTTTTCGTGTAACTAAATCTAATGCTTTTTCAGAAAATATTTTAAGAGTTTCTCTAAACCTTGACTTATCTTCAGATAAATTACCTGCAAGTTTACTTAACGACTCACTCATAAAACGGAATGTATCAACAAATTTTATATTAAATCTAGGTGCGTTTTCTTTACTAAATGATATATATTTTTCCGCTGAATTTGGGATTACATGAATATTTTTATCATCACAACCAAGTTCGCGAATTATAAAGTGGCTATCGTACGATAAATTATGAAAGAAAATTGGAACAAATGACGGACTAGTTAACTCAAAATTACAATTAAGACAGAGACATTGTCTATATTTACTGGTAAAATGACAGTGATCACGAACTTTAATTAAATTATTCTTTTTAAAATTTTTTAAACATTTTTTGCAAAATGTAGTTCTTTGAAAATGCTTTTCCTCTTTTTCAGTTAATTTAATCATTGGTGTATTATTTTCGTAAATTTTATTGATATTATTTCCGATATCGATCATATTTTCCATGAATTTTTTTGCAGCTTTTTCACCTCTATAAATAACTACCTTTCTCGGAATATTAAACTCTTTCACCAGCTCTTTTGGTATAATACTATAATCAACTTTTACATAAAATCCATAACTCATAATTTCATGTAAATGCGTAACATAAGTTTTTTTTTTCTTTTTCTTTTCACATCTCCGAATGAATTCTTCAGGCTGTTTAGGAGTTAAAATACATTCAAAGTCTGCATAAATGACAATCGGAATTCTCTGAGTATTTTTATAACTTTTAAAATAAATGAAATCATCATTTCCCTCTTCAAACATTATAGGTCTGCCTAATTTATTCTTACTACAATAACGTTGAGGCTCAATTAATCCTTTCTTGCCCCAAAGTTTGCTTTCATATGGTTTATTACTAAATGTAGTAAAACATCTCTTACAAATAATTAGCTTGGAACAGTTTTTAGTTTTCTGACTTCTAATTAATCTTGAAAAATTATTAATATAACAATAATGTGATGTTTCATCATTATTATACAAAAATAGATCAAAATGATTACTTCTTTCGATATTGCATATTCGTAAGGGGAAAACTGTTTTTTTATCATTTACACTATAAATATTAATTGAGATATTGATTACACGTTCAAATTTGTTAATTTGATTGATTGGCGTCGGAAAATCAATACATTTGAAATCTAAACCACTTTTTATTTCTAACATTTTAAAATATTTTTTATTAAAATAAGTTTTGTTTGAGCGATTATCGAACTTAGATAGTATTGAATATTTAAAACATTTATTATTGCTATTTTTTACATTTATAATCGCTCTTTTATCTTTGATATATATAGGTAAATCTAAATACGTTCCTCTTTTAAGAGGATTCACTATATTAATTCTTAATTGTAAGGTCTCAATTCTCTTAAGCGTCCATCCAGAACCTTTTTGCGTAAAATCAGTTTCTTCCCGTAATAATTTATTAAAATCAGATGAACTACACACAAGAATATTAGAAGTTTTGAACGCTATATCTTGTACTTCTTGTGTGATAATTCTTTCGTAAACACTATCTACATGTAAATTAAATTTTATAGATGTTTGCATACATGATTGTTTTAACTTTGAGATTATTTTATCCGAAATATAGTTGAAAAAAGACGTATAATCTATGAAATCTAATGTATTCCTTATAATGAAAGTTTTCGAACATTTCTTAAATCGTTCAATTTCGAATAACTCTTTATCAGTTGGAATCGTTCGTTGACATTTTCTTACCGTCTGTCTTTTCATAATGTTGGCTGTGAAAAGAATAATTAAAAAAAGAGATATGTAATACACATAATGTTAAAATAGGTTATCATTTATTTTTTAATAATATATAAGTAAAATATAATAATAAATATTAATATTATAATAAAAAAGCTTGTTGAAAAGAAACGAGAAACAAATAAATTAATGAAAAAAAAAAGGAAATTATAATTAATTATTTTTTATTTGTCGAAGTTGATTGTATAATCGTGACAATCCTTCTAAAATACTTTGATTACATTTGTAACTAATATATTCAAAATGCTTATGATTATCTATAATTTCATTTTTTTCTTTAATTAATTTGTTTCTCGTTTCTTTCAGACAAGCTTTTTTTATTTTTATATTAATAGTTTTAATTTTTTTGAGAAATTCTTTTTCTGCTACATCTTGTGCTCTCTCGTTGTCTAGTGATTGTCGTTTAATTTTCTTAATTTCGTTGATCATAAATAATTTTGATTCCATTTTTTTTGTTTTTTTTTTTTAAAAATCTGTAAAATGCATAACACTTGTATACTAACTGGTAGTAATAAAATAATGCGTACCGTCATTAAAAATAATAATTTATTTCATAAAGTGTATAAAAAGCTGGATTTTTAAAAAAACAGATAGTTCATTTAATTAGATAAAAAAAATGTGTAAATATAATATTAGATGAAAAAATATAACAATTACGATAAAATACATGTGGATAACTATATATATATAACCTATTATTAAATGATATAAATGTAATTACTAATTAATATTTAAACATATGCATAATACTATATAAACACTTTTTTTTAAAAATTTGGCTTTGATTTTAATCGACTGTACATAAGTTCTGTAACTGTTCATTTAACGATTCAATGTGCATATGAAAATTATTTAAACATTTCCAGTAGTCTGTACAGCTAGACCCATAAAATCTAAGAATTTTTTCTTTTTCTTCTTTTAAAAAAAGCAATTTATCTTTTAACTCATTAACATTAATTTTATTTGGAGAAGTACTTATTCTAATTAAAAACAATTCATATTTTATTTTTTTAACATTTTTTTTATTCTGTTTTAGTTTCCATCTTCTAACAACATGACTTTTTAAATCTGATTCTGTGTAAGATTCAATCATGTTTTTATAATATTGAATTTGATTTAAAATATGGTTCTATGAATTCATTGTCTGAAAATGTTTTACTATTAGAGCTAATACATATTATTCAAATATATTATAGAAAGATTTTTTTCAAAAGTCTATTAATTAAAAAAAAAAAAAAGATTTTATATAAGCTAACATTTTTTATGATAATTATGACTATTTAAAAACTATGTTTTTTAGCTATATAATATACATTATGATGAAACATGATAATAATAATAAAATATTTTAGTTTACCAACTTTCTGAATTAAAAAAAAGGTTTGAAAAAATAAATTATAAAAACTGAATACATTTTATTTTTTTTTCCCATATAATTATTATTCGTATCACATACCTAAACGTTTATAATACTTTTTTTACTACTATGTATTATTATTATTTTTTAAATGAGACATCGATTTTGAAAAAAAAACAGCTAAGTCATTAAAATAATTCATACTTTTAAAATCCTTGGTAAATATTTCAATTAGCCATTTGGTATAAAAGGTGTATTGTATATTGATTCTCTGTTATAATGATTTTGGTTTATGATACCTTATGTTAAAAACTTAGTTTTTTTTTTTTTTTTAAACAATATTCTGTTTGAGGTACTTAATAAATAATATTAGATTAACATGTATATAGAGTAATAACTAATATGCACTATGGTCAATAACAGTAGTGTTATAACAATGTATATGGACAACCAGTAACTATAATAATATAGTATAAGTTTTAAAAAATAAATTACAAAACTGAATACATTTTATTTTTATTATCCGTATCGCATACTGACGCGGCTACGACGGTGTTTTTTTCGTTTGTATGACACCGCGGAGGAGCCGGTCTCGATTTAGTGACTTTGCGTCGGACTACGGTTTTCGGAAGACAAAAAAGAGAAATGCACACGTTCGTCGTACTGAGATTAACACTTTATTTTTTTAATGAACACCATGTGGTACATGAAAGAAAAAAAATAAACGTCGAACCAAAAAAGCTGGTGGTTTCAGGTGTTGTCGCTATGAGCGGTGAAACGAAAGAGAGCGAGGCGCCGACGGCTGGTACTCGTTTTGCCCGACTTGTCTTCCCGTCCCGCCTTGTGCCTTTGCGGCGCGGTGGGAGAGTCGACCGGGTCGCGACGTCGTATCCCGTGGTGGTGGATGACAAAAGTGTAGACTAGGTCGTGGCGGTGCCTGTACTTTGTACTGGTCGCCGCTACGTACCGTATCATACTCCCCCGCCAAACCGCCACACGGGGTACACTTGTACCGGTGTCGGCCGCCCTTCGGGTGTGCTGCGGCTTGCGCTACCTCTTGCCGGGGCTTGAGGTAGGCTGGCCCTACCCGTGCTGCCTCACTGTTTGGGGGACCCGATCGGCGTGAAGAACGACCTGTTGTCGTACTCCACCTCCGGTAGTCCCTCCAACGATAGTCCTGGCGCCTCCAACCAGGCGTTCTCGGACAGGTTGTCCGTGGCCGTTGCGTGGTTGGGTGACGCCTGGTCGGCAGACCGTCCCGGCTCCTCGGACCTATCGTCCTTGGTCGCCGGTCCGTCTACCTCCATCGCTACCGGTTGGTCCGGCCCGGGCAGGGGTTCGCTGGTCGCTCCCGGATCTGAGGTCGGCGCAGGTTGCTTGGCAAGTCTATGCTGCTGACTTGCCTTGCTCTCCCTTGCCTTCCTCTTCTCCTTGAGCTTTTGGAATTTTTTTTTATTCCGTGCCAGCTGTGCCTCTGTCCGGTGCTTTGTACCCGATGTGGAGGGTGCCACTGTCGGCCCGGGTACCTTTGCCGGCTCCCGGGGCGGCTGTGGTTCGGGTCCCTTTTCCTGGTTTGTGGAGACCCGGTGCGTGGCCGCTGTGGTTGGCTGGCGTCTTGGCGGCCGGGATGTCGAGCCGTTGCTGGCTGTTGTTGACGGTTGTGGTCGCAACCGTCGCTCGATGTCCGCGGTCCGGTCCGCCCAACCGCGGTTGTATATTGCCGCCCTCACCGGATCCTGTAGCAGGTGGCGGGTAGTCATTCTGGTGACTTGGGCGGCTGTCCGTGGCTGGTCCTGTGTGTTCGGCACCAGCCCCAGCTGCCCTATGAGGTCGGCTACTCGGCGCCATTTTTCCTCCTGCGTTGGTGTGGTCATGTTGTCTGTAAATGAAGGTTAATACTGAACAATTTTTTTTTTTTTATTTTTAACCTTTAGGTGCGCGTTTTAGGCAAGACACATGTATTTTGCGCGGTGGTTGTTGGTCGGTGAGGAAAACTCCTTTTCCGACCTGTTCCGCTAGGGTCACCGGCCCCCACCATTTTGGTGCAAAGCCGGCGTGAAAATTTTTGTGTGCTTTTGATAGGTGGTGTGCTTTGTAGTATACTACGTCGCCCTTGCTGAACCTTACCGGTGTGCCGGTGTTCACGCTCGGTTTTACCACTACCTTTTTGCCTAAAATACGTGTTTCCCGTACTACCCTCTCTTCCTGCGATTTTTCGATGTTAACTGGTGTTGGTTTAGACAGCGCCCAATCTCCCGGTCTCTTGCATTCCCTGCCGAGGACAAGGACCGCGGGTGGGTAGCCTGTCTGTTCGTTACACCTGTTCCGTATCGAAAATAGAATTGCGGGTAGTTTTGTGTCCCAAGATTTATGTTTGCCGTCGACAAGCCGTGCGCGCAAACCTTTTTTTAAATCTTGATTTCGGCGTTCCACTGGGTTGGCTCTCGGATGGTATATCGGAGTTGTCCAACCCTGTGCTCCCCATCGTTCTAACGCGTTTAGCATTTCGTTTGACACGAATTGGGGGCCGTTATCGCTGAGACACACGCGGGGGTAACCGAAACGGGAAAAGAACTCACGTTCTAACGTTTCGATTATTGTCCTAGAGGTCGCTGTTCCTAAGGGGTAAGCCTCGGTCCACCTACTAAAACAGTCGGTTGCTACCAGTATGTACGATTTTCCCTTACCGGAGCGGGGGTATGGGCCCATAAGATCGACACTGATAACTTCCCATGGTTGGCGGGGGGTTCTTGGTTGCATTGGGTCATTCGGACGCGAGTTAAGTGGTTTCGTACACGCGCACACGTGGCACGCACCGACATATAACCTCACGTCGTTCTTTTGACCTTTCCAATGATACCGTTGTCGAACCGCCCGGTACGTCTCTTTCCAGCCTGGGTGGTTGGATAAGGCGTGATCGTGACACCTCCAAATTACTTGTTGTATTTTGGTTCTTGGTATCACGACGGTTGTGTGGGGGCCTACGGTTACGCGTAAGAGGCCGTCGGTGAAAACATATTTGTCGGTTTCCGATTTTGCGCTCCTAGTGGTCCGCGTTGGTCCATCCCCCCTGGGATCGGCGTCTTCGGACTGCCACTTTCCGAGCGTTGTCGCGGTGAGGGGTGTGTCGTCACTATCGTGGTTTTCTACCATAGTGAAGATACGTTCGGACTCGAGGTCAATGTTGGTTGTCGGCGTTATCGGGGCCCCTACCAATTTTTCCTCAAGTCGTTCTTCGTCTACGGGTGGGCCCGGTGCCGGGTCGCGGGATAACAAATCGGGTGCTTCGTTTTGTATTCCCGGGACGTGCACCGTACTGAAATCTAAATTAGCTAGTTGAAGTGACCAACGTGTTAATTTTGAATTTTTGTCCTTAGCCCTGTGTAACCATGTTAGTGCCGAGTTGCCGGTTAGGAGTTCGAAACGTCGGGTTTCCAGGTATGGACGGAATTTGTCGGTCGCCCAGATTATCGCTAGGCACTCGCGTTCAACCGCGGCGTACCTTGCTTGCGTTTCGCTAAACTTTTTGCTTGCGTAGGACACTATGCGTCTTTCCTCCGGTCTGTCACCGCGTTGGAAAAGTACCGCACCGGCTCCTATTTCGCTTGCATCGGTTTGTAGACAAAACGGTTTGTTATAATCGGGTGGTGACAATTTCGGTGATGTGACTAGCGCGTTTTTATTGATTTGAACGCGCGTTGCTCTACATCTGTCCACTTCCACCGTACCCCCTGTTTCAATAAATTAGTGAGAGGTGCTATGGTATCCGCGTAATTGTCTACGAATTGATTGTACCAGTTGCATACGCCCAAAAATTTACGCACATCTCTAACCTTTTTTGGTACTGGAAAATTGTCGATGCATACCAATTTTTCCGGTTGTTTTTGTATGCCCTCTGAGTCTACAATGTGTCCCAAAAATGAAATTTCGCGTAAACCGATTTTACATTTTTTTGTGTTGCACGTTAGTCCGAACCTCTTGAGCCGCTCGAGAACTTTGTCTAGGTGGGCCTGGTGTTCGTACTCGTCCCGTGAAAATACTACAATATCATCTAGGTATACTTGTACAAAATCATCCTGGTAACCTCTCATGACCTCGTTCATGAGTCTCACGAACGTCATTGGACTATTTTTTAGACCGAAGGGGAGGACTCTGAACTGAAACAGCCCTCTGCGTGTTCGGAAAGCCGTGTATTTTCGCGCATTTTCATGTAATGGCACTTGCCAGTACCCCGACCTTAGGTCAAAAATGCTGAAAATTTTCGCGCCCCGCATTTGCCTAATCATTTTGTTGAGATCTGGCATAGGGTACGCGTCGGATTCCGTCACGTCGTTGAGCCGCCTGTAGTCGACACAGAGACGAAATGTTCCGTCTTTTTTCTTTGCCAATACTACTGGTGCGGCCCACGGTGAGGTGCTTGGTTCTATGAGCCCCTGGGTTTCCATATCGCGCACCATCTCGTCGATAGCGGTTTGTTTTTGCTGTGGGTACGGGTATGGTTTGAGCGCGATTGGAGATGGGTCTTTTAGCAAAATTTCGTGTTCAATTAATTTGGTACGGCCTACTTTGTCACTGAACACTACCGCGTATTTATTCAATATCTTGGTTAGTTTCGAGCGCGTTTCGGTGTCGTTACCAAATTCTAATTGTGACAAGTCTGGCCTAGTGGTGGGTGGTTGTGACTTCCCTTTCCAGCATGCTGACGTACGGATTTGCCTACCCATGTGTATTGTGTACGCGGCGTAATCCCAAGAGACTTCATTGTTGACCAGGAAGTCGTGTCCTAGTAACGCGTCGCAATACAAATTGTCTAGAACAGTTGCTTCGAATTTTATATCGAGTGCCCCTATTCTAGCTTCGAATGAGGTGGTGCCACTGGTTGTCGCAGTGTGACCGTCCGCCATTCGGACTGTGTTTGTTGGTCCGTGGGGAGGTGTTTTGCCGTATTTACGGGCTACTGACGGGTTTACGTATGATTTTTGTGCCTGCGAATCTAATAGGGCTGTTACGAAGCCTGACGGAAATTCGAGTTCGACCGCGGGGGTCGGAATTTTGTCCGGGCGTGTTCGCGTACCGTTATTAGTCGTATTGCAGTCTGTCGAACGGGGCAACTGGTTCTGAACCGCGACGGAAACTGTTTGGTCGTCGGCGTTTACCGCCAAGACCATACTGTCCCTATCGGTTGCCTCTGTGCTCGGCTGTTGCTCTACGTGCGCAGACTGACCTATTGCGGGGATAAGCGCGGTGTGTGTGCTCGCTTCCCCGTCACCTGTACTGGTGAACACCCGTGTCTCTGTTGCCTTTGTCCCTACACCTGTGGCTGCCCCATGAGCCGACTGTTGTTGATCACACGTGTCACCGGTGAGGTGAGTGTGATCGGTGGTGGGGTGGTGTAGGTTGGGGGTCTGTGAACGGGTGTCGATAGGTGGTGACACGGAAAAAATTTTCGTAGTCGGTTGTTCACTGTGTTGAACTTCCGTACTGCGCGCTTTTCGATAGCGTTTATTTTTCCCGTGTGTACTACCGAATTTTGGTGATGATGAGTGGGGGGTTGGTGTTGAGTCGATGAGGGGGACTAGTCCTCGTCGACTCCCCCGTCGTTTCCCGGCCTGGTCGGTCGGTGTGGGCATTTGTTGTTCCAATGGAGTTCCCCACAATATCTGCACGGCCCCGGTGGCTGGTCATCGGATGATTTGCCAAAATATTTTTTTTTTACCGGGGGGGCTGTTTGTGGGGTATCCGTACCCTTTTTGGGCTTTGGTGTCCATTGTTTGGGGGTCGGGTCGGTGGTGTCCGTTGCCGGGTCCAAAACGCCTGCGATGCGTCGCAGTTCGCTGAACGTTTGCGGCCGGTGCAGACGGATGTGCGTACGGAAAGTGTCGCGCGTTAGTCCGGCGATAATACCTACCAATTCCGATTCGGATAGGCCGGTGTTTACGCGGCGCGCTAGCTGGTTTTTACTCAGCACAAATTCCGTTAGCTTTTGTGTTGGCTTTTGTCGTGTTGACACTATGTCGGCTCGCAGCCGGGATTGAATTTCGGAATTATTGAAATTTTCGAAAAATTCCACCCTAAATTCTTCCCAGGATAGGTCTAGTACCTTGATAGTTGTGTACCATGTACCTGCCGCTCCTTTCAGCTGCGGTTCGACCGCCCTACACCAACCCGCTGGGTGGATACGTGCTTGCGCAAGTATCGATTCGGTATTATCTATATACCTGACGGGGTCTTCGGCCCTTGTTCCGGAGAACTCGGGTAGCGATGACCTTGCTGTGCGCAAATCGTCGTATGGTATTAGTACCGATCGTTCTTGAGCGCGTGTATCGTATGGCGCGTATTGTGACGCGCGTGTATTGTGACCCGTGTTGTCGTGTTGAGTGTCGCGCGCGAAAAACGGTCTGTTGTTCGCGGCGGTAACGCGACTGGTGCTCGGCTGAGCGCCGCCGTCGTTGCGCTCGTACGACCTACCCGACTGGTAACTATCGTGTGTACGAGTTGTTATGTGTGCAGGCTAACCTGACGGGTGGTTGACGTATTGCGGGGCCGCCAAGTCGTGTGGCTGCTGTGTGGCGGTCGAGCGCAGTTCCGTGAAGAACCGCGTCATGCTTGCCTCGAGCGCCATTAGACGTGCCTCGAACGACGTTGAGTCGTTCGTTTGTGGCAACGTTAGTTTCAACATATGCAGCTGTTCCGCTGCAGTCTTAAAAATGTCATTATGTAGGGGTTGTGAGGACTGGACCTCTTGCATGGTCGGCTGGAAGCCGCGGAGTTCTGACAGGTTGTCCGTGGGTTCTTGACTTGCCCCGAGGCTTGTCGAATTTCCCCCGGACGGCTGTCTGAAAATCCGACTGGCGTTCGTGCTTTCCAGCGTTAATGTTGTTGGTTGTGCGTGTTCAGTACCGTCCTGTAATCCTGTGATTGGGGACTGCACTGTTTCGAACCTTACATTCTCGGGGACTAGTCCACTTTCCCTAATGTTCTCTTCTAACCTGATATACACATCCGCCCTTGACCCAGACGCGCTGAGTCCGCGGCCCGTGCACTCGCTACGCAGCTCTGCCAATGACAACTGTTGTAACGTTTTTCCAGTCATATTGTAGGATTAATTACAAATGTGGTCGTTAAACTGTTGTTTGGTGTGGTTGCTTGTGTTTGGTGTGTGTATGTGTGTTTGGTTTAGAGTTGTTTTTTTTTCAAACGGAATAAAACGTAAGATTCGCGCGATGTCTACGAAAATTTACGTTTTATCTTTATGATTACGCTAATGGGTCAGCTGTTGACGATACCGCCGTTGTGTTCCAAGAATAGTAGAACTCGGTCACGTACTCGGCGGCGGCAGCTGACGGCTGCAGCGGCTGAACCGGTTTTGGCCTGCGCGCTGTGCTGTTATCGACAGTATAAGTATAGTGTCGCGGGACGAAAGGTAGGTATTGCGGAGGGGTGGTGGTTGTTATATAACTACTTCCCAATCCGTATCACGGTTATGCACGGCTGCGCGGAATTCCCTGTTACGTGCTCGAAATAAATCTTACGTAATGTCCACTGGGAATCCTAGCTAACCGGCAAACACACTCCTGGCTAAAGGACTTAATGTTAACTTAATATAAGCAATCTACCGAGGTATGTGTCAGCGTGAAAACTCTTACCTTTTTGCTGTCTTGAGGCGATGATTCCTCTGCGGGGAGCCAATTGACGCGGCTACGACGGTGTTTTTTTCGTTTGTATGACACCGCGGAGGAGCCGGTCTCGATTTAGTGACTTTGCGTCGGACTACGGTTTTCGGAAGACAAAAAAGAGAAATGCACACGTTCGTCGTACTGAGATTAACACTTTATTTTTTTAATGAACACCATGTGGTACATGAAAGAAAAAAAATAAACGTCGAACCAAAAAAGCTGGTGGTTTCAGGTGTTGTCGCTATGAGCGGTGAAACGAAAGAGAGCGAGGCGCCGACGGCTGGTACTCGTTTTGCCCGACTTGTCTTCCCGTCCCGCCTTGTGCCTTTGCGGCGCGGTGGGAGAGTCGACCGGGTCGCGACGTCGTATCCCGTGGTGGTGGATGACAAAAGTGTAGACTAGGTCGTGGCGGTGCCTGTACTTTGTACTGGTCGCCGCTACGTACCGTATCATACTCCCCCGCCAAACCGCCACACGGGGTACACTTGTACCGGTGTCGGCCGCCCTTCGGGTGTGCTGCGGCTTGCGCTACCTCTTGCCGGGGCTTGAGGTAGGCTGGCCCTACCCGTGCTGCCTCACTGTTTGGGGGACCCGATCGGCGTGAAGAACGACCTGTTGTCGTACTCCACCTCCGGTAGTCCCTCCAACGATAGTCCTGGCGCCTCCAACCAGGCGTTCTCGGACAGGTTGTCCGTGGCCGTTGCGTGGTTGGGTGACGCCTGGTCGGCAGACCGTCCCGGCTCCTCGGACCTATCGTCCTTGGTCGCCGGTCCGTCTACCTCCATCGCTACCGGTTGGTCCGGCCCGGGCAGGGGTTCGCTGGTCGCTCCCGGATCTGAGGTCGGCGCAGGTTGCTTGGCAAGTCTATGCTGCTGACTTGCCTTGCTCTCCCTTGCCTTCCTCTTCTCCTTGAGCTTTTGGAATTTTTTTTTATTCCGTGCCAGCTGTGCCTCTGTCCGGTGCTTTGTACCCGATGTGGAGGGTGCCACTGTCGGCCCGGGTACCGTTGCCGGCTCCCGGGGCGGCTGTGGTTCGGGTCCCTTTTCCTGGTTTGTGGAGACCCGGTGCGTGGCCGCTGTGGTTGGCTGGCGTCTTGGCGGCCGGGATGTCGAGCCGTTGCTGGCTGTTGTTGACGGTTGTGGTCGCAACCGTCGCTCGATGTCCGCGGTCCGGTCCGCCCAACCGCGGTTGTATATTGCCGCCCTCACCGGATCCTGTAGCAGGTGGCGGGTAGTCATTCTGGCGACTTGGGCGGCTGTCCGTGGCTGGTCCTGTGTGTTCGGCACCAGCCCCAGCTGCCCTATGAGGTCGGCTACTCGGCGCCATTTTTCCTCCTGCGTTGGTGTGGTCATGTTGTCTGTAAATGAAGGTTAATACTGAACAATTTTTTTTTTTATTATTTTATTTTTAACCTTTAGGTGCGCGTTTTAGGCAAGACACATGTATTTTGCGCGGTGGTTGTTGGTCGGTGAGGAAAACTCCTTTTCCGACCTGTTCCGCTAGGGTCACCGGCCCCCACCATTTTGGTGCAAAGCCGGCGTGAAAATGTTTGTGTGCTTTTGATAGGTGGTGTGCTTTGTAGTATACTACGTCGCCCTTGCTGAACCTTACCGGTGTGCCGGTGTTCACGCTCGGTTTTACCACTACCTTTTTGCCTAAAATACGTGTTTCCCGTACTACCCTCTCTTCCTGCGATTTTTCGATGTTAACTGGTGTTGGTTTAGACAGCGCCCAATCTCCCGGTCTCTTGCATTCCCTGCCGAGGACAAGGACCGCGGGTGGGTAGCCTGTCTGTTCGTTACACCTGTTCCGTATCGAAAATAGAATTTCGGGTAGTTTTGTGTCCCAAGATTTATGTTTGCCGTCGACAAGCCGTGCGCGCAAACCTTTTTTTAAATCTTGATTTCGGCGTTCCACTGGGTTGGCTCTCGGATGGTATATCGGAGTTGTCCAACCCTGTGCACCCCATCGTTCTAACGCGTTTAGCATTTCGTTTGACACGAATTGGGGGCCGTTATCGCTGAGACACACGCGGGGGTAACCGAAACGGGAAAAGAACTCACGTTCTAACGTTTCGATTATTGTCCTAGAGGTCGCTGTTCCTAAGGGGTAAGCCTCGGTCCACCTACTAAAACAGTCGGTTGCTACCAGTATGTACGATTTTCCCTTACCGGAGCGGGGGTATGGGCCCATAAGATCGACACTGATAACTTCCCATGGTTGGCGGGGGGTTCTTGGTTGCATTGGGTCATTCGGACGCGAGTTAAGTGGTTTCGTACACGCGCACACGTGGCACGCACCGACATATAACCTCACGTCGTTCTTTTGACCTTTCCAATGATACCGTTGTCGAACCGCCCGGTACGTCTCTTTCCAGCCTGGGTGGTTGGATAAGGCGTGATCGTGACACCTCCAAATTACGTGTTGTATTTTGGTTCTTGGTATCACGACGGTTGTGTGGGGGCCTACGGTTACGCGTAAGAGGCCGTCGGTGAAAACATATTTGTCGGTTTCCGATTTTGCGCTCCTAGTGGTCCGCGTTGGTCCATCCCCCCTG
>JANEHU010004726.1:0-35543 GCA_027563435.1 Nasonovia ribisnigri
GATTTATGTTTGCCGTCGACAAGCCGTGCGCGCAAACCTTTTTTTAAATCTTGATTTCGGCGTTCCACTGGGTTGGCTCTCGGATGGTATATCGGAGTTGTCCAACCCTGTGCTCCCCATCGTTCTAACGCGTTTAGCATTTCGTTTGACACGAATTGGGGGCCGTTATCGCTGAGACACACGCGGGGGTAACCGAAACGGGAAAAGAACTCACGTTCTAACGTTTCGATTATTGTCCTAGAGGTCGCTGTTCCTAAGGGGTAAGCCTCGGTCCACCTACTAAAACAGTCGGTTGCTACCAGTATGTACGATTTTCCCTTACCGGAGCGGGGGTATGGGCCCATAAGATCGACACTGATAACTTCCCATGGTTGGCGGGGGGTTCTTGGTTGCATTGGGTCATTCGGACGCGAGTTAAGTGGTTTCGTACACGCGCACACGTGGCACGCACCGACATATAACCTCACGTCGTTCTTTTGACCTTTCCAATGATACCGTTGTCGAACCGCCCGGTACGTCTCTTTCCAGCCTGGGTGGTTGGATAAGGCGTGATCGTGACACCTCCAAATTACTTGTTGTATTTTGGTTCTTGGTATCACGACGGTTGTGTGGGGGCCTACGGTTACGCGTAAGAGGCCGTCGGTGAAAACATATTTGTCGGTTTCCGATTTTGCGCTCCTAGTGGTCCGCGTTGGTCCATCCCCCCTGGGATCGGCGTCTTCGGACTGCCACTTTCCGAGCGTTGTCGCGGTGAGGGGTGTGTCGTCACTATCGTGGTTTTCTACCATAGTGAAGATACGTTCGGACTCGAGGTCAATGTTGGTTGTCGGCGTTATCGGGGCCCCTACCAATTTTTCCTCAAGTCGTTCTTCGTCTACGGGTGGGCCTGGTGCCGGGTCGCGGGATAACAAATCGGGTGCTTCGTTTTGTATTCCCGGGACGTGCACCGTACTGAAATCTAAATTAGCTAGTTGAAGTGACCAACGTGTTAATTTTGAATTTTTGTCCTTAGCCCTGTGTAACCATGTTAGTGCCGAGTTGCCGGTTAGGAGTTCGAAACGTCGGGTTTCCAGGTATGGACGGAATTTGTCGGTCGCCCAGATTATCGCTAGGCACTCGCGTTCAACCGCGGCGTACCTTGCTTGCGTTTCGCTAAACTTTTTGCTTGCGTAGGACACTATGCGTCTTTCCTCCGGTCTGTCACCGCGTTGGAAAAGTACCGCACCGGCTCCTATTTCGCTTGCATCGGTTTGTAGACAAAACGGTTTGTTATAATCGGGTGGTGACAATTTCGGTGATGTGACTAGCGCGTTTTTATTGATTTGAACGCGCGTTGCTCTACATCTGTCCACTTCCACCGTACCCCCTGTTTCAATAAATTAGTGAGAGGTGCTATGGTATCCGCGTAATTGTCTACGAATTGATTGTACCAGTTGCATACGCCCAAAAATTTACGCACATCTCTAACCTTTTTTGGTACTGGAAAATTGTCGATGCATACCAATTTTTCCGGTTGTTTTTGTATGCCCTCTGAGTCTACAATGTGTCCCAAAAATGAAATTTCGCGTAAACCGATTTTACATTTTTTTGTGTTGCACGTTAGTCCGAACCTCTTGAGCCGCTCGAGAACTTTGTCTAGGTGGGCCTGGTGTTCTAGGTGGGCCTGGTGTTCGTACTCGTCCCGTGAAAATACTACAATATCGTCTAGGTATACTTGTACAAAATCATCCTGGTAACCTCTCATGACCTCGTTCATGAGTCTCACGAACGTCATTGGACTATTTTTTAGACCGAAGGGGAGGACTCTGAACTGAAACAGCCCTCTGCGTGTTCGGAAAGCCGTGTATTTTCGCGCATTTTCATGTAATGGCACTTGCCAGTACCCCGACCTTAGGTCAAAAATGCTGAAAATTTTCGCGCCCTGCATTTGCCTAATCATTTTGTTGAGATCTGGCATAGGGTACGCGTCGGATTCCGTCACGTCGTTGAGCCGCCTGTAGTCGACACAGAGACGAAATGTTCCGTCTTTTTTCTTTGCCAATACTACTGGTGCGGCCCACGGTGAGGTGCTTGGTTCTATGAGCCCCTGGGTTTCCATATCGCGCACCATCTCGTCGATAGCGGTTTGTTTTTGCTGTGGGTACGGGTATGGTTTGAGCGCGATTGGAGATGGGTCTTTTAGCAAAATTTCGTGTTCAATTAATTTGGTACGGCCTACTTTGTCACTGAACACTACCGCGTATTTATTCAATATCTTGGTTAGTTTCGAGCGCGTTTCGGTGTCGTTACCAAATTCTAATTGTGACAAGTCTGGCCTAGTGGTGGGTGGTTGTGACTTCCCTTTCCAGCATGCTGACGTACGGATTTGCCTACCCATGTGTATTGTGCACGCGGCGTAATCCCAAGAGACTTCATTGTTGACCAGGAAGTCGTGTCCTAGTAACGCGTCGCAATACAAATTGTCTAGAACAGTTGCTTCGAATTTTATATCGAGTGCCCCTATTCTAGCTTCGAATGAGGTGGTGCCACTGGTTGTCGCAGTGTGACCGTCCGCCATTCGGACTGTGTTTGTTGGTCCGTGGGGAGGTGTTTTGCCGTATTTACGGGCTACTGACGGGTTTACGTATGATTTTTGTGCCTGCGAATCTAATAGGGCTGTTACGAAGCCTGACGGAAATTCGAGTTCGACCGCGGGGGTCGGAATTTTGTCCGGGCGTGTTCGCGTACCGTTATTAGTCGTATTGCAGTCTGTCGAACGGGGCAACTGGTTCTGAACCGCGACGGAAACTGTTTGGTCGTCGGCGTTTACCGCCAAGACCATACTGTCCCTATCGGTTGCCTCTGTGCTCGGCTGTTGCTCTACGTGCGCAGACTGACCTATTGCGGGGATAAGCGCGGTGTGTGTGCTCGCTTCCCCGTCACCTGTGCTGGTGAACACCCGTGTCTCTGTTGCCTTTGTCCCTACACCTGTGGCTGCCCATGAGCCGACTGTTGTTGATCACACGTGTCACCGGTGAGGTGAGTGTGATCGGTGGTGGGGTGGTGTAGGTTGGGGGTCTGTGAACGGGTGTCGATAGGTGGTGACACGGAAAAAATTTTCGTAGTCGGTTGTTCAACGTGTTGAACTTCCGTACTGCGCGCTTTTCGATAGCGTTTATTTTTCCCGTGTGTACTACCGAATTTTGGTGATGATGAGTGGGGGGTTGGTGTTGAGTCGATGAGGGGGACTAGTCCTCGTCGACTCCCCCGTCGTTTCCCGGCCTGGTCGGTCGGTGTGGGCATTTGTTGTTCCAATGGAGTTCCCCGCAATATCTGCACGGCCCCGGTGGCTGGTCATCGGATGATTTGCCAAAATATTTTTTTTTTACCGGGGGGGCTGTTTGTGGGGTATCCGTACCCTTTTTGGGCTTTGGTGTCCATTGTTTGGGGGTCGGGTCGGTGGTGTCCGTTGCCGGGTCCAAAACGCCTGCGATGCGTCGCAGTTCGCTGAACGTTTGCGGCCGGTGCAGACGGATGTGCGTACGGAAAGTGTCGCGCGTTAGTCCGGCGATAATACCTACCAATTCCGATTCGGATAGGCCGGTGTTTACGCGGCGCGCTAGCTGGTTTTTACTCAGCACAAATTCCGTTAGCTTTTGTGTGGGCTTTTGTCGTGTTGACACTATGTCGGCTCGCAGCCGGGATTGAATTTCGGAATTATTGAAATTTTCGAAAAATTCCACCCTAAATTCTTCCCAGGATAGGTCTAGTACCTTGATAGTTGTGTACCATGTACCTGCCGCTCCTTTCAGCTGCGGTTCGACCGCCCTACACCAACCCGCGGGGTGGATACGTGCTTGCGCAAGTATCGATTCGGTATTATCTATATACCTGACGGGGTCTTCGGCCCTTGTTCCGGAGAACTCGGGTAGCGATGACCTTGCTGTGCGCGAATCGTCGTATGGTATTAGTACCGATCGTTCTTGAGCGCGTGTATCGTATGGCGCGTATTGTGACGCGCGTGTATTGTGACCCGTGTTGTCGTGTTGAGTGTCGCGCGCGAAAAACGGTCTGTTGTTCGCGGCGGTAACGCGACTGGTGCTCGGCTGAGCGCCGCCGTCGTTGCGCTCGTACGACCTACCCGACTGGTAACTATCGTGTGTACGAGTTGTTATGTGTGCAGGTGACGGGTGGTTGACGTATTGCGGGGCCGCCAAGTCGTGTGGCTGCTGTGTGGCGATCGAGCGCGGTTCCGTGAAGAACCGCGTCATGCTTGCCTCCAGCGCCATTAGACGTGCCTCGAACGACGTTGTGTCGTTCGTTTGTGGCAACGTTAGTTTCAACATATGCAGCTGTTCCGCTGCAGTCTTAAAAATGTCATTGTGTAGGGGTTGTGAGGACTGGACCTCTTGCATGGTCGACTGGAAACCGCGGAGTTCTGACAGGTTGTCCGTGGGTTCTTGACTTGCCCCGAGGCTTGTCGAATTTCCCCCGGACGGCTGTCTGAAAATCCGACTGGCGTTCGTGCTTTCCAGCGTTAATGTTGTTGGTTGTGCGTGTTCAGTACCGTCCTGTAATCCTGTGATTGGGGACTGCACTGTTTCGAACCTTACATTCTCGGGGACTAGTCCACTTTCCCTAATGTTCTCTTCTAACCTGATATACACATCCACCCTTGACCCAGACGCGCTGAGTCCGCGGCCCGTGCACTCGCTACGCAGCTCTGCCAATGACAACTGTTGTAACGTTTTTCCAGTCATATTGTAGGATTAATTACAACTGTGGTCGTTAAACTGTTGTTTGGTGTGGTTGCTTGTGTTTGGTGTGTGTATGTGTGTTTGGTTTAGAGTTGTTTTTTTTTTTTCAAACGGAATGAAACGTAAGATTCGCGCGATGTCTACGAAAATTTACGTTTTATCTTTATGATTACGCTAATGGGTCAGCTGTTGACGATACCGCCGTTGTGTTCCAAGAATAGTAGAGCTCGGTCACGTACTCGGCGGCGGCAGCTGACGGCTGCAGCGGCTGAACCGGTTTTGGCCTGCGCGCTGTGTTGTTATCGACAGTAGTGTCGCGGGACGAAAAGGTAGGTATTGCGGAGGGGTGGTGGTTGTTATATAACTACTTCCCAATCCGTATCACGGTTATGCACGGCTGCGCGGAATTCCCTGTTACGTGCTCGAAATAAATCTTACGTAATGTCCACTGGGAATCCTAGCTAACCGGCAAACACACTCCTGGCTGAGGGACTTAATGTTAACTTAATATAAGCAGTCTACCGAGGTATGTGTCAGCGTGAAAACTCTTACCTTTTTGCTGTCTTGAGGCGATGATTCCTCTGCGGGGAGCCAATTTGACGCGGCTACGGTGGTGTTTTTTTTTTGTTCGTATGACACCGCGGAGGAGCCGGTCTCGATTTAATGTTTTACGTCGGACTACGGTTTTTCGACTATAGAAACTTAAACAACTTAACACAAGTGTGAACTTTTAACTGAATATATACTGTAAAACGTTTAATAAATAAATATATAATAAAATCACGGTCGTATTGTAATACCACATGGATGTAACAAAAAAACAGTTTTCGATGTCGTTGTCGTTGTCGCCGCTGAAACGAAAGAGAGCGAGGCGCCGACGGCCGGTACTCGTTTTGCCCGACTTGTCTTCCCGTCCCGCCTTGTGCCTTTGCGGCGCGGTGGGAGAGTCGACCGAGTCGCGACGTCGTATCCCGTGGTGGTGGTTGACAAAAGTGTAGACTAGGTCGTGGCGGTGCTTGTACTTTGTACTGGTCGCCGCTACGTACCGTATCACGCCTGCCTCGCTGACAGTATCCAAAACTCACGTTGTAAAAGTGATTGGAGGGTCATGGCTCCTGGATGGCTTAATACACAATGATTGTGATCAATTATTAGATCAGTTAAACGATGACGGGACGGCAACAAAGCAGGATGTTTGTGCACGTATGGAATATCTGCGTTGCGAAGCCGACCGCCCACTCTGAGAATACCAACTGGGTCAAGAAACAGGTCTAACCGTCGGAGAGATTTTGAGCAGGGAAGACCGTTTGACAGAGCTGCAATTTCGGCGGAAAATGTTTGACGTTGGACTAAGTAGACCAAGGCAGCGAGAGCACGAGTGATCTCTGCCGCATTTATAATGTAGCTAATTGGGGCGTCAGACCGGGGCTTGAAAAATCGAAAACAGTATGCGATTACGCGAAGGATCTTCTGCAGAGATGACATGCGATTTAACAAATCGATTATCGGAATGTCTACAGTGACGGTGAGCACAGTAGGTACCCGAGCTTCCTGAGAGGGGGGCCCATTGAAATCTTCAAGTTCGGTTAACAGTAATTTTGGCCACTTGTCTGGAGGACTCAGTAAAAAAGATGGACCAGTCCACCACAGTAAGTGGTTGATGAGCTCAGAAGGAAACAGTCCACGCGATGCGCAATCAACTGGATTCTCCTTCGTGGGAACATGGCGCCAAATTGCAGGTGTGGTCAAATCGTGAATCAAACTGGTTCGGTTCGCGATGAATGTGGCCCATCGATGAGGGGAAGATCGAATCCAAACGAGAACTGTGGTGGAATCAGTCCAGGCGTGTAGTTCGTCAATAGTTATACGATTAGTGTAAGAATCAGCAACCAACCGGAGGAGTTTCGAAGCCAATACGGCACCACACAGTTCCAGACGGGGAATTGTGGATCGCTTGAGAGGTGCCACTTTTGACTTACCTGTTATGAGATGACAATACACTGACGTTACTGTCTCTACACGGAGATATACCGCCGCGGCATAACCTTTTTCAGAGCTATCTGAAAAGGCATGGAGTTGTACAGATATAGCATGATCATAAGTAATACGACGAGGAATACTAACGGTTTCAACTAGCTGCAGTTCAGACTGATATCGGGACCACAGGGAGGCAATATCAGGGGGAACTGGATCATCCCAGTTGACACCAGAGATCCACAGCTGCTGCATGACGTGTTTTGTGAAAAAAGTCATGGGTGACAAAAGTCCTAACGGATCAAACACACGCGCAATGTCGGACAGAACAGATCGTTTTGTCGGTTGAGTCATCGATGGTTGAGCTTTAAAAGAAAAGGTGTCAGCAGATGGGTCCCATTTTAAACCTAATACTTTCAAGTCAGAGAGTTCGTCACTGTCGAACAAGACTGAGACGGACATTGCACGAGCTTCTGGTAGAACCGTTTGTAGAATTTGTACATTGTTGCTGGCCCACTTGCGGAGCTCAAATTGAGCGAGGGCACACAGGTTTATCAATTGGTCTTGACAGTTGAGAGCGTCTTCTTCTGAATTTGCACCAGTTAAAATGTCGTCGACAAAAGTGTCGTTGAGCAATACATCAGCAGCTATCGGCCATTTTGCACCGTCCAATGTAGCAAGGTGACGAATAGTTCGCAGAGCTTGAAAAGGTGCTGCTGAAGTTCCATACGTAACAGTACAGAGCCGATATTCATCAATTGGAGACGAGGGTGAAAATCTCCACAGGATTCTTAAATAGTCTCGATCTGAAGGTTGAACTAGGATTTGGCGGTACATCTGTTTTATGTCAGCCATAAACAGGTACTTCCAGAGACGAGAGCGGAGCAATACAACTTGAATATCTGGTTGCAACTTTGGACCAGTATACATACTCTCATTCAGAGAGGCTCCGGTTGAAGTACGGGCTGAAGCGTTGAATACAACACGCAATTTTGTTGTCTTGCTGTCAGGTTTTATGACACAATGATGTGGTATATAGTAATTTAGTGGATTGTCGCGCTCAGATACTGGTACTAGTTCCATGTGACCACTTGACAGGTAATCCTGCATAAAGTCTATGTACTGTTTTCGAAGATCAGGTTGTCGACTTAATCGAATCTCAAGGGCCTTGTAACGTTGATGAGCATGAGACTTAGAATCACCTAACAGAGGAGATGGTGTTCGAAACGGAAGTGTAACCATAAAACGACCTGAACTAAGACGAGTAGTGGTTGAGACGTAGATATCTTCTGCAACTTTGTCATCGGGACTTAAGTGATGAACTACAGGTAACTCTTCCAACTCCCAAAACTTTCTTAAGGTTGCATCAAAGTTGCTGGAAGTTGACACACACATTGTGGTCAGTGAAACAGGGGGAGCTGAAGTGGTGGGTCCAAACAAAACCCAACCGAAAATTGTTTTTAACGCAGTAGGCTCGCCTGCACTACCCGAAATGAGATTGTCGCATAATATGGACGGTAGAATGTCGGCGCCCAACAGCAAATCTATGTCACCAGGAATGTGATATGACGGATCTGCTAAGGGCAAATGGTGAATATGTGTCCATTGACCAGGTGTGAACGAGATTTGCGGGGTTTTGCCTGTGATCTGTGGTACAACCAACGCGTCAATACTTAGGCTGGGTGTTTGTTTGCCGTGAGGAGTCACAATGACAACCGATGATCCACAAACAGGAGTAGCAGTAGTGTTAGCAAACGTGGTTATACTAACAGGTGACCGTCGGCGATTGAGCATAAGAATGTCAGCCGATTTGCCCGTGATAAAACTGGCTTGAGAGCCACTGTCTAATAGGGCTCTAAACGAATGACGATGACCATTGGTACCACAAATGTCCAGAAGTACTGTTGATAATAATACCACTTTCTGGGGATTATCTTTTACAACTAACGAGACCGTGCTGGTAGGATCACCTGACTGGACTACCATAGAAATCCTTTGTGGTGTACTCGTGGCTGAGCTTGACTCAAAATGCAAAAGGGTATTGTGTGAACGACTGCACGTTTGACATTTGAATTTTGAAGGGCAATTAGAGGACGAGTGTCCACAGCCGAGACAATTAATACAAAGACGATGTGTTTTGGCAAGCTGGAAACGATCGTTTGGGCTTTTACTAAGAAACAGTTGGCATTGTCGAATCGAATGTGACTGTTTACAAAGTTGGCAGTTACTGGTAACAGGCATCCGATGACCTGATTCAGTGGATGACGTCGCACTGGCGGTCAACACTTTTGGTCCATAAGTGGGACAGTGTGTTCAAGAATGGTCGTGAGAAGAGTTTTTATGGAAGCCGCGTCGTTACAATTGACTGTATGGGGTGCTAGGAGGGCGTCCAAATGAATCCGAGCCAAATCACGCTTGTTACCATAACGAGCACGTAACACTTCCCAAGCTTTGTTATAGTTTGCGGACGTCAAAGGGAGATGTGAGACCAACGATAGCGCTTCACCTTGCAGCGAGGTCTTTAAAATTTCAAAACGCTCAACATCGGGAAGATCAGGGGCGTGAGACAAGATTGATTTAAAAAGATCTTCGAAACCTTGCCATTCAATAAGCACTCCAGAAAACGTAGGAAAACTCCGTTTGGGCAATTGGTAATGTGACAAATTACTGGAGCCTGTTGTTTGGTTACCTGTTAACTGAGCTGAGGATGTATCCATGCCAGGAGATAATGAAATGTGATATACATCAGCAAAGGCGGCAAGTTCATAATACAGATTGTCAAATTCGGCACTAAGATTCAGACTTTCTTTATTATCTACGACTTCCATGGGGGCTAACCGTTTACTAACGGACGATTCCATGACTTGGAAATCGTCTTCAGCAATTCGACGAATGTCATTTAACTCAGACAACATCTTAGCGACTTTAGCATGTTTGCCCGCATTAGAACGATCGGCTTTATATTCACCGGCTGCAGCGACAAATGATGTAATTTTTGCAATTGCACGAACAGCCCGTGCTTTTGCCTCTGCATAAGTCACTGAAGGAGGAGTGACCATTTTTACAACAAGCTACGGAGTTTGTAATTAGAATATGAGTATGAATTAATTTTGAACGCAACTACCACAGTACGCACAGATATTGACAAATTTTCTGTGTCACTGTTTACAACGACAAATTCAAGCAGAACTTAAGACACCACGCTAATGTCGCGGTTTGTTAGTCCATCCGGCCCGAAGGACCAAAAATATGTGAACGCCAAGACACCTGACGTAACACATTCCCGAAGGACCACTCGGGGAACGCCCGAGAACTGATATATGATTGTGGTGGGCCAATGCCACCACTAGCGCCGAAGATTTGGGTGGGTAGGCAACTATAAGTGCTGTCGCCTGATGAATGGTGGGTAGGCAATTCTACGCACGACGACGACGACGACGAGGATAGGAAAGACCTACTTGACGGAGTGAGGATGGTGCAGGCTAGTTATGGGGAGGGGGGTCTCTGTGGTCGATTCGGTCTGGTGCAATGACCACAGAGCTCACAACAAACAGGAACAGGACTTAAATTTAACTTAAACTATTCGAAGTCTTGTGCTGTGGTTGAGCTGGACCGACGGTGATCTGGACGACCTGGGCGGCCTCTCACACAACGATCGTTGCTGGCGGACTTACGCGGACCTGGAAATCGCGATGATGACCTGGGCGGCCTCCCACACACCACGGCGAGTGCTGGCGGACTTACGCGGGAGTAGGTGGCACTTGATAACGGTGAGGCGCACAACGTACGTACAAGCCGCCGGATCAGGTCACCCACGGATGACAATAGTATAGTGCAATAATAGAAAAGTCACGATTACCAATAGTGACGCACGTACCGCAATGAGAATAAGTTTAAAATGGTGTGTACCAAAAATACGTACACATATAATAATCTATGATTGGTGTGTACCAATAAATACGTACACCCGACAAAGATTGTAAAAAAGACACGAAAAACAAGAAAAACGCTGCAATAGCGGAACACTAAAAAAAATGATTTAACGACTAGGATAGAACAACAACAAATTTACGTGTTTTAGAACGAGCGATACAATTAAAATAAACGTGTGTGTGTAGCAAAAAAAAACAAAAGGGCGTTGGCCGCAATAATAAGATAACACGAAAGACAAAACCAAAACATTGATAATCGCGAGGCCAACGACCTAGCAATAATTATCCCATATAGACAAAACAAAAAACATATGGTAAATAACAATTACAATAAATCACGGTAGGAGGAGGGACGATGTCGCCGTCGAGCAGATTAGCGTATTATCATATTTGATAATTTTCAGCGCCAACAATGTCCATTCATGCGTAAAGAAGTGAACTATTTAGGACATGTTATAATCGACAGAGGAGTAAGGCCTAACCCACAATAAATTGATTGCGTAGTAAAATTTCCAACGCCAACAAATGCTAAGGAGATCATATAATTTTTGGGTCTGTCAGGCTATTACCGACGTATCGTTCCGAATTATGGACAAATTGCAAAACCGTTCACGTCGTTATTAAAGAAGGATGTTCCATTTTATTGGTCGGACCTTTGCCAAGAAGCGTTTGACAAATTAAAAGCTATTCTCACCAAAGAACCTCTCCTACAATACCCTGCTTTTGAACAACCATTTAATCTCACATGTGACGCCAGCAATTTTGCAATTGGCTGCAAGGACCAATTGGGAAAAATCTGCCAATAGCGTATGCATCGCGCACTCTAAACAAAGCAGAGCAAAATTATAATACAACGGAGAAGGAACTTTGTGCAATAGTATGGGGAGTCAAACAATACCGTCCGTATTTATATGGTTAGAAATTCAAAATGATTACAGATCATCGAGCGTTAAGCTGGCTTTTCAACGTAAAGGACCCGGGGTCCCGATTAATCCAATGGAGGTTGAAACTGGAAGAATATGTGTATGAAATCCATTATAAGCCAGGTGTTCAGAACCTCTATGCAATACAGAGCCTTCTGATAAACACCAATTTTTTTTAAATACCGAAGCTAAACCTACTACCAATGTAATTGAGCTAACAGGTAATATTTTCGACTCAGAACCTACTACATCAATAGCACATTGCGTTTCCACCGATTTTAATATGTATCGAGGTATCGCCTTTCAAATGAGACGGAAATTCGGGCAGGTGGACCAATTGCGAAAAGAACAAAAATCAGTTACTGATGTAGCAGTTATTCAGTTAGAACAACGAACAATATTCTATTTATTAACAAAAGAGCATCACTGGCAAAAGTCGACGTATCAAGCAATCTATATTTGTTTACAGAAACTTAAAGAATTGTGTATGAATTTAAAAATAACCAGTCTAGCTTGTCCAAGGATTGGAAGGGAAGCAGATGGACTATAATGGGAAATCATCCGAAACATGTTTCGAAATACCTTTGGGAATTCGAACATCAAAGTCTGTGTCTACATGAATTAACAGATGACCAGAAAATACAGAAAATAAAAGAATTGCATGAAAACCCGCTAGGAGGACATTGATTAACTAGAACGTTCAATAAGATGTATGAAGAACATAACTGGAAGGGCATGAGAAAACAAATCAAAAAATTCATAAAAAAATGTCCAGATTGTCAAAAGAATAAAATAGCGACAAGAACACCAAAAGAGCCAATGGTGATTACCAGCACAGCTACCAGAGCCTTCGAAAAGATATTCCTAGATGTTGTAGGACCACTACCCCGTTCACATAGTGGGAATTCTTTCATCTTAACGTTACAGGATGACCTCACTAAATTCACATGGGCTTCCCCCATGGAGAATCATTAAGCGAATACGGTAGCACAACATTTTGTGACCAAATTCGTGTGCTTACATGGAATACCGCAAAGTCTGGTGACAGACTGTGGTACGGAATTTTTAAGCAACGTTTTTAAAGAGGTGTGTAAACTCCTTAAGATTCGACAGACGTCGACCACATCTTACCACCCTCAGAGCAATGGCAGTCTCCAAAGAAGTCATCGTTCTTTAGCAGAATATTTACGAAATTTTATCGGAAAAGATCAATTAAACTGGGATACTAAAATCCCATATGCGAAGTTTTGCCATAACTCCACTGTTCATTCAGCCACGATATTCCAGCCATATCATTTGGTTTATAGAAATTCTGTAAAAATCCCCACATCTTTCACCAACGAACCAGAACCTCAATACAATTATAATGAGTACCAATACGAAGTCAAAAGACAAATGCAAGAAGCTCAGGCTTTTGCAAGAAGCAATTTGCTGGAAGCAAAGAGTAAGACAAAAGAACAGTACGACAAAACAGCAAAGCATCAAATTTTTTAAGTTGGTCAGAAGGTTTTACTACAAGGAAAAGCCGCAAAAAACAAACTGGCCCCGAAGTGGTTAGGAATCTCATCATGGCATTCTTTGGAATTTCCAAGAAAAATCCTTCATTCCCGAAAATGGTAATCCTGATAATATGGATATGGGATAGTACATCAGAAGCTCAAGAGAATTATAACATTACTACCTTCCCGGACCACAAAGGATTCTATTATGAATCTCACGGAATGATCAAAACTTCTCACACTAAATAGGACTTGGTAACGTATGTGGACATTGGAATCTTGGCCACAAAATATGATAAGTTGATGACCTAGTATAACGAAATGGAGACAATTTGTAAGCAAATGATAGCAAACTTTGGTAATGCAGAAATAGAAAACATTTTTAATCAATTCGTAAACCAATTTTCTCCTACAATCCGTCCATATTTGTATGAAATTCAGTTAAATCGTCGTAACGTGATGTTATCGATAGAGCATAACTCAAATAATGAAATTCGGAATCGCCGAGGATTGGGAGGCACCTTCAAGCGCCTGATCAACGTTTTGTATAGTGCATACTCGAAAATCGACTATGAATTCATATTTAAACAGATCGTAGAATTCACCAAAAACAAAATTCAGAATATTAATTTAGTCAAAGACAAAACAAGAGTTGTACAAGCAGAAATATTGGACGCAAACCATACTTCACAGGAAGTTACAGAATATCATCAGAAAATAACTTGCAGTATTTACAAAGACTGACCAAAGAAAGTATCGTTTATATCAACAAATTAGAATTTAAAAGTAAACTGTTAGAGCAAGCCTTTTTATTCGAGGTAACTATCGATCAGTATGCTTACGAAACACAAAACCTTATTGCCATTATAAATGCAGCACTTGATGGTAAGATCCATACCAGCGTAATTACCCCCCCCCCCCCGAATATTAATACAGGAGTTAAAAGAAATTAAAATCAACTTGCCCATGGGAAACGACCTCCCTATAGAAGTAATACCTAAGTCCATGCCAAACCTTTTTAAAATCTCTGAAATAATGATTTTCGTGCAAAACGAGTACTTAATATTTTCTATAGAAATACCCTTGATTTCAAGTAAAGTATTTAATGTGTATCGAGTTGTTTCATTACCAATGATATATTCTACCAATACATTAATTTTAATTGAACCGGGTGCATCAGGACCACCAATAATGGTGCGTGCCAAGGACTACGGCTTAGTGGTGTAGTAATAATCTATTCCTACTATTATTATTATTATTATTATTATTATTATTATAATTATTATCATAATATAGTATCAGTAGCTGTAGTGCACGCGCCGATGAAGGTGTTTGGTGTCGTCACACGTCATTGTTTTTGCAGTTCTGAAAATATTGTCACTAATTGATTATTTGTTTATTTTGTTGAATTGTTATGAAATAAATCGTTATAACAAATTGTAATATTAACAGTGGTTTAATTGAATTCCTGACAAATTGCTCAGCGGACGTGCAACCGCCGGTACGCCGCTACAACATCAGAAGTGGGATACCGATACCCTAAGATTCCTGAACGATTTTTTTTTTATTATTATTTTTTATTTTACTGTGCGTGTATTGTGAATTTTCGTCAAGAAAAATTGTCGATTCGATTTTCGAAAACGTGACCACGTGAGTATTATTATTCAATATTTATTAGTATGGATAAAGAGCCGCAGTCCGACCATAATTACGCGTCGTCCGATGGGAAAACCCTGCGATTGGATGATGTAGCAAAATTAGCGGGAAAAGGTTTTGGAGGTTACGTTGCGCCAAGCGATCAGCCAGTGATGCCAGGGAGTAGCAATGATTGTGCACAGAAATCCACACTGCCCTCCGGCGTTGATAGTAACCTTATCAGTATAAACAAGGCGCAAGAACAAACTATTGATACGAATAGTCTTATGGCCGTATTGTTAGAGCAAAATCGACTTCTTATGAACCAATTGAATGAAATTATGCAATAGCGATCGGCACCGAGCCCAGTCAGTGTTTATAGTGTTGGATCGAATGGTCCGAATGGATACTACGTGATGCCGGATTTTCATCAGTCATTACCCGACTTTATCGGAACCGAATCTCACGCTGAAGCGTCGAACTGGATTAAAGGCATCAATTCGACAGCCGATTTACATAACTGGCCAGATACGTTCAAGCTCGAAATTGTACGAACGAAACTTAAAGGTGCTGCTCGTAATTGGTACTTGGGACGCAATTTCTCTGGTTGGGAACACTTTGAACAACAGTTCAAAGATGCTTTTATTGGCACGCAAGCATCAATTGTTGACCTTACGAAATTGTTAATTGCACGTCAACAAAGAAAAGGCGAAACCGTTAACGAATATTTCCACGATAAAGCTCGTATGTGCCGGGAGCTCAAACTTGACTTTGGTGAGTCCAAACGGCAAATTGTTGAAGGTATATTTTCGCGTGAACTGTGTGTTTATTTATTGAGTAGAAGCCACAGAAATGAAAATTAGTTACTAATTGATATTGTTACGTTCAATAAGATAAATGACTCCCGAGCTGCACGTTTTAAGACTGTATCGCGACCAGCGCAGACAGAAGTATTAACCAAGACTGATAGCCCTAATCCTGTAGTAGTAAATAAGCTTTCAAGTTCAGCTGTGAATCCTAAACAGTCATTTCAAAAGTCTCGATGTTACAACTGTGGATCGTTCGAGCACATCTCACCAACTTGTACTAAACCAAAACAACCAAAGGGTTCGTGTTTCAAGTGTGGGTCTGCAGATCATCAGATTAGCCAATGTCCTTCAGATCAGGGTCCAGCCAACAGTCAGCATCAGCAAGCTCCTAACAACTCAGCCATGGTATTGCAGCAGTCAGATATGGTAACTCCGGCTTATATTATAAATATAGATGTAAAATTTAACAATAGTTTGTTGTCAAATATTTTGGCCGTTGTTGATACTGGTAGTCCTATAAGTTTAATTAGGGAACAAGTGTTACCAGAACTTACTGAAATTGTAACTAGTCCAATTAACTCTGGTATTGTAGGTATTAACGGATCAGAATTGATAATTTTAGGTCAGATGTATGTAGATGTTTTTCAGCCTAATATTGGCGATCCACTAAATATTAGATTAAATGTAGTGCCTAATGATACAATTAAATGTGATTGTTTACTAGGTTGAGATTTTCTGTCGCATCCAAGGGTCATTTTTGGAGTTAATAATGGTAGTTTTGAAATTTCAATTAAACATAGTGACATAATATCATTTAATGAAATTCTTAACTTGGAGATTTTGAATATTGAAAATGACAGTATTGATCTTAAGTTGGACCATACACTACCTGAGCACATTAGAGTGAATATGAATAACATATATAAACAATTTTATTTAGATAATGCTAACGAGCAAGATTATGAACCATTGGTTAGTGGAACCTTTACAGATAGTCTTAAAAAGTCAGGATGTGTTTAGCTTCCAACCAAGACGATTGTCATATTATGAAAAAAATAAATTACAGGAAATTATAAATTCCTTACTTAAAGATGGTGTAATTAGAGAAAGTAACTCAGAGTATAGTAGCCCAATAGTGTTGGTTAAGAAGAAGTCTGGTGAACTGAGATTGTGCGTAGATTATAGAGAACTTAACAAAAGATGCTGCAGAGATAGATATCCAATTCCACTAATCGACGACCACCTTGACCTATTGAGAGGAAAAAAATATTTCTCAAGACTTGATTTAAAAGATGGTTTTCACCATATTGAAGTGGCAGAATCATCTAGGAAGTACACATCTTTTATATCTCCATTAGGCCAATATGAATTTTGTAAGATGCCATTTGGGCTTTGTAATGGTCCAAGTAAGTTCCAAAGATTTGTCAATAACATTTTTAAAGAACTTATTAAAACAAATAAGGTTTTAGTGTATTTTGATGACATTATTATTGCTACTGAGGCTCTTGAGGATCAATTAAATATTTTATCACAAGTTTTTGACCTGATGAGGAAACATAAATTGCAATTGAGGTTAGATAAATGTCAATTTCTTAAGCGTGAAATTATTTACTTAGGATATCAAGTTGATGCATCCGGTATTCGGCCTAATCCTAAGAATGTTTCGGTTATTAGGGATTATCCTGTTCCAAGTAATACTAAAGCCCTTAAAAGTTTTATTGGTTTAGCCTTTTATTTCAGGCGCTTTATTCCCAACTTTGCCATATTAGCTAGACCACTTTATCAATTGCTTGAAGATAATATTCAATTTCATTTTGGGATAGATCAAAGTAATGCTTTTGAATTAATCAAACTTAAACTCTGTGAAAATCCACTATTATGTTTATTCAATCCAGGTGCTACAACTGAATTGCATTGCGATGCATCAAGTCAAGGATTTGGATCTATTTTATTGCAAAAACAATTTGATGGGAAATTTCACCCTATTTTTTTTTATAGTCATCGGACATCTGATGCAGAATCCCGATACCATAGCTTTGAGCTAGAAATGTTGGCTATAGTTAACTCAATTAAAAGATTTAGAATTTATCTACAGGGCATTAGGTTTAAGATTGTAACAGATTGTAATAGCATAACGATGACTTTAGCAAAAAAAGATATCAATCCAAGAATTGCCAGATGGGCATTATTCTTGCAGGATTTTGATTATCAGATAGAACATAGACCAGGTACGAGAATGCAACACGTTGATGCTTTGAGCCGTAACCACATACTAGTTATTGAGGGGTGTACCTTTAACCAAGCGCTCTCAATTAAGCAAAGCTGTGACCCAGAAATAAAGAAATTAGTTAAAATGTTAGAATCTTCAGAGCACAAGCTTTATGAACTTCGAAACGGTCTGGTTTATAGGAAGAGTAATGGGCGTCTTTTGTTTTATGTCCCAGCTGATATGTGTAGTAACGTAATCAGATCTTGTCACGATGATATGGGGCATGTTGGTACTAATCGTACAACAGAAAATATTAAAAGAACATATTGGTTCCCCAACATGTCTGAGTTAATTAAACAACATATTGAAAACTGTCTCAAGTGTATTATATTTTCTTCAAAAACTGGGAAAACAGAAGGGTTACTTAAATTGGTGGATACGAATGATACTCCCTTTCATACCATACACATAGAGTATAGACCATTATGGTCCCCTAAATCCAACAGTGGGTAATTATCGCCACATATTTATTGTAGTTGATGCGTTTAGCAAATTCCTTAAACTATACCCAGTTCGCTCTGTTTAGACAACAGAGACATGCACGAAACTTCTTGAATACTTCTCTTATTATAGTAAACCAATAAGAATTATTTCAGATAGATGTACAAGTTTTACCTCTGACATATTTAAAAATTTTTGTAAGGAACATAATATTCAACATGTACTTATTGCTGCGGGTTCCCCTCAAGCCAATGGGCATGTGGAACGTTATAATAGGACAATTAAAGCAATGATTTCAAAAATCATGCATGAGAAAGGGAAAAATTGGAATGAGTCTTTAAACATAGTGCAATTTGCTAGTAATAATACATACAACCGGTCTATTAAAAATACACCTAGCATGCTACTATTTGGGTTAAATCAACATGGCGAGACAAATGATTACCTAAGAATAGTTCTGGATGCAGAAAATTGTGTGGATAAGCGTGACTTAGTAAATATACGACAGAATGCTAAAGAAAACATTAGTAACGCCCAAATAATTAATAAATCAAATGTAGATACTAAGCGGTGTATAGCTAGAACATATAAAGCAGGAGACTATGTCATGGTTAAAAATGTCGACACTACACCCGGAGTGAGTAAAAAGCATATACCCAAGTTTAAAGGACCATACGAAGTAAAGGTAGTATTGCCTAATGATCGATATGTCATAAAGGATATTCCAGGTTGTCAAGTTACTCAGCTCCCTTTTGAATCAGTATTTGAGTGTAAACATATTAAACCCTGGATTCGACAAGTAAATTGATACTTTTCTGATTTGTGTACATTTTTCTTTACTGAAGGGTATACTAAGTAATTGCCATACTTATTTAATTGGTAATATTACTATTTTGTTTAATTTTTATTATTATATATTATTTTATTATTTTGTTTAAACAAGCTGTTGTTCTACCTTATTAAAATATTTGTTATTATATACTGTATGTATTAAACATAAGTAAATTTAAAAAAATGTTAATTGTTACAAGTTATTTACTACATTATACTTTATTGAGTGGAGGCCACTCAAGGTCAGATATGGCCGAGTTCTAGTAATAATCTATTCCTACTATTATTATTATTATTATTATTATTATTATAATTATTATCATAATATAGTATCAGTAGCTGTAGTGCACGCGCCGATGAAGGTGTTCGGTGTCGTCACACATTGTTTTTGCAGTTCTTAAAATATTGTCACTAATTGATTATTTGTTTATTTTTTTGAATTGTTATGAAATAAATCATTATAACAAATTGTAATATTAACAGTGGTTTAATTGAATTCCTGACAAATTGCTCAGCGGACGTGCAATCGCCGGTACGCCGCTACAGTGGGATTATATTTTCTTCTTAAAGTTTTTGTATCTGCCTGTCGATCTCTTGCTTATGTCTAAAGGGAAGGCGATAAGGTCTTTCATTAATTGGTTGTGTTGCTGGAATTACGTTAATTTCGTGATAAACTGCATTGGTACAAGACAATTTGTCCCCTTTGTCGTGGTCGTTATCGCAACGACCGCGGCGGCTCTAGCGACGTTCGCGAGATCGCGACCGACAACCGGTTTGGCCGCCGGCGGCGGTGTGAGCCGCCGGCCGCGGCCAACGGCGAAACGGCCATGAGCTTTCGCCGGACTGCCGTTGTCGCAACATTAATATCTTGTTCTGTGATATTAATTAATAACTTAATAAAACTTGTGTTGACAAACGTCGTCGAATCATTCATTCTAAACATTAAGATCCTAAACCATTCCGACACCTACAAGTGGCGCAGTCGGTAAAGGAGTAAGGTAAGTGCTAATTTTAATAAAAATAATTTTACGTAAATTAAAGTAAATTAGCACATATCAGGTTAAAAGAACCTACAATAGGTGTCCTGATCATACCGGTTCCTAATATTTTTTTATTCTGATTTTTTATTATAAATTAAATATTAAGGGCTTGTCCAATCTAAGGTGGTAAATTGTAGCAAAATTTGCATAATTTAGCGTAATTCCTACAGTGCTAAACTTGGTTTAGGCTATTTATAGATTGGATAGTACATATCTCTACCAGCGATAGCCCGAGTTACGTAACTTCGTATCCATCGTAAGTTAATTAGATAGATAATAGCAATTAGATTTAATCTCCACAATAGTTACTAAACGCATTAGTGAGTTAAATATTGTCGAGTGTAACAGGGAATTATTGAAACGTGGTATTGAGACCGGGGGGTCCAAGGCCGATAAACTCTTAGCATTAGAAGAGTATATTAGGGCTAAGGAAAATATGGATCCAAGATCAGTACGGTTTGGGGAAACTGACGAGACGTCAGCCCAGGTACCGGAAGGGGATACATCGGTGGCTCAAACTGGGGAGGATGAGGTCGAATCTGAAAAGAATTTGATAAACCAGTTCATGGAGCAGATGTTAGATAGGCTGGAGGGGTTGGAAACAACGGTCGACAAGCAGCAACTGACAATCGCTACTCTCAGCGAGAGCGTGGAACGCTTGGAGCGGGAGTTAGCCGAAGAAAAGCTTAGGTCGACCGAACGGGTGGAGCAAACAAGTTGCTCATGCCGTGGAAATTCCCAACAACCATCAACCAGCGATATATCCGGAGCAAATCAGATTTGCCCGGATGAAAGTCAAAATCTTCCGGTCAAAACTCAAAGTGTGAGTTCTGAGAGCCGATGGGCGAACATACGGAGCAGATTGACCGGGGAAAACCCGAGAAATCGAAGTCTGTCCGGAGTTTCCGGTAACCAGTCCGGAGCGTCCGGTGTCTTCGGTAATCTGTCCGGAGTGTCCTTCGAAGTGTCTGGCAGAAGTCATGTGGACTTCCGCGTTACGGAGTAGTTTTTCCGGTGTAAAACGCGTGCATTTCCCCGATAGCCTGCTCATTCCTCAGAATGAGTTGAATATGGCCCGTGCGTCGATACCAGAGTTTGCCGGTAAGAGGGAGGAAGACCCGGTGTGGTTTTTGCTCCAGGCCGAGGCAATACTGGAAGAAACTGGTATCCACAAGGCTAGATGGGTGACCGTTTTGGCCCCTCAGCTAAAGGCACAGGCAGGAACATGGTGGGGAACCATGAGAGCGTTGGACTTACCATGGCAAGAGTTCAGGTCCGAACTATTGGAGAAGTTCAACGGGGACGAGTTGCAGTCGAGTCTGCAATCAGAATTGTTGAGCACCGCTCAGACCAAGACCGAAACACTGGGGGAGTACGTCCTATCTAAGTACCAGTTGTATCGGAGGTTAAACCTTGGTCTGACAGAAGAAGCGGTGGTAATGACAGTGATTGGACTCATGCGTGATGAATTTAGAATTCATGCACGTATACAGCGACTGAAATCGTTCAGCGAATTACGAGCGCTTGCTCATGTTCTGGATGGTAGCAAGGCCGTAGTGTTGGATAAGGCGGGAGTGAGCACCAGCGTACCACCAAAGTTAGGTTAGTTATATGGTTGGATAAACGAAAAGCTGAGAGTGCTGAGAAATCTCAAGTGCCAAATCCGAAGCAACGACAATCTTCGGGAGCAGGATGCAGAGTATGTGGTAGTCATGACCACTGGCAAGCTGCATGCCCAAAAAGAAAGTCGGAGTCGGGAAACGCCAAAACGACCGGCGGGACCGCCGGGTCCCGGCCGGCCAGTAGATAACCGGCGGAAAAATCGCGAGTCTTCCGAAAAGAGGTAAGCAACGAAGTTCAACTAGGGCAGTAAGTAACGTTCCGGTACAGGAACCAGAAATTACAAGAACTGACCTGAACAAACGCAACTTCGGAGCGTTACGGACCGGAGACTCGGGAAAGGGTCCGAAGAAATCGGACCAGACGAGTTCTGAACCGGCAAAACCCGGTAAGAACGGAATTCCTCCGGAGAAAAACTTTGGTCACCCGTAGATAACCTCCGGAGTGAGGAGTTGTCCGGTGAAAACCGTCGAACCTCCGGAAAAACGCCGGAGAAATCGCCAAAGCCACCCGAGAAAATCCATTGGAAGCGACGTTCCGATAAAGGAACCACAGTTCGTGACAATGGACCGGGTAAATGGCGAGGTGACGGAAAGGTGGTCCAACCATCGGGACAACAAGTCGGGAAAATCATCCAGGATTGAAAATGTTCCGGACAAATGTGAAAATCTCACCGAGGTGAGCTATGTTTCCGAGAAAAATGTCGCGGACAGCATTTCAAGTGATGCGGAACAAGATGAGTTAACACAGGAGTCGTTAATTTGTCCGGTCACAACCGAAGATTTTTCCGAGGAGTTTATTCCTTGTCCACGGGAAAAGTGCAAGAGGAGAGACTCAGATACAGACTCAAAATTTGAGTTGAGAAAATGCTTCTCGGATCTGCGGACCGGAGCGTTAGAGTATCCAGCCATTGCTACGGTGTCAACGGGGAAAACAAAAGTGACGGATGTTCCGTTACCGGCCATAGAACTAGAGTTTGCACTCGGGGCAGTAGTAGCGCTACTGGACTCCCAAGCGGCGAGGACATACGTCAAACCGTGGGTGGCAAAGAAGTTTGGCCGGAGTTTTACCGAAGAACCGGAGATTGTCCGGATGGCGGACGGTCGGATCCGAGAAATTACGGAGTTTTCCGAATTTCGGGCCCGGATAGTGGACTTGGAGGTAACCATCAGGGCCGCAGTGATGGACAATCTAATCGGAGATGTCTTCCTGGGCCATGATTTCCTCGTGGAGCAACAAGTCGCTTGGGACTATAGCGGTTGCATAATACACCTGGGGAAAGAGAGACGTGTTTCCGTGAGCTGGAGGAACCCATTAACTCCGGTCACCGTAGAAGTGGACTTAGCAACCGCAGGTTTACCGGAAGGAGAGTACGGTATGCGGATCAAAGAAGTCCTGTGCCAATATCCGGAGGTTTTCTCCGGAGAAGTAGGCAGAACTCGGGTGATAGAGCACCAGATCCGTCTCAAGGATCCAAAGCCGGTGGCTCTAAACGCTTACGGGTACTCCCGAGAGAAAAACGAGGTGATTGCCGAAATGGTGCGAGACATGGAGGAACAAGGGTTTGTTGAACCTAGTATATCTCCATGGGCTGCACCGGTGGTACTCGTGAAGAAAAAGGATGGCTCACGTAGATTTTGCGTTGACTATCGCCGTCTGAACATGCAGACGGAGTCGGACGCTCACCCGATGCCTGACCTCCATGACATGGTCCGAGGAATGGGTGGAGCGAAGATTTACAGCCCCATGGATTTGAAATCAGGATATTGGCAGGTGGATCTCTCGCCAGAGACACGTCCACTGACGGCGTTTAGGACCCAACGAGGGTTATTCCAGTTCAGAGTAATGCCTTTTGGACTTAAAAACGCCCCCGCCACATTCTGTCGCTTGGTAAGCGAAGTCTTCCGTGGGTTAGTTGGTAAATTTGTGTTGGTTTATTTGGATGATATTGTGGTATACTCTGAGAGTCCCGATCAACATCTAAACCACTTGCAGAGAGTCCTGGAGCGACTCCAGTCTTATGGTCTGACGTGCCAACCAAAAAAATTTGCATTCGGGGTGGCACAGATCAAATTCCTAGGTCACGTCGTGGACGGTGAAGGAATAGACCGGGAGCCGGAAAAACTGACAGCAATTCAGGAATTACCGGTCCCAAAGAAGACGAAAGACGTGTTACGGGTGTTGGGCGTTTGTGGTTGGTACAGTCAGTTCGTGCCACACTACGCCGAGATCACAGCACCACTCACGAGTCTGTTGGCCAAAGGGACCAAATGGCGTTGGTCAGAAGTTGAGCAAGAGGCGTTCCGGAAGTTGAAGGAGTCTTTGGTGTCCGCACCATGGCTCTGCCCGCCTCTTCCGGGTAAGCCATACAATTTACAGACCGACGCAAGCGAAGTCGGAGTTGGTGCCGTGCTCTTCCAGCGGGGGGAGAGTGGCGACAGGAGAGTCATATCCTACGCCAGCAGGAAACTCAATCCGGCTCAGGGAAGATACTCAGCAGTTGAACGCGAATGTCTAGCCATAGTGTGGGCGGTTGACAGGTTCAGGCCGTATGTTGAGTCTGGTAAGTTTATGTTATTTACAGATAACGCGGCACTCCGGTGGTTACAGCAAGCTCGCTGTACCAACAGCAAACTAACGCGATGGGCGCTACCACTCGGGGCTTTCGATTTTGAAATCCGGCACGTACCCGGAGTAGAAAATGAAGCAGCCGACGCGCTATCCCGTTGTCCGAAGGGACCGAATACAGTGGACGAAGAATCGTTGGAGAATAATATCCACGATCCCCCAGTGATTTGGCCCGGAGTTTCCGGAGAAACTTCCGGAGTCTTCGGTGATCTGTCCGGCGTGTCTGGAGGATCCGGTGTAGGTGTCACCCAGTGTGGAGCGATCCAGCCGAAGAGGGATGACGGAAACGTTACCTTGCAAGTTGTCCGGGAGTGGCAACAGAACGACCCGAACATACGGGAGATAGTTTCTAAACTCTCCGGAGACGGTGCAAGGTTTGGTCGTCTTCGGAAGTTGTACGTAATTCGGGATAAGGTGTTGCACCGCCACCCTCGGTCCATTGCGAATGGGGAAGAGGGGGTGGTCGTCCCAGCTGACAAGGCCCAAATTTTGCTACACAGGTTTCACGACCACGAAGTAGCGAATCACCCAGGATGGAAAGAGACGTACCGAAGCGTAAAGAGTCGTTTCTTTTGGGCCGGTATGCGAGAGGCAGTACGTAACTACGTGCGGGCGTGCCACGTCTGTGCAAGCGTAAAACCACTGAATCGCAAACCAGAGGATCGGATGCGCACCCGAGTCCCACGTCAACCTTGGGAGGTGTTGAGCACCGATCTCATGGATCTCATGGGTCCATATCCACGAACGCAGCGGGGTAAGACAATGATTTTGGTGGTAACTGATTGTTACAGTCGCTGGGTAGAGGCGTACCCCTTAGGAAAGGCGACGACCAAATCGATTGTAGATACATTCGAACGGGAGCTGTTCCCACGGTTCAGATACCCGAGGGCATTATTGTCAGATAATGGCCCGCAGTTCGTGTCCAAGGCAATGGGAGACGCACTCAAGAGGTGGGGAGTGGAAGGATGGACGACTCCAATATACCACCCACGTGCCAACCCGGTAGAAAGGCGAAATCAAGAGTTGAAGAAAGGGTTGCGGACCTTACTCGTTGATAAGCCGCATCATCTGTGGGATGTCTACCTGCCACACGTGTTGTTCTCTGTAAGGAACAGAGAAAACCGAAACACCGGACAGTCACCGGCCAAAATGATGTTTGGTCGGGAGATCAAGGCCCCCGGAGACTGGCAGCTTGAGTTGGCCGAAGAGTCGCCGGACGATGGCAAAAATGGTCCGGAGTGGGCCGGAGCAAATCGGAACCCTTCGGTAGAAACCGAAGATTCTCCGGTAGAACCGGATGATGCTCCGGTGGTAGAGGGGGGTTACCCGGTGGTTTCCGGCCCCAAAGCCCTCATTACCCATATACCCCCAGAATCCCCGGGAAAAGGCAATCTGGCAGTAGGGGATTGGGTATACTACAAAGCGCATCCGCAGTCAAGTGCGAAGAAGCGGTTTCACGCGGGGTTCGCCCCGAAATGGTTAGGTCCGGTTAAGTTGGGTAAACCACTAGGAACCGGAGTGTTCTTGACGGAGGGTAAACACCCTACTAAGTTACATGTCTCAGCGATGAAGCGAGCTGTAGGACCGTCAGAGAACATTAACTAATCATACATTGTTTTAGATGGCAGAACGCGCAAACAACCCGCCACCGAACCGCAACAACCGGCCATCCCGTGGCATGATTGCCACGCACGTCGAGAAGCTCCGTGCCATGGCTGGGCGCTGCTCCGAGAAGCCAGGAGGCTTTCCGGGGATGGACCGGAGGACACGGTGAGCGGTTGGTCAGCTGAACGCGCAGCCACCGCGTCATTTGGACGGATCCGGGCTAGCCCGACGGCGTGGGCGCTGTTCGAGAGAGGGTTCGCCGAGGGACGTCGGTCCACGCGGGCTAACACCGCGCAGCCAGACACCAGGACTCGGGCAGGACCTCCGGGGAGGGTACCACCCCGCCGAGCGGCGCCGGCGTACCAACGCCACGATGTGCGGGACAGACGGGGGCGGTTCCAGCCTCAGCAGCCAGCCGTGCAGCCAGCCGTGCAGCCAGCCTTGCAGCCACCAGCTCCGCCGCCAGCTCAGCAGCCACCCGTGATGCCACCAGCTACACAGCCTGCAGAGCCACCGGTGCGGCAGACGGACCAGCCATCAGCCACGCCACCACCGGTAACTCCACCAGCCGGCTCCCAGGAGCAACAGATGGCCGTGGTGGAGCGCTGGATCCAGGCCATGGAGGTGACGTCGGAGGCCCCGCACCCCAACCCGGTGTAGTCCGGTTGCTCGGACGCGTCTCGCGGACTCGGGGGGGAGTATTTCGCGGTCGTTATCGCAACGACCGCGGCGGCTCTAGCGACGTTCGCGAGATCGCGACCGACAACCGGTTTGGCCGCCGGCGGCGGTGTGAGCCGCCGGCCGCGGCCAACGGCGAAACGGCCATGAGCTTTCGCCGGACTGCCGTTGTCGCAACATTAATATCTTGTTCTGTGATATTAATTAATAACTTAATAAAACTTGTGTTGACAAACGTCGTCGAATCATTCATTCTAAACATTAAGATCCTAAACCATTCCGACACCTACACCATCTAGGTGAAAAATGTCAGAAAATTGTTTATATATTGTCATATTGTCATTAAGGAATCGTACTCCTCCTTATTTAAATGTTCCGTATGAATTTTTTTGTTCAATTTAATGAGTCTACTTCCATTTGCCGAGGTTTCTTTTTCAGAGCGTTAATTTTACTTTCCACAAACTCTTCAGACTTGATTGAAATCAAATCCTGATCCGGCACTGTCACAAAATGTTCAGTCGGGTTAATCATGGCAATAATGACTTTTTGGTCGTTTACTTTATTTATTGTGTTGCTACACATTATTGTTCTGAGCTGGCACTAAAACAATTTCTCCTTCTTTTCAATCGGTTATGGGAATGCTTACCAAAGTTTTGGTTCGTGGTCATAATTCGATGTTTCCATTAATCTGATCTGTAATTTCATGTTGCTCTAATGGTCCATCGTCACTTCCGATTTTTTTAGACTCTGCATGTTCTGAATTACCTAAATTGTTTGGGGTTCCAGTACGTACTGAAGTGTCTGTTAGCATTAACTCCTTACGTTGATAGTCTATTACGGTTTTCATCCCGATGATAAAAGGTTTTCCCAGGATACCCTCAAGAGGAAGTTTTTCTTGTTTAATTATTAGTGTTAACTCTACTGTATCTAGTGATTGTAGTACATGTCCTGTTATTCCCGTTAAAATGTGTTCTGTTGGTTCGTGAACCATAACATCATCTTTTAATGAGGATAATTTGATAACATTTAAATCAGATCCAGAGTCCACTAATAACTGAATGCTCTGTTTCATTGTCTCTGAATATTGACAGGACAAATTGTCATATTTAAGGTTTTGGTAGTTAGATTCAAAAACGTTCAGGACGATTGGGAAAACGTAATTGCGGTGGTCTTTAGACTCCCAGCCGAACGGCTGCCGCTTGGGCCCAGCTGTGGTTGGTTTCCCGTCTTATTTTCTTCATTACGTTTGACAGTCACATATTTTAATTTCCGATACCTCTTTGGTGTGCCCTGGTTTTTTACAGTATTGGCAATTAACTACATGAATAGTATTCTGTTTATTTTTTGATGATGTGTCCGATTGGTAAGTTGAATTCCCTGTGTTTTTAAATCTGCAATCTCCAGCCCAATGCCCAAGTTTTTTGCATACATGGCATGTCCCGTTTGGTTTTTTGGCTGTTGTATAAGATTCTGTTCCCCGTTTCACTGATTGATAAAGTCTTTTTGATTCCGCTGATGAAGTTTTAATCTTTTCCCCTCTCTAGTAGCTTGGATTGTCAGTTCCACAGTATGCGGGTTCCTTGCCTTTATAAAATCCTTCAAATTTCTTAAACCTTCCATAAAGACTTGCTTCGTTTGGCGTTTAATGGACACTTCCATGGCTCGTGCGGCCTCAGCTGTTAGTTCCGCTGTCTCTTGTGCAATTAAGAGCGTTTGGAGTTCTTCTGTTCTTATTGAATAGGATAATATATACTCATCCTTCTTTTGTGTAGACGAATACAATTCGCGGTATAGATGCTGTGTTGTACGTTGAGGTCTTTAACAATTCTCGTAATGCTTCCCACGTATAAAATATTCGATTCCTGGATACTTGACGAGCTTTCCCTGTAAGTCTTGGCATTATCGCTTGTAGTAGACGAGTTTTGGAAGTATCTTGCACGCATGATACTGCAAATTCACAATTTTCTAGGAAGATGTCTTAATTGTTCGATGTCCCTTCCATCGCATGATTTTGGCAATAAATTAAGAGCTCCCTTTAAACCAATGTAATTAGACGTTGACGGTTCTGACTGTGCCGTTTCGGTGTTTCCTCTTTTCCCTAATTCTGCTAGTATTTTAGCATCAATTATTTGACGTAGTGTATTCGAACTTGTTTGTTTTTGATCCACGTTTTCCACCTTCAATGAATAGTTTCGGCATAATTCTTCCATTCGTTGGTTAATCAACGCATCCAAATTAAATTCCTTTAAATATTCCATATTATGATCTGAGTTTTTTTTTTCGATTCCGTTGAACCATTGTTCGCTCCATCCTTTACTATTTCTCCCATCCCCTGTTTCCTCATCTCTTCGGTTACAGGGAAGTTCTGTTGCCAATTACTGTCTGTTGTGACCAGTTCACTTGTTTACCTGATTCCTTAGATTTCGGTTGTTGTGTTTTATTGGGCTGGTTGGAACTGTTTGTTGGTTCTGAGTTAGTAATAATACTAAAACTAATACATCGTCTAATAATAGTATTCATAATAGTACTAATAATAATACATAATAATCCGTACACAATCGCGTAAAAAAAAAAATTTTACTCACGACGCGTAACGGTTAAACGAATATGGCCAGACTAAAATTTTTTTTGAATTATATTTAGATACTCTACATACTTCCAAATAATTTTATCTTCGTTTTCTCTTTTATTTTATGTAAAAGAACTCGAGTAAATTTCCATTTTTTTGGTTTATTATTTACTCGAACTACATGACGTACCTATTTAAGTACTGTATAGTCGTAAAGATTATAATATCTAGAGTTACTGTAACGGCGAGTTTCTACTATGGTTGCAGATTACACACTAATAATATGTACACTGAACTTAATTTCTATAGGTATCTACCATGGTACTTCAATCTAATTTATCATACCATAACCATCGAACAAAACCCGGAACTGCGTGGCACATCGGGGAATACAGCGATATATTACTTACTACTTATGTTGTTTGTTTGTAGATGCCCTGTTTTCCGTAATTCTAATAAAATAATACGCACCCTACAATATTATGTAAATCATTGTAACGTCACAAAATTTTACAGGTTTATTTATTATCATTATTGCTTTCTGAGCATACCTTTTACCATTTTTATCAACGTTATTAAGATCGAACGTACCCATTAGGTATAACAATATTATTATGATTCGATAAGCGCGCTATAAATACTCCATGAACGACAGTTGATATATAGTATCTGTTCTCCGGCCCCCACCATACGCAGTGTCCAGTGTCAACGGGCCGTGGCAGATACCGGCCACCGTCGCCGAGCGTGTTTGTCGCGTCCGTCGCACGGTAATCTGTTTCACCAATGATTATTGTCTAATCCCCACTGGTAATCAGAAAAAACGACTTGGTCTCTCCACTGAAAGCTGTTGTCGCCGCCGAAGGAAGATTTAATTTTATCAAGACCGCTGGTTCGATTGCATGTCTGTCATACCACGTCTCGCCGTCTTTTTGTTTGTCCACATTTTGTGAAACCGCGTGTGCATCTGACGTCCATCATATTCAGATCCAGGAGTTTTCGTCTTCCACATTTTCCGACTGCCTCCAATCAACAATGATGATGGGCTAGGTAGCTGTGGGCATGGGCCGTGGTGGCCATACCAACCAAGAACTTACGTTCACAGCATCAGATGGCATTTCCGACGACCAGTTGGGCCGTGTCGGCCACGCGTGTGCTAACGGCAATCAGCCAGCCCACCCACATACTCGGAAATCCACATCACCAGTCATAATGTGTCTTGCAATATTTCCTCTTTTTTTTCCCGTTCTTTCCATAAAAAAACAAAAAACTCCCACAAGATCTTTTCTCAATAGCCATGTGTTATGTTCATGACACGAATTTTGTCATACTTGATTTATCCACACACGTGAATCCAAATATTATTATTTTTGTATTATTCACTCACGTGGAAACACCATTATTATTACTTGTCATCTTTCTGATATAACAAATCACATATTATATATTATCATTTAAATCATAATGTCGCGGACAACCGCATATTATGTCTAATACAAATATTTTAATAACCTGCAAAGTAAGCTGTTATAATTTCAAAATGGTCACCTTATTCTTTCATTTTTAAGTTATGAGTTATACACTATTTTATTATAAATCGTGGTTATTTATTTACCCATGCATGTAATCAAAGCCTGCGAGTTCTACCGACGAAACCCTCGGGTTTCCACGCAGTACGGCTGTCGTATACGCAGGTTCGGTCCAAGGACCTTGTGGATGTGATCTCGGGGGTGCTCAAAAACCTCCGGATTGTCACAGATGGCGACCATGTCAGAACCTACATTCCTTAAGTACATAACTCGTAACTTAAATCAAAAAATTTTAATAGCCCCACACAAAAAAGAAAAAAATGTTCAAATTATTAAAGCTTAAATTGTTAAAACAAAAAAAAACTCTGGACAAAATGACAATAATATGACAAAAAATATCATTAACATGACAAGCACATGGTCAGGCAAAAAAATGTTTATCCATTTACATCCCGTTTAATATTATTCTCCCATAAGAAAAGAACATTTATAGTCAATCTCCTAAAATCTGTCTTACTATTACTCCCCAAATCTCACCAATTTTTTTTTTATTTATTAATTATTCTCTTAAATATGACTTATTTTATTCTCTTGCAAGGGAATTATTATTAACTATTATTTATCATTAATATAATTTCATAAAGTAACCAAGTCATATTTTTTAAAGTAAATCTTCTTATTTTCTTTGGTAAAAATAATGTTTTAATTTATCCAAGCAATATATTGTGCTACCAAGGCAAGGATTACTTAATTATTATTACATTTTATGATGTCCCCCTATATATACATTTATTATTCAGTAATTTATTATAGAATTTGTCCGGTCGGTGTGTGCATTGTGGAAGTGGCAGAGGCGTTTTGGCAGTGACGGCTTGGCGGATAGCTACGGCATCGAGGCTCTGGACACTGCAAATAGCCCCCCTTCAATAATTGTTAGGTCCCATCATGGCTTAGCCAAGTGTGTAAAATTGCCACGTCCAGAGTAACTCACACAGTGCAAGGATACCTTGCCTGTAAACAATAGTTTTATTTTTATTTTTTTTGTCTTGCCCCTTCTACGCTAAGTCCCCATAGTGTAGTCGTACCTAATTTCTTTATTTAAAAAGTCAATTTTTTGGTTTTATTTTTCTATATTCTTTTTTAGGTGTATTTATGCTATTCGTTAACACACAAGTATAAATTTGAAATGATTTTAAAACATTTATAAATTGATATATATTTTAATGGCTTGAGTAAAAGGATAAATTAAATTTGGAATAAAATGTCTCAAATGCGTTCGTTGTTCGTTGCACACTAGATGAACATTGTGCCCACATACTTGGAGGAATTTGAGAATTTCCAAATGTATAATTGTCTAATAAATAATTAGTAAAATCTAAACATTCTGCCGGAATGATTTCATAGACTGTAGTCCGTGGTACTGTACGGTTGTGTTGTTCGTTTTAGTGTCCGTTATCGTGGTGCCTTTTGTCCTATCATTAATTTTCAACGCTAATTATGTCGGCTTCTTCGCCGCCTGATATTAATGATGATAAATTTAATAAACTTATTGATATGTTCAACGATTTAAAAAGCTCGCAGAATAAAATCATATTATCACTTAATTCATGCCGTGAGTCTATTAAGTCGCAAGATAAAAAGCTGTCTTCTTTTGATTCCAAGTTTGACTTAATTTCCTATCAAATTACTTCGGTAATGGAAGAAAATAAGTCATTGAAATCTAGAATTGAGCAACTTGAATCTAAACTATCATCCGTCGAACTATCTCAAAGCAATACTCACACTACCAATCAAGAAGGATTTTTCTCAGAATTTATGGACCGTCAATCCAGATCTCGTAACATTAAATTGTTTAACTTGCCAGATCTCTCAACATCTAGTGATGTCCATAACAACGACGTTTCACTAATTGACGAGATGTTTAATATTATCGGCATATCTACCAAACCTCTGTCTGTTCATCGTTTGGGAAAGCCTTCGAGTAAGCCTCGTCCTATTCGGATTGTTATGGCGTCACCACCTGATATTTTTCAAATTTTAAAAGTTAAACGACAGCTATTAAATGTTGATTAATTTAAAACTGTTCGGGTTTCATCTGACCAAACATTACAACAGCGTAAATTATACTCTTCGGTTGCCTCTGAACTTAAAACACGCAAAGATGCTGGTGAAACCGATATATTTATTAAGTTTGTCAATAATCTACCGACCATTTCAAAAAACGGTCAACGAGCCCAACAATAGTTAAAAAATTTCCATCTACTATCAGAACATTCGAGGTATTAATACTAAATTGGATATGTTTACTCGTAATGTCTCTCTATGCAATTATGATATTATTATAATTACTGAAACCTGGTTATCTGACAATGTAAACAATGCGGAACTTGGACTTTGTCCCCGTTATACTATTTTTCGATGTGATCGTTGCAGTACTCGTGATGTTTCTATAAGAGGTGGTGGAGTGCTGATTGCAGTCAAGAACCAGTTCTCGTGCCGTCGTCTTCCTATCTTGGACAACTCAGTTGAGCAATTATTTATACAAATTAGTGAAAAATCTTTATCTTTAGTTATAGGTGCTGTTTATATCCCCCCTGCTTCTGATATTAATGTTTATGACATACACTTTAATGCTGTTGATGTTTTGTTAAATAATAACTGTCATTCGAAATTTTTAATTTTTGGTGATTATAATCTACCAAATATTAATTGGCAATCTGTAAATGGTTCAATTGTCGCTTCAGGTGCTCGTGCCGGTTCTCTTGAATCTAATGTTTTAGCGCAATTGTCTTATCTAAATTTAATGCAATTTAATTTAAAATATAATCGCTCTGGATCGTTACTTGATCTTATTTTTTCTAACGTATTTGATATTAATGTAATTAACGAGAATCACACGTCATTAGATTCTATGTACCACCCGGCACTATCAGTTGAATTACCTATTTTACCATTTAAGTACTTAGAATATAATGAACAATTAATGTACGATTTTGTCAACTGTGATTATAATAGTATTAGATCTAATCTTGCTTCGTTGGACTGGAATGGTATATTCAATGGTCTAGATATTAATGATACAGTAAATATATTTTATGAAAACGTTTTTAAAATAATTAATGCCTATTGCCCGGTTAAAACTGTATATTTAACAAAGCACCCTCACTGGTTCAGCAGTTCTTTAAAGAAATTAATTCTTGATAAAAAAATTGCTCATAAAACATATAAGATATAAACAATCACCTAATTCATATAATTACAACAAATTTTCTAATTTACGTGCATGCTGTAAGGCTCAAAATAAAATTGATTATAATATTTTTATCCAAAAAACTCAAAATTCTATTACTAGTAATCCTAAGCTATTTTGGAAATATGTTAATAGCAAACGTTCTACTCTTTCACTCGCAAACTCTATGTATTACAATAATGTAAATATTTCCGGTGGTAATGACATTACTAATTGCTTTGCTCAACATTTTTCCAGTGTCTTAAATATGCCGTCAATTACTGAAAGTATTGTTGATTATTACAATACAAGTATTCCTTCTGTTGATTTAAATTCATGCACTCTGGCTATTAGCGATGTTTATAATGAGCTCAGTGAAATCAATTATAGTACTTGTTCTGGTCCAGAAAATATTTCTAACACATTTTTTATGCAATGTAAGTTTGTTTTATCGACTCCCTTATTGATGATATTCAATCGGTCTCTTGCTATTGGAGTCTTTCCGGACCAATGGAAAATATCATATATCTCTCCGGTTTATAAAAGTGGAGATATTAACCATATAATTAACTATAGACCTGTCTCCATTATATCCATTATTCCTAAAATATTCAAGGGTATCGTATACAAGAAGATTAGTCCGCTTTTTAAAAATTTTATTGTAAACGAGCCAAATGGTTTTATGTCAAGTAGATCCACTACTACTAATCTCTTGGTTTTCAAACATTTTATTTTAAATGCATTTAAATCAAATTGCCAAGTCGATGTAATATACACTGATTTTGCTAAGGCCTTTGACAAGATAGATCATAATATTCTCATCAAAAAATTATTCCAATCCGGTCTCCGCAATCCATTCTATTCTTGGCTAGTCTCTTTCTTATCTGGTCGTAAGCAGTACGTTAAATTTAAAAATTATAATTCTTATATTTACAATGTCACCTCTGGAGTTCCTCAGGGATCTCATTTGGCTCCTCTTCTTTTTAATATTTATATTAATGATATTAGTAATATCAACTCAAATATACTGCTATTTGCCGATGATGCTAAACTCTTCCGTATTATAAAAACTCCACTAGACTCTAATCTGCTTCAATATGATCTTGATAACATAAGTAATTGGTGTGATAATAATAAATTATACTTGAATGTTTCAAAATGTAAAATTATTACTTTCACTAGAAAGCGTGTGTCTATGTATATTAAACAAATACTTTTTAAAAGGTATTGAACTAGAACGAGTTAATCTAATTAAAGATTTAGGTGTATATCTTGACTCCTCTCTTTCATTCAATGATCACCATGTCCATATTCAGAATAGAGCGTCATCAATGCTTGGTTTTATAATGCGTAGTTGTAATAATTTTGATAATCCTTTAGCACTAAAATCACTTTATTGCGCTTTAGTTAGATCAATTTTTGATTATTATTCTATAATTTGGACTCCATACACACTAGGTCCAATTTATTCTATTGAGGCGATTCAAAATCATTTCTTGAGACTTATATCCATCAAGTGTAATATTAAACGTTTACCTAACACTTCATATGAACCATTGTTACTATATCTAAACATTGATACTCTTCAAAACAGAAGGA
>JANEHU010004727.1:0-227074 GCA_027563435.1 Nasonovia ribisnigri
CTACAGCCCACGATATACGTTAAAATTTGACGACGAATAAGGCTACGTCGTCGCCTTGCAGTAGTACAATATAATATAATAAAAGTTATATTCGATCGGATAGGAACGATTTAAATTAATTTTTATTTCTGTACCAGCGTGAAGGCGTGTACGCACGGTCAGTATATATATATATAATATGTCTTGCTGTAACGTGTGTCCGTCAAAATATAATATGACATGACGAGATAAAAATATAGAAGAAGTTGCCCACCATGCTTATTATATATATATATATGCTATAACATACTATATATAGTCTAGTGTATGTGTGCGTGTAAACCTTACAGTTGTCGAGACTTACCCGAGTCTAAATAATATTAGATATTATGTATAATGCGTACACCTATTACAGTATAATAATACGAGTGCGACCATGTATATAATATATAATAATGAAATGCTTTTAGACTAACCTGTAAGGTATACCACGTCGGGTACCGCCCTATGACTGTCGTGTGTGTGTGTGTGGCATTGGCGTTTGTCGGGGGTGGTTGGTTATATTTGATTTTGGCTGTGGAGGATGTGGTGGAGGTACGAGGATAAAAGTGCATTTATAACGTTGGGACTTATATATTATTATAATACACGTGTAATCGATAGGTTGTCAAATGTGAAAAGAAACAGGCATTTTAAAAATAACATGATATGGGTGAAGTATAATACTCGTACATTATACATACGAAATATACGCGATATGCATCGCAAAACGGGCGGCCCACATGTACACAAACATACATAAATATATATAAAATATGTTAATCGCTAAGTTCTCCCCCTCCCCCCATTTCCAAACACCACGTCATGGATTGCTCACCGACATAAGAACGCGGTATATAGTTCTTACGTATTATACACGATCATCCGTCTGCCTGTAGCACCCTCCCCCCTACAATATATAGGTTCAGACCGTTTTAAAACGCTGTATGGTTCAATTTCTGAATCATACATAATCAGATCCTGTATTACTTTCCATCTTTATATATTTTCCAGCGAACAATTCAAAATTACAGTTGAAACTTGAAATGAATACTATAATTATTTCTCGCATCCCGTAAACCAGTGGTGCTGAACTCAGTGCACACTCACATCAAAGGCCGTTAGAAAAATTGGCTACCAACGATATGCGAACTTATAATGTGGTCCACCAAGTCATCCACGAAGCAACCTGCATAATATGCTCGCAATTTACGAATTAATACAACTGTATAAGAAACAAATGCAATAAAAAAGCGTCGTCGTCAATAATTATTAGGTACCTATGTAAAAAAAAACCTAATACACCTTTTATAGAATATATCTAAACTAGCTGATCCCGTGCACTCCATTGTCCGTTAAAAGTGCCAACTCAATATTATGATTTAAACTTTGTTCAATTCATTATTTAGTACTCGATGTGTGGTGTTCAAAACTTAAAAAATTTAATCGATCATTTCAAATCTCTAAATACTTGTGCATGCACCAATTTAAAATGCGAATTTTGGGAGATGCTTTCTTAGTGTACAATTACATGGTGGTACGGAGATACCATGAAAATTGCAAGATTTAAGCTCGATGATGATCAGTCAGTGAGTCAGTCATCCCGCTAAGCCGGGACGCCCGGTGTTGCCCGTGAGACACGATTTTGATCATGCAAGCGGTATATTTTCTGGTAGGTAGACCCCGAGAGGTGCGTAGGAACGTAATTACCAATGTTTTCGCATTGTTTATGATGGGCATGCGTAGGTTCCCGGGAGAACGATCGGAAAATTAGCGTTGGAATACCATTTTTACTAAAGTTATATGGTTTTGACCAAATATAATATACAGGTCTAAAATTATATTCAATCATAAGTCATAAGTCATAACCAATACCAATAGCTTTAGGTATAATAAACAAAAATTTATTATTATTCGGTTGGTTTTTTTGCTGGACAAATGGCGCCACTGTTTTATTTTTGACACCCAGATTTCCTAATTCTCCGATGGATTTTTCCGATATTTTAAAAGGTATTCTGTTTCCTATTCGGGGCAGAGACGAATCCAACAATTAAGAGATTGTTACAATTGGTTCAGCTGTTCTTCAGTTATAAACGGTGTAACTAACCCGACTTTGTTTTATACATAGATTGATAGATGTTTTATTATAAAGTTTCCTTGACGAAGTCATCTAACTTATTGTTGTTAATTGTTATAGTATATTTTTTTTGGCAAATTTAAAAATTGATAAAATAAAATAATTTACAAAAATGTACATTGTGTAGGGTGATGTTGGCTACATTGCCATCTCCCACCTCCGTCAATCGGTATCGCGTTACTGCGTTCATGGCAGTACACTGTACACACTAAACAATGTTATTACGACGCGAGTCCTTGACAGGCATCGACTTATGTTCTTTTTTAATTTTTTTTTTATTGTGCAATCAATCTTTTACTTTCACCTATTAAATTATGTTCAATATATAATTCGTTATTAATTTATGCTGTATTAATTTCTTAATTAATAATAGGTTGGCGTAAAAGCAACGCCTCCTACAACTTTAGAAGTGGGATCAACGATATGAAACCCGTCATGACTACGATTTCTCTGCTAATGGTGTTTTTGTCCAAGAAGGTATCATAACACCGGCAATAACTGTACCATCTACAAGCAGATCGAATTACATTCAAGGTGCAACTCCTGACTTCAATACGATGTTCCAACTACAGATGGAACAAAGTCACATGTTTATTCAACAACTCACAGTTTCGAATTCAAAGGCCAATTTTGAACAAGGTAATTCGTTTTCTGTTATACCCGATTTGAACAAAAGTATTGAATCGTTTGCTGGTCGGGAAACTGGCTCGGAAACCAATCCTTGGTTTAAAACTTTTTTCAGAATGGCTGAGATTAATAAATGGTCCGATGCATTAAAAATTGAGTCTGTTCGTGTCAATTTAAGCGATCCAGCCCAGCAATGGTTTAAAAGTCGTCAGTTCAGTTTTTGGGAAAATTTTGAGCAACAATTTATGAAAAAATTCATTGGTATTTCAAATTTTACAGAGTTGTGGCACGCATTGGTCGCCAGGATACAGTGAACAACTGAAGCAATAATAATAGACTATTTTTATGATAAGGTACGTGTGTGCAATGACTTATGTTTGTCATTCGAAGAGACAAAAACACAATTACTGGAAGGTTTTTATTCTCAAAGTATGGTTACATATTTAATAAAGCAACGCCGCCTACAATAGATACATATAATAAATGATATATCAAATACGATATAATATTTTATTTATTATTTTTATTTATTTTATGAGCTGAACCTATTTTTACATTAACAGCTGGTAAAATAATATTATATAATATAATCTTTAAAAGGATCGGTTGCGGACACTTTTTAGGGAGTTTGAAATTGGAAAATTTTTAAATTGCATGCGTGGGTCTTGTTAATGTGCGCGTAGTAAGTGACCATTAGTGCGTTGACAGTGGGTAAAAGTAATAGCGGAGTGCTCCCTCGCGCGGTTGTACAACTCACCGTTTCAGGGTTGTGCGCATAAATGACAAACAATATTTATGTTCATTTTTATGTACTTTTTGTCCATCATACCGACCGATCTAATAATGCGATAATATTTCAGAAGATTGATCTGAATTCGTTATTCGTTATAATGTCTACTTAAGATCGCCCTTCGACATAATAAGATTTCTGATTAAAATTCCGAAATTTCAAAATATTCAAACTGAATTTATAGTTGTTGGCGGAGGAGGAGTGAAATTAGAAAAAAATGAACTGAACGATTTCAAGTAGACATGATTACGAATTCAAATCCAAACCAACAAAATATTAGTATGTTTTAGCTTAAATAACTGTCCGCCACAAAACCCCTCAAATTATTAGTTTTTTGGTTATTGTAATTAAGAATATATTTTATTTGGGAAAAATAATGTTTTTTAATAACTTACCAATTACAGCCAAACACTACCAATACTGCATTTTTATTAGGGACAAGAGTATTAGTCCAAGTTATAAATACGTATGACCTATGACCTATTACTTCCTGACATATAAATTCTAGAAAAAAAAATTGGGTAACAATTTAATATATTGAACTGACTTATTGAACATACTAAATACAGTTGTCAGAGTTGTAGTTAATTGGTATTCGGTGCTGAATATTTTTTATAGATATTATTCATTTGATGCTAATAAATCAATAAAAAACCTTAAATAAATACCAAATAAAAATTATAGTATAACAACTTTATTAATATAAAACAAACTACCTAAAATCATAAATTGCCACAGACAGTAGACACTGCAGACTAATCAATATGTACATGTCTAATGTTATAAAGGATGAAATACAAAAAAAATTACCAATAATAATAGTAACATAAGTGATAAAATACGAAGGGAAAAGATAAAATTGTGTTACAATTTAGTTGAACAGATGAAATAAAAATGAAACTAAGATTTAATTGTTGTGTGCGAGGGATAATTTTTATAAGATGAATAGTTTAAGATTAGAACATAAATGATAAATAGTAGGCTAAAAAAAGTGGAAACAAATAAAATACATTTTTATTCTCCCACATCATGAGTGCATTTTTTTTTTGTCTGTTAATCACTAATCACGAACAAATTCATAGTAATAATATGTATGGTATATCATCAAAATTCAAAATATTATTGGGCATGTTAAATATTGAATTCTTGTTAGATAAAATATTTCAATACATCCATGTCGGAAGAACAAAAATTAACAATATAGTACATTAGAATCCAATTAATATATTGTATTATATCTCTTTCTATGGTTTCAATCCGTAGATTGGTTTGCAGCCATCTTCCAGTCTTCCATCTTATCCACCTTCTTTTTCATTTCTACATATGAGTCCATTCTTGGTCCTTTATTATCTGTTGAATGAATTCCAATCTTGGTCTACCCCTACGGTTCTTTCCTTCTATTGTTCCTTCTATTATCAATTTCAACAATCCTTCGTGTCTCATGATATGGCCTATCCTTTCGCTCCACCTTCTGACTATGTTATTCCATAGTAACTTTCCATCTGATATTATTTCCAGTACTTCTACGTTGGTTACTCTGTCCATCCAACTTATCCTTAGCATCCTTCTATAGCACCACATTTCAAACGCCTCAAGTCTTCTTTTTTCTTCCATTGTTATTGTCCAGGTTTCACACCCGTACAGGGCAATGCTCCATACATACGTCTTTTATAGGTTCGTTCTGATTTTTAGATTGCTTCTTGATGTAAATATAGTTTTCTTTTTGTTAAAGGCTATTTTAGCTTGACAGATACGTTTTATAATTTCACTTCTGTTTCTTCCATCCTTGCTGATTGTGCTTCCCAGGTATGTAAATTCATCTACTTGTTCTATTGTTTGATTTCGTATTTTTATCTGTATTCTTGTATTTTTTCCCTTTCACATACCAGTACTTTTGTTTTCTTCATATTTATTCTCAATTCCAACTCTTTTTTGAATGTTTTATCCATAGCATTAATTAGTTGAGCCAGGTCCTCCTTGTTCTCAGCAATGAAAGCTATGTCATCGGCAAAACGTAACACACTTATTTTTTGTCCGTTAATCTTAATCCACACATATTACTATATTAGTATTAGCTAATAATAATAATATATATTAATAATTATTAATAATAATTTAACCAACGATTAACCAATGGCAACCAATAATTATTAATATAATAACTTTAAAACACCCATAGCGTCCATTTATAAACAAAAATTTCCATCGTAAATCACAAAATTCCCGTTTGAGCACATCCCAGGGTATGAAAAATAGTTCACTCTCTCAGACCTACTGAATATACATTATATATATATATATATTTATATTATACATTTGTGTGTACACTGAATTTGGTTTTTTTCGTGGGTGTATTCATGTTTTGGTACCTCAACATTAGTACGGTTCCTTTAGCGTATTTATGTGGGTATATTAATCCTTGTCACAATTTTTATGAATAAAACTTTTGTAATTGCATATGAGTATGAAGACGATATTTGGCATTTCCATATTATATGTGTGTTATAAACATGATATTTTGGATTTGCCTTTACGTGGGTATTGAGTATGTGAATACGATGTTATGGGCTTATTTGCGTAAACGTAAATACGATATTTTGTGATTATTTTGACGTGTCGCCACCTATATTTTAAGTGTACGTGTGTATGTCTTATATATATTGTCTAAGATATTTTGGATTGAGGTACATTATTATGTACCGATCTATGAATAATGTGAATACAATAATAAATTTTTCAAGTGTGTGTTTGTACGTGGTTACTTTTTAGGTTATCATTAACATGCATGTAGTGCTATAGTATGTAAATACGAATTTTGACTTAGCGTGTGTGTACAGGCGTGTGTATGTTTTAGTAAACAGGTACTTCAATGGATATAGTTACTGTATTATTGGGTATTTTTAGATTTGGTAAATACGTTATAGCGAGGTACAAAATGAATGTACACAAGTGTGGTTAACTTCAAAGGTTTGTATTTAATATTTAGTATTAATAATTTTATAATTTATTTTTTTTTTAATTAAAATATTTTTAATTTTTATCATGTTTTAAAAAAAAAGTAATCTAAAAAATTTAACACTACATTTTAAATTGTAAATTTAAATATATCATTTATAATAGTGTGAATAAAAATAATATCTTTTATTGATGTGTAATATAAACAATTTTATCTTTAGTTCAATCATTTATTAACTATGTTTTTTTTCTATCTACGAAATTATTATTTTTCAGAAATGTATACCTAAGTTATATTTAGCTTATAATTATACTGGAATATTTTACATGAAGCAACTTTTAACATATGTATATCATAATGTATTAAAAACATAAGTATTGTGAAATTATACTTCTATTGATATAATAGTTAGTACTGTCTACAACTTTTTTTTTTCTATAATGCTACATTAAATTTTTTTTTTTATTGGTGGCATTTTATTTTATTTCTTAGGTAAAAAAATTAAACGTTTTATCATTATTTAAATAAAAAATAATTTTCGAACTGTACAAAAAATAATCTATTTTGGAAAATTAAATAAACACTGACCTACATACATTGTTTATTCAGTAACAATAACCATGCGGCAGAAACTATAGGCATTTTCAAACATATTAATAACCGTAAAAGTCTACCTACTTGGCCTTATACAGTAGGTAGAATTATTTTTTGCCAAAAAAAATATTTAAAAAATAAAACATTTTATCAATATGTATATAAAAAATAACTGTCAAGGTTTTGATAAATTTTCTCAACATTTGGACTTTAAAATGTAAATACTTATAAAAAAAATTCGTGCCTTTAATATTTTTAAACTACTATTGAAACAACTTATGAGGAACCTTATACATAATTTTCAAGCACCAACATTTAAAACAATGATCCCCACAAGTTTCCTATTAATTATTCAAATACAACTAATAATCTTTACTCAAACTATCATATATTATAACTTGAATAAACTTTATTCTTATAAAAAAAAAAAAATGTTAATATATATAATACTAATAACCACGTCATAGTATATATAAACTAACTAGATAGCCAACTTCCTACAACAACAATATCGAATATTGAAGTCCGGAAAATGTCCAACCTTCTTATCAGAAAGCCCCTTGCTTACATATTTCTGGCTGATAAAATTTAAATTACATATTGAAATTGGGAAATCTGAAGATGACACAATGACAATAGATATCATAATATGTTGTAATACTATAAGAAGATATAAGTATTGTTACTTGTACAATTTTGTATTTTGTTAAATTAAAATGTTACAAATATGTTTTGTAAAGAACTGCCTTATAAAAAAAGTTATAGAAAGCGGCATTCATTTTTTTTTTTTTTTTGTAAGAAATAATTTAAACTTTACAACCACTGAATATATTAAATTTAAACTAATTGACATGCAATTTTTAGTCGCGCATGAGCTGATGAGTTGCTAAAATTAAAGGTTATAGTAATTTATAAGCAATGCGTATACACTATACATACAACTAATTAACTATATAACGTCTCAAATTGTTCGATGGTATTGGTATACAATCAAAATATGATTGTACGATTTATTATTGTTGTTGTAGTTACATATTTATTTTCAAATGTCTATATTATGTTAAAGTTATAAGTACATATTTTTGTGGGGCCGCAGCCTGCAGTACAGTCTCTCGCTGGATGAACAGATAAGTAACCGTGATTGTACTAATTTTATATTTTATTGCACAGTCACTTGGTGTAGTTTAAATGCACATTGATTTTGTTATTTTTATGATTATTTTTTTCCCTTATTTTGTGCATACCCAGGTATACTATAATAATTTTAAATTATCTTATCAAAAACGTAATGAACCTACTATATGTGTAATTTTGTCTCGTATTATTGACTTTTAAAATAAAAATGTCTTACGGACAGTTTGAAAGTAAAACTTCAAAAGGCGATAATAATAAACAAGTATTTGAGTAACTCAATGAGTCAAAATCGACTAAGTTGCATTGCAGTATTAAGTATAGAATGAAACTGGACTATAGAAATAAATACTTCACAAATAAATAATAGTTTTTCAAATGTCAAATTAAGAAAAAAAGTATTTGAAATAAATGTGTTTATGAAATTAAAAACTAAAAATTATTTACATTGTAAATGCATATAATATTGTATAATTAATATGATAGAGAAGAAAAAAACACTCAAAATAGGGATTTTTATTATTTTATTTTACTTGATTATTTAATATAATATAGATACTAATATACTATGCATGGAATTGGTTAGTTTTAATCTGTTTAGATAAAACATGTATCAATTATGAAAAGTGACAATTTATAAAATAGTTCATATATTATATTTGATTTATTTTTAACTCATTTAATAATTAATAAAAAAAACGGTCGGGACTGCTACCCTTTAAAGTTTATGAGAATATTTTTCTACATAATTTCCAATTATATATAAACAGAATGTCTACATTAATAACTTATTAGTCCACCATGGTAATTATATAACAGAATAAAATACTGAACATAAAGGTTATCAATAACGACTGTTTGTAAGGAATTCAATATAGGAAATTTTGTAAATTTTTTCAGTAAAAAAATATATATTATTATATATTCTCAAATTTTATTTTATGTTTAGTGATAAAAATAGAAAATGTATAAATTAAAAAGAAGAACTATTTGAAAATTATTATTAGAACTAGTATAATTTAAGCAATATATCATAACGGTAGTAAAATAAAAACTTTCTGAAGTTCGATTGTAATTTCAAAAAAATTGTTCAGACTTGCCCTAAATAAATACAAATGTAATGCTATTAGTCATGGGAATTTTGAAATAAATCTTAATTTTAAGGTCCTTTAAAATTGAAAATTGAAAATCGACATTCTAAAAAGCCTCCATATTTCGTCAAAAATTACATACTTGTATGAAAAATTAAAATCGGGCATTCTAAAGTATGTGTAACTTACTACCACTTATCGATCTAATACGTATGATAAATACGTGAGCCATGATCCCCTTAAAACATGATACGCTTCAGCCTTCTTAGAATCAGAATGAAAGTTGTTGACATTGAATAATAAATTAGTTGTCCGGTTCCTTAAAATTATTCCCTGCAATTCTTCCGCAAATACCGAAAGAGTGAACGTAAACAACTATAGAGAGGGCGTGGCTATACAGAACCAATAGAAATACATTTCACAAAGAATACTGCTTTGTTACTGGTGTATATTCACTAAAGGGAAATAACAATTTTATTATTGATAGTTGCCATTTTCTTCCAATTAAATTCATTTAAGGGGATTAATAACTATTTGTTATTTTTTTTTAAATATGTACAATTTTATGCGACCAATTATTGTCTGTATTGGTTTTGTTGTATCCCATAATTTTTAAACCTATTAATATTTACCATAATACATCCTTATAGTCCACATGGTGCATTATACTATATCTGTATTCTGTAAGAAGTTATAAAAATAATATTATTACAATACAGTAAAATGTATGCATATCACATTTAATGCACTGAAAATATAAACATGCAAGCTTACGACTTATTTATTCATTAAAAAATTTAGAAAATATACAAATACGTTCAACACAAAATAATATTTGTAAGAAAGTTATTCTTTTACAATCAAACGATGATCAATACAAATTTTACCTAACTAAAATTTCCAGTTTGTATTAATTATTATTTCACTCTTACGCCACACGAGGATTACGGTTCTGATTGAAAATTAAAATGTTTTATTTTAATGATTATAATATTTTGTTATATATTTATAGGATGTAAGTGATTAATAGTACAGAGTTTCTTATACAAAAACTCTAAATCTTCTAAAGATACTTTCTTATATTATGCCAAAGTTCTAAGTATGATACACTCAAATTGCATTGTGCACAAGGATGCACCTAAATTGCCTACCTAATGCGCCGCCTAAAAAATTATATTATAAATAATGAATTATGATAAAATAGGAAGTTTTAAATGTCTAAATATTAAGTTCAGAATTAATTTTTTTAGATTTAAGTTACTCCTTTTGGTTAAGAATGTATTTTAAAAACGTAATAACTTAAACTTGGATTTATAAATATAGTTATACAATTTTTATTCATATTTATGTTTTGGCAATTTGGCATGATTGTCAAACCTAAGTTGATAAAAATGTGATTTTGATTTCAATCAAAATCAAGTGATTGTTAGTAATTAGGTTAGTAATTCTCAATATTCCTACTCGGAAAATCGACTCATTCGCTAATTAATGCGCGCTTTTCTCTGCTATTATATTTCTGAGTACCAATGTTTACAAAGTTTTCGAAAAGAGGTCCGTGAACCTTTGGAGTGCATGTACATTTCATATACGAGATTAGAATATACACGCGTCGTTGTGACGCACTTATAGTATTCCATTTTTAGCTCACTGTAAGTGTGTCAGGAGTGGTTCTAGTTGTTTTTAACATTATTGTTTTGCTGTTTTTCTACTTCTATATGATCTGTTAACTATTACATTTTCTCATCTTTTCAACCTTGTTAGTGATTTTTGCCATTACATTCGACTTAAATGTATATTCAAAGTTTAATGTCATTTTACGATAGTTTCATATTTGAAGTAAAAAATAAATACTACTCAATAACAATTAATTATTAATCAGTTTTTCATCAATGATACTCAATATCCTAAGCTAGACAGTTTACAATAGTAAACATTTATTTAATAATTAATATTGTAGATTTTTATTTTATTTTCGCAATAATTGGTTGTTTATTTACCATTCTTTAAAATAAAATACAAACAAAAAATGTCTGGTGACGTTGACTTAATGTTTTTTTTTTATATATATAATTAAAAAATAAATAAATACTCCAGATCCTTATTCATTTTCTTGGTGCTCTTACAGTTGAGAAATTTAATTTTCTTTCATTCAGAGCAAACTTTGGTCTAAAGTTTTCTACTTGTTTAGAAATATAATTGAATATGAAAAACGTTTTTAGCAGTTTGGTGTATAATTATAAAATCTACAGTATTTAATTTAATTATCAAAATTTAACATCAGCCGGCATGGCTTTATGCAATCTTTTAGAATATGAAATTTATTTCCAAATTACATTTAACACATTTTGATTCTTCAGTTAGTCGAAATATTGTGTTTCAAATGAAATACATATTACATAAGTATACCTACTTCATATTTAGTACATCATGAATGTACAGTGTACAGTGTACACATTTAATACAATTAATGCCCAGTCCGTTTTTCATAACTATAGTTTTATATACTTATATGAGTTATATCGAAGAAATAAAAGATCTGCATAATAATATAAAAGTTAGTATAAATTAAATAATTATAACGGTAGGCGTAGTGTGTTAGTTTAATTGATGTCATAATACATTTAAATTAAAAAATAAGAACGTGAATAATTTTGTATTAATTAAGAAACTAATTATTACTATAAGCGTACTAATATATATATCGACGTAAAAAAGTTTGGGTGGCTTATTCGTATATATATAAACCAATATAGGTACCTATTACGTTATGCTTATTTCCGTTGTTCACGAAATAATTAATTTATAAAAACTATCTATATTATTACACTATTTATATATATATATATAATATAACGAATAGAGTTTGATGTTATTGCAGTTTTGTTCCTTTCTGTTCCTTCCTGGAAGTTTCTTTCGTCCGTAATCATTTTTATTCATTAAGTTTCTTTCCCTATCTTTTCATCATTTTATTTTTCAACAAACGCTTTTCATATTATTCCATCGTTCGCACATTCGTTTTAGGTTCCTCGCTGCACTGACTGCGTATATGTACGCACAATGCCACCAAAGTGCAGTATGACTCATTAAATTTAAAAGTTTTTGTTAATAAGGACAATACAATATAATACGCTCGCAATATAAATGCGTTCTCCAGTTGCTTACAATCAATTGGATAAAACGTAGTATTTCAAAACGTCAAAAATAGAAATTACTCGATACGATATAGCAAACGGTAATTTCTATAGGACTGGTGATGCACAGTGCTGTGCCAGTATAGGTAGTCGTATTCTTTTATTTTTTTTATGAAACTAATAAAACTAATGGTCAACATAGATAATATAAAATAATATATAAAGGGTGATATTTAATTGTACGTCTGTTTAAAAACGTATCTAATCATATATCGATTTATTCAATGGGTAAAAGGTGAATATGCTTTACATCGCTATGAAACGGCGCAGTACTGTGTGTACAGTGTCTGTGTGGTATACAAATATATGTATAAGACTTGATAAATTATGAAATTAGAATGCCACATTTTCGATAAGTTCTCATATTATTCGTGAAAAAAATTTAAACACATTTTAGTTATTATAATATCAGTTGTTAAGAATTTTGTCATTTCACTAATTGCAATACATGATGATAGGTATGTTAACAATTGATAAAAACAGCAAAATCGAAACAAAAATGTTTGCTTTTTTATGTTTTTCTATTAAGTTAAAATTGTATAAGTTCGTAAGTTATTATAAATACTAAAAATATTTATGTGACATAGATTTTTTTTTTATGACTGGTTATGAGAAGGCGATGAGTAACAACGTTTGATACCCTTGTCATGCAGGATCGACTATAGGTATGTGGTAAATATTTTGATGATAATCAATTAGTATGTAGGTAATGCATGGTGAACAAAATTATAAATACGTTGCTTGACTCTCCAGTATTGCTAGTCTAACAATTTAATGTCATATAAATATTAAAAATATGCATGTAAGTTGTGTTAAAGACATGCTTCTAAAGTTTTTAGTATGAATAACGCTGAAACTATTGCAAAGGCTAATAATTAATATTATATTAAGGACATACTTCAGGAAAAAAAAAATTTGCATCTACAAATTAAAGTTGTTAGTTATTACTATTGCTAGTATAATATATTAATATCGCATTGACTATATACATATGAATCGTAAGGCTTAATGATGAGAGCGTTCCATATATTGTATATTACCTTACTTTATAAAATATGTAAAATAGAAAAATTAACCATCAAAACCCATTGTAATAGGAACATTGTTTCGGATATGTTTATTCGTCTTCGAAGTTTTCTTTTTCTCGTTTGCTCGTAATTGGCTGTTTGTATATATAAGCACCGACAATAGGGTTTAAAGAACGCGTAAAACGCGAGGTAAAGTGAAATAGTTTCAAATTAATTGTTATTTTTGTTGAAAATATTCGTGGTGTCACTGCAACTACGACGATCATTCACGATCGGTAATAATTATTAGAATCGTTCGGTCTGACCTAAATAGTCATACGTCTATCATACTGGCACGATGCTGTGTACATTCGTTTATTATAATATAAGTTGTCATGGTTAGGTGTTCAACTACTGCAAAGAGACCCTTTGGCGCCATGTTGTTCGTCTGGAGATAGTTACGTTGCATATTATTCGGATACGATTTCGGTCGTAATAATGTCGTCTTCATTTTACGATCGACAGTAAAAATTATATCTGCACGACGTGTGTTGGACGGTTACGAGTAAGCTGCAGTAGCGATTTGAAAAACGGTCGAAGGGTTTACTATAATAATATAATATATTAACATAAGCATCGGCTTGAGCACTTTTGTGTTATTTGCAGCTGCAGGGACGGTTTTCCGCAAAACATAATACGTTATATCGTCGGCCTAAGTCGTAAAGGTCGAAACTCAATTTTTTTTCGATTTTGGGATTATTTATGTGATTGAAACGAAGAAAAAAAACGCATCGTATTATTAAGTCGTAATCCTAATTTTATAATCTTATCCTCCGTGTGATCGATGATTAGAAATCTTCGTATCTCCGGTGCAATGATTTTAGAACTTAGAAACAGTCGTAGACGTCTCTATATATTATCAACATTGTAATAAATGACGGAGATACGACCTTTTGCGAATTAGGGAATCGGACCGGCGAAATATTCGAAACATCTTTTTCCTCTCCTGTACAATTTACCATTTTGTACGTCATACGACCTTTTCGACTTGAGCCGACGATATTTAGGTTTGATATGCTGCACCCTATCGTTTGGAGAATTCATGGTTGTTGAAAATGCAGTGTGCAGCACGATGCTTGGACGACTGTTTGAGAAATCCGAATTAAGTTCCGTATACGGTGCCGGACAGCAGCTGCAGGAAGCGCGTTTGAATGACATCATCGTCGTCGGGCGCTTCTAATATTACATATTATTATTATTATGTACCTCCTCGTGCGCACAATACCGACGCCATTGTTCCATCGCCCAAAAACCAAACTATATGACACGCTTGGCCTGGGCATCAGCTTGCCGCGTGTATGTAGGTACCTGCGTTGTATTATGCGGGTCATGTCACACACGATCATTGTACTATATTATATTATTGCATTTGTATTTGTATATATTTTGAACTCGCACAAGGACAAATCGTGCGCTCTGCTTACAAATTGCACGCACTCGCCGGGCCGTGTGTGCGAAAAGCATGGGTGTATAGAATTTTTTAAATTTTTTTTTCAAAGAGATTAATGAGCTATAGGGATTGTGATTTTTATTCGTGGACAATGTGTATAGTGTATACATTTTACAACTTACATAATGTTATAGGTACAGTAGTGGACGGTAGTGGACGTATCGTTCTGTTATTATGACATTGTTATGAAATACATTTTGTAGGTACGTACATCACGATATCTCGGTAGTGAGTTGGAGGTAGGGAGAAAGAGTGAATGATTGATCCACAGACGATATACTTGTATAATGTGTTCTGTGTAAATCAGTGGTCTCCAACCCATTGGGTTACAACATGACTTTTTTTTTGAAAAACAAAAAAAAAACAAATTATGAATTATGACTTCGAATATAAGTTAGTAATGGATTGAACAACCATTTATAGTTAGATATAATGACGGTTAAAATGGCTACTGACATATAAAAGAAATTAATTGAGCTTATTTCTGATCTCAAACTTAAACAAATGTTTATTGAAACTTCTTTGGTAATGTTTTGAGCACACTTATGCACAAGAAATTACGCTAGACCAGCACAAACAATTTTTCTTTTTTATTATATATTAGTACCTATGTATAATAGTATCGATGATATAATAAATAGGTGTAAAACATTCGAAAAACAATTTATTCTAAGATTTTGTTTAACAGCAAACATGAAAAAAAATAAAATATATATTATAATATATTACGTTTAAAAATTGCAGCTGTCAAATAGGTAGATACGTTTGATCGTTTTATCATTTATACAAATTTTTAAGATTAGACACGCCTATGACGTCTAGTATATGCGTCAATCAAGGGTTACGTTAAGTGCCTTGACAATAATAATTTTTGGAAACATATATCTACTCCATATTACTGTGCACCGTCGTCCATGATAATATACGAGTTCTTTAATAATATTCTACGCTGTAATAATTTCATTATATTTCACATGAAAGGTATATAAATATTAATGAATTTAACGAAACATTTATAAGATTAGTATGATATAATACGAGAGTCGAGTGCGTGCTTCGGATGAATAATTTGTCGTCTGATCTATATCGATGCTATTTCGTATTATACATGTGAGCGTGTCCGTATTATAGCGGATACCAAAAAAAACAATAGGTATCCAACCTGGGATTGATGCAAGAGACACGAAATGAAGAAAGGGTGTCACACTACGAACATCACGCTGTACATAATTGTTCGTCTTTCATAATAATTTTCGAATAGTGTTTTCGTGAATTCATCACTATAGATACCAGAACAATTATATAGCGACAAGATTACTAACAGTTGACTTAATATAATAGTAACCACTTAAGCATTTCCGAAATTCAAGAGAAAAATAATTATGTTTGTTTTGGTCCGCAATTCTTCTCCGAGATCAACAACTAACAGAGATGATCACCTAATTATGTATACAAACATTATACATTTCGAACTACTGATCATTGCCATAAATATTACGTATATATTATATTAAAACAGTCGTGTAGATCTGAGCGTTTTTGGTTGGAGGCGATGACTGCGGGTACAGAAGAGTATTACAATATAATATATATTATATAATGTCATATATTGTACGATCAGCGACGGGGCGGATGTGGACTGCAGCAAAGACAAACACGACGAAATACCCTGTATTTTATATTATGAGGATTAAGTGTGTGTATACATAACAAACGGTAAAAAATCGAAATCAAAATATATATACGGCTGCCCCGGCGAGGGGGCGAAAAAGAGGGTGGTTGTAAACATCCCTATATATTCGTTTTTGACGATTTCTCGTCTTTCCCCAAAGTTTTAAACCTGCGCATATATATATATATTATATACTATTGTAATAAACTTGTTCCTACGGTAAGCACCGGCCCATGATTTACCGCGATATTCACTGGAATATAAATCACGACGATCCCTCCCGTTAGTCATCGTCGTCGTCGTCGTCGTCGTCGTCGTCAGACAGTCGTAATAAAGTTAAATACGGTTTCCGATTCCACGACGTCATTATGATGCGTCGACCGTATAAGGTTTTCGTACGACCTATCGCCATAGTCATTCTACATAACATATTGCTGTTGTCATTGTGCCTACGCTATATAAGCGTAGTTACCGACGGCGGTATACAGTGAGCGTGCACATAATGGACCGTGGTAGCGCACTCGCGTATACCGGGATTACCAGCTGATGGCCAGATGAGAGATGGTTTATGGTATACGGGGAGTCGGGTGTTTAAGGATTCGGAATTTTTTCTCCCATAATCGCTAAACAGTCGTGACAATTTTACTATTGTAGATAAAATTATTATTATCAAATTAATATTACCACAGTCCGCGGGGTAACTAATGCACGCGAATACTTCGTGATAATATCGTAGATTATAATCTCGAGTGACCATATAATATGTTACATCTTTGCTCAAAGTTATTGCAGCGCAATGTACATAATTATGTTTTATCTGAAGTGTACGTATAAACGTGCAATTTTAATGGTCGATTGAAAACAATATGAAAAAATAAATAAAAGTCGTATAGTAATAAAACACATATACAGGTACCTATACCTAACAATTAACGATAAAAAAAAAAACTAGTTAAAAAACTTATCGTAAAATGTCAAAAAATAATAAATAAAAATTACTTATATATTTAGATTTATGAGTGGTATATTGATTAGCAAGTGCAAATTTCTTCAAAGTCCGGACTCTAAATTCTGACCATAAAATTACAGGGTTCCCGATGATCGAGTCAAAAAACATATACTTGCAATATTATATCGAATTATAGCCGACAGTATGGTAATACACGTACGGCAATCGTAAGCACATAATTATATAGGAGCTCGATGGACCTGCAGAGAGCGACACATCTCGTAATACACAGCTGTTATGACTTATAAAGTATAAACAAATATTTCGGTTTCTCGACGGATATGATATCGTTATACACAGTGTAACCTATATATTATAATGTTCCTCGAGGCGAGGTACCTATATTATAATTTATACAACAGATTATACGTGAGGACATGTGAAACTTCAGCGAGCATTATAATATACTGTTTTCGGGATAAAGTCTCGCGATTTGCATTTTTTGTTTTTTAAAATTTAATATACGCGTTTACATAATATATTGTACGTTATCTCCTTTCTAATAATTATAATTAGTACGAAGAAGGAACGTAAAATATTTTTATAATAATATGCAATATAGCTGGAAACACAAAATTATATTATATTTTATGACGTTATACAAATTCAGAGAATAGTGAGTCTATTATCGAGTTTATTTTCGCGCATAATTTTGCATGCACATTATAACGAAGCCGTCTGTTTCAGCATTATGTCTCGTGTGTGTGTGTGTGTGTGTGTGTGCGCGTACGGTATAATAATAATGTTACATATGTAGGTAACCAGGTAGGTACCTGGTATATTCTTAGGGTTCTGAAAGCCGCGCGCGTATATAATATAGTATGTTATTAACGATCGTTATTATAACGTACAAGCTGTGTGTATTTGCAAGTAGTTATAAATGGTAGTTTTAAATTTTAATACGTCTACAACATTAGGTACCTAGTGCGCGGTATATATCTATATAATAATACTATGTGAAACCCGGTAGGTGTATAGTACCTATACCGCTGTTAATTTGTTTTTTCTTCATTATTCTGTGTACCTGCGGCGACCTTTTTCCCTTAAATATGTCGGCGGAATAATTTAAATACTCGAGGTCTCGAGACTCCGTGTATTTTAACTTTCGGCAGCGAATGCAATTAAGGACATGAAGTAAAGTATTATGCATACATTAATTGCTTAACATATAAATTCGATTAAAAGAAATAAAATACCGTACAGTAAAGGTACAAATTGAATTATAAATGTTTAAATGAACGCCACAGCGTTAAATAATATTATGTATTATTTTGTCATATTTTTTTTTTTTTTAGGGTAAAATTAATTATTCACGTCAATATTGGTTTATAATGAACGACACTCACGTCATACAATTATTCAAAACATTTGAACATATTATTATACTTGCATGCTACTATGACAGTACCTATGTAGTTATTATAGTTATTACTATCCATAAAATGCGTTTCGAAAATAATAAATTACACCATTAAAACGAATGAAACCAAAATAATTGACTTAAGTTAAGATAATTATGAGCAATTATATAATAATACATAATGTACCTACGTCTAAATATATACATTGTGTAAACTGTATAAAGTAAAAAAGGCAAATTACTACATCATAGTTTTTTTGAAAAACTATTTTTTGTCTCTTTTTTAATTCGGATAAACAAATTAATACGACTGCAGCTATATACCTTATTTAATTTATTTTTTTTTAATTTGCAGGTAAGGTATCACTGAGTTGGGAACCACGATACTAACTGCTGTTAGTATACCTATATCAAAAACAATAAACATAATATACCAACTATAATATTATGTCAAACGCATAATGCCATTGCGCTGATTACCTACACTTTAATTTAGTGTCTTATTATTAAATAGTTTCCTTTTTCATAATTGATGCAATTAACTATATAATATTACTATGCGATGCGCATAGTGATAAAATATTCAAAAAATAAATACACCTGTAGGTTTTGAACCGAAATCCGACGACGACGATCATCTGCACTCGCGCGAATAGTACACGCACACGTCGCATGTCGTACATATATAGTTATATAATATTGTATTATACGAGTATTAAAAAAAATTGTTTGATTTTCGGGAGCAGAGTCGGCCGTTAAAGTATCTATTAAAATATGAAAGTACTAATTTAATTACAACTTATTATAATACACCGTTTCCGTAACGGACAACACGCTTTTAAGCATGAAATAATACCATAAAAATGGTATGATGCGTACATATCAAATAAAATATACTAAAATATTATGTGTAGGTAATTATATTATATTGAATAATAACTAATAATCGTGTACAACCGTTGTCTCGTAGAATATTGAAAACCACTGAGTATACAAATGATAGGTTTAAAATATTAGGTATAATAAAAGAAAATCGTCCTTTATAATACATTATTATATACAAGACATCAAAGTATAGTATTCGCTAAAACTTTAAGACTTGAGTAGATTTTTGGTTTTTACCTGCAATCGTTATGTCAGATATGTTGATTTTTGGATCAATACCTTCCTAGTAATTTCGTGTCCCATCAATGATAATAATATTATGTTAATAGCAAGTTTTCAGCTTTTTAACAATTGAATATATATTTTTTATACAACAAATATTTTCTTGCATATATGAATACTTGTTAAACAAACTTGTTGAACATTGAACTAATAATGAATTGTTTATGATTATTTAAAACTTCGATGAGAAGTAAAGTTGAATGTCGTCCCTCCATAATACCATAATGACATTTTGGTGTTCTTCGTGCTCATATATACTTCGAATGTCTATAAATAATTTACTATCGGCTTTCATCAATCTATATTTATATGAGAAAATAAGTGTTTGGAGGAAATTCTACTCCGAATAATTTGAAATAAAAAATATAAAAATGGAGAAAACCATTTTATGTATATTATGGTAAAGAACAGTGAACATTTTTTAATGCAAATAAAATAATATAGCAAAATATAGAAAGCATAAAATATGATTCCACAACGGAGTAAGAAAAAAGTTTTACGCATAACGATGAGAAAAAAATCATCTGTCCACGTCGAAACGGGTTTATAGTCGAAAATACGATGGCCTCTTTCGATGGCAGCTGCACTCTGCAGGTTTGGTTGGTATAAATTGTACACAGTGTAATAATAATACCATAGATTATGAATACTACATAATATGATAATACATAATAATTTTATGATGTGATATGTTATTTGAGTTCTCGTATTCATAATAATAATAATATGTTGTATAGGTTTGTGCACAAACTCGCATCATGGTACGTAGTCGTATAATTTGTAATGTGGATCTCAAAAAATTATCAGTGACCTCATCTATATATAATAGTATTATTACTTTTTAATACTTTAAAAAAATATTTAAAACAATAGTGTAGGTATATATACAATATTAAGGCTCATTGACTGATCAACGTCAAAATGGACCTCCCCCCCCTTGTTATGATAATATGGACTATTGTCGTCACCCAGACCAATGTAAATTACGAAAATACGAGAGCTCAAGGAGAGCCGTGGAACTCTAAAATGGTTTTCGATGGAATTTTAAGAGCATAAAACCTTACAAAATTATGGTTTGGACAAAAAGTTCTAGTTATATTATGTTGTGCAGACATTTTTGGTTACAATCGTCGTCGTCGCCGTCGTTATTTTGGTCGTTGTACGTATTATGATATGTGCTGCACAGACACCGGAAATCGTGGAAAGCTAACGAGTGGAAAACACAATAAAATAATTCGCTCGTTCCGCGAACGGCTCAAATACGTCTTAGGACCTGTATTCCTTTACACCACACCGAGTATGCGTTTCATGTCAAACCTTTAACAGGTGTGTTTGTGTGAATTATGTGCGGCACACATAATGCATCCGATTGTGTAAGGCGTCTGTGCATGTCGGTCGCTTCAAACCTACTCAATATGTATAGTATTATAGACAATGACTACATGATACGAGTACGGAGAGAGTGGTGCGCGCAGTGTTATGATAATGTTATACGGAGTAGGTAGCGCGCGTGGAACCTTTTCGTCCGGGAGACGACGAGGAGGAGGAGAAATAGAAAATACATGATAATATCTGACAATAGAACGTGCGAGGTAATTGCAAAAAAAAAACATCATGGCGTGAAAATACTCGTATAGGTACCTATATTTGGTATGTATACAATGTGAGTTATCTGCAGCGGCATACCTCGTATTATGTATATAGATCGCTGGTGGACAGGCGATAAATGATAATAGACGCATTGTAACAGTTTAACATAATATTATATTAATATGGCCGCCCGCCGTATCATCGGACGTCCCCACAATGGGGAGAAAATTATTTAGGAGTATAATATAAGGATCGAAGCGCGGTGCAGCTGGTGGCAGGGGGGCGTAACGAATTAGAAAATATGAATTATGAGTCTTACCGGCTCATTTTTGACGACGAAATTCGAGACATAATACCGTTCGGACAATATAGCAAAAAATCTATATTTTCGAAAACTCGTCTTATTGCTCGTGCCCCCCTCAAGGATCGCCCAACTACAACCGTCAAAATTTGTTTTTATACACAAAATTAAAACTTACAGTTTAAAATAATATAGATATAGTGAACTCAACATACCATATTATGTATAATAAATGTCTTATATTGGTCGACCTTATATTTTTTTATAATAATGACTTTGGTGGGTAGCAAATATATAAGTTTTTAATTCCTCGGTACCGTCTACACGCCTACAGTGGTAATAGTCAATTAATTGTATGTGCGGTTCTGTATAAATTGAATTTTTGCTGGAATCACACCGCAGGTTGAACAAATTTTACTAAGTATGATATAACATAACATAGTAATTATCCACATACTTGGATCGTCTTGCTGTACGTAAATCAGAATAATAATTATATTATGTGGCAAAATTTGGTTTTTCAGAAATATCGACGGAAGACGATGAGCGCCCGGAATATCGGTAAAACCGAAAGGCGACAAAGGTCATTCGCCCAAATCTATCACGTCCTCGAGCATGGCAGGAGCTCACCATATATATTTTTGCGTCGTACAAGCACCACTAAGACACCAGCTGTTCGGCCGATTATTTATAATGACGATGATGATGATAATAATAATAATAATATGTATAATATATAAGCTCCTGGTGCTTGTCGGCTGTGCTGCAATCGAGTTCTTTTTCGGATTTCAGTCGAGCGGACGAGTATAATAATAATAATATGGTTGGCGGTAGCAGGGTGGACGGACGGGGATAAAACGTTTTGTTCAGTCGACGAGATTTCGCCGGCCCCGCGTTAAGCCTTTGTAAACCCGGCGGGGCCGCGCGTGAACCCTTTACACGTGACGTCGATACGTATTAATATTATTATTATCATTATCTGCTGTACGCATACATAATATATATTATAGTGTCGAGTACCTCGATATTCATCGATCCGGTGCACGATCGATGGTCGCGCGACCAGAGTGGTGGCAAACGAGAACTTTTTTTTTTTTTTAATATTATTATATTATACAAACTTTACAAGCCAGACTTGCACGACGATCAATCATCGGCTGGCACACATAATTATAAATACATAGTATATATATATAATAGGTGTATAGTATGTAAGTACTATGTGTGTTGTTTGTCGTTTAATTAAAAAAAAAAACATCTAATCCGACGAAAACGCGACTAACAACGATTCGTTCGATGCACGTCGGACAAAATAATAATATAATTCATACATATTATACTGCCAGACATATAGACCTTATCATCTATCCTAATGGATGCAGCGTATAAAGCTGGCGGGGTTGGGTGGTGGCTGGTGAGGTGACGAAAAATCGCACTACATTGGTGTATCATTAAAATACTCGGTATAACGAAAGAACGTTGAAATTAAAAACCAGACAAGTAACTAGAAAGACTTAATACAAGTTTATTCATGATTTATTAAATTCGTTTGAAATATGTAGGAAATATTTATGAATCATGATAACATAATACGATAATTACGTAATAATCCTGTGTGTTCTACGCACATGCGCAAAAGTGTGGAACAACTAGATCAGCGTTACCCACGTTCACAAAGGAAACTACCTACCACGGACTTGCTCCGTCTATTAGTATATTAATATATATATATATATATATAAGCTATAAGGTCTATGCTACTTACGAACTGAATATTTAAATACAACGAAGTTCTCATTTTTAGGACAGCGCGCTGTGATTATTTAAAAATCGTGAAGTCGAGAATTTCCATCCTGCTGTAAGCAGTTGAAAAAATATAAAAGCTTTTAAGCTAGAGTCTTATTTTGATCGCTTCTGCAATATTGTCTACATCATCATCGCATTATACATATATTTTTTTCATTGCATTTGAATTGGAAAAAAGCTCCGATCCTTTTATAACCTTTAACTGGAAAATGTTTTAAGTCGTTGTATAATATTATATTGTTGGCAAAGTCCGAACTGGCTGAATACAAACAGCGTTTGGCACTTTGATATCTTCGACCATATACCAATACATAACGATATTATGACATTATGTCATAATACGTCAGTCTGGATTCACGAATACAAAATTACGGATTAAAAAAATTGAATTTTTAGTTGTGTGACTTGCACTGTGAATTCAAAACTTGCAACTAATACAACAGGTGTTTACGAATTGATTAGGTAGGTACTATATAAAATCCTTGGACGGTGGAAATTATATATTCTTAATACGGTACCTAGCCAGACTATATTATATATGAATACTATGTACAGTACCGCGTAACGTTATAATATAATGGCCAAACGTGTTTAAAATAAAAATTAATTTCTATGAATTACAATAGTAAAAATACTGTAAGTACAATGTACCTACCGTGTTGTGAATAATGCTTTTTTTTTTGGATCCGGGTTCTCGGGGTCCGAACCACACAATGTTATACGGGATATTCGGGGGGGGGGGTGTCTCCTGCTGTCACGCCACTGAGCAAGGATGCGTTCGCATTGTAAAATCGTTTATCAGCTATTCTCCATTTGTTTTTTTTTATTATTGTGTTCATGGTGTCTTTGGATACTATGGTGCGACGCTTCCCGAGATAGGATACGCCCAGCGCCCGAGACTCGCGTGCTAATAGCGATATTTTTGAAAGGACACCATCATGCAATATAATAAAAGACATATAGGTATAATACATCATCGGCTTCGTGTGCGCCGCCGTTTTATTGTAGACGCGGTGCGTGTGTTAAAAACATAAAACAACGATTGACAATATATTATTTTATTTTATACTTAACAATTCGGCGTGGTAAATCGTTTGTATGCGTGGTATAAGCTAACTATAATGCAAAATTGAAATTCTTATGCAAATTAAGTGAAAATAATCGCTGAATGACAGTTGCAGTGCACATGTATGCAAGTGTGTGTACAAGACAGTTGTCGTTTCAAGTAATAATAATAAAAATAATAATAACTATACGTATAAGTAAGTATGCTTCTAATCAAGCACGTATCGCGGTACCTAGAATACTAGAAGACTTATATAAGTATTGATCTTTAGTATTGGGCACAATATAATGTAGCATTATGCCGTTATTTTTCAAAAATACTAACGGAAACCCAAAGTCATCATAATTCTGTAACTATAATATACCTAATATTGTGTAATTTTAAATACGTTATCCTGTTTTTGAAACATTATTGTCACGTTTTATAATTGTAGTTATAAAATGGGGAAAGAAAATACAACCCACTTTTATAAATCTTTAACTAATTACATTAGACGATTGCTACATTTTAATTATCATGACAGAAAATATGCTAAACTACTCTTTTTTATGCAAATATTGTTTGATACATGTATTTTATATTTTTACTTGAGTAAAACACATGGACATGCATGCATACATTTAATTGGGTGTAGTAAGATTTACAAAAAATGTATATTTATCAATATTTTTAATATGTTCATATGGTATCTGAGTATTTTCTACTTTCTAAAAATAATCAAATATAATTGGAGAAATAAAAAATTTACAATATGTCCATATTTCTTACAGATAACTAATATTGATTCAGTTCGTTCTATTTGAAATCCATTTCGTTGAATAAACTAAGTTTAATCTTGAAATATTGTCAAGGACAAAAAATTCTCATGTGAAACGAATATACCAATGCTATTGTTAAGCCATAAAAGTATTATGTAATATTGATTTGTAACGATAGGTAGCTGATTAGTGAACTTTGGTTATATAGTACAACAAAAGTTTTAAATGCTTAAGTTTATAAAATAGCATTTATATGACAAGTGTGATATTCATAAAATTATTTTTAAACGTTAAATCAATAATTTCAACAATGTGCATAAAATTAACGTGCTAAAGATAACCTAATAAAATAAGCTTAATAATTTTGAACTGTTAATCCTAAATTATAGTTTTGAGTATTAAAAACTATTGTCTTATATAAGAAATAAATTGTATAATTTTTTCACATTACATTTATAAATCACTTATTTTAAAATATGAAATGCGCATAGAGTCGAACGTAACATATATTAATGTTTATTTCAATAATATTCAATGTTTTTTCAATAATTTGTATTTTCATTGGTCATGTTTCCATTTCCGTTTTTGGTACATAATGTAATACTTAAGTATAGGTATACGCAGTACAACCACGTCAAAAATTATAAATCAAAATTGACATTTATCATCGGGGGGTCGATTCGGTTAGTATTTCGCATACTCCGAGTAAGGCAATAATACATCGTTTCAATTTCCATTTATTACATACATATACACTTTGTGCGTGTAAAAAAGGCTCGGCCATAATAAACGGGTATATAATATATAGAGAGTCCCCGTGGCTTCGTAATGACGAAGCTTAAACACCCCCTAATATAGGATATTGAAACGTATTAAGACACCGAGACATTCATGTATATAATAATCGTTCAGTTCAATCATACGTATAGGTATACAATTGACGGTAGTATGTCGAATTAAACGTCCGAGCGTCCATTAGTTTACGTATAATTATAATTTGTGGGCAAAAAAAAAATGATGAATTAAATTTAAAAAAATTTCTATTCGTTCCCCTCCGTTGGACGTTGATTTACATTTTGCTTTGTCCGAAATTACAATATAATAATATGGAGTATAGTTTCTATTAACAGTTTAACCACCAGTATAAAGAAATTAAAATCGGCCACGATATTTCGTACGTAAGTATACACTTTTTATAAATTAAAATAATATATTTTGAAAAATACCTAACATTAAACACGCGCGATGTAAATGATGTAATAATTATATTATATTATGTTATAGTTCCAAAACGAATACGTTTATTTGTTTGTGAAATTAAATTGTTAAGGTTTCCATACAGAATTCACTAATGCTATTATTATATATGTACAAAGACCACATTATGCATAATATAATAGATACACACTTTATACACACAAATGTGTCGTCGTCGTATAGGGTGTCGGATTATGATTTGATTTTTTAAAGTGCTGGACACGGAAAATCCATTATCCCGACAACTATGGAAAAATACCCACACAACTATACGCGTTAGACACCCAGTGTTTGTGTGTGTGTGTAGACAAAAGTTTTTATGAACTTTTCCGACACTGAATGTCACGGTTTTGAGTGTGTAATATAAAGTGTATTAGATACATTAGTTTATTTTTATTGTAAGTATCTAGTCAGGCGAAAAATGAATTAACACCCCAGAATAGTGGTGGACGGACAATTGAAATGAGGACGGAAAAAAACCTATTTTCGTAAAACCCATTTTATAACACTTCGTGAGATTACGTTTTTCGAAAATGACAGTCACCGTGATGATGGTGTATAGTAGTTATATACAAGTCTTTTTTTTTCTTTTCCTTTTTATGGCAACTTAAGTCGGATTTTGACGACCGAAATAATATTATTATCCATCACAATATTCAATCTAAAATGACTCCCGTAATTAACTACGCTCTAAATATCTACATCTCATGGATTATTTTTTTTTTAAACCCGAACGAACGTACTCTTAATTATTTTCAAAACACTCGAGGGCCATCGGAACGATTTTAAAACTACTATTGAAATAATATCGATGGTAGTCCACCAAATATTATAACGTTGCGCACCATTACAATACGTAGGTATAACATGGGTAGGTAGTAGGTATATTACCTACCTACCGCTAAATTCGCCATGTATGTGAAATATTTTAATTGAATCGCACAACATACGAGCTTATATTCTTCATTTCATCCTAATCACTATACAGTTCACATCCGCGTGCAAATTTTCATTATTCAAGGATTTTCTTTTTCTAACACACACATGCACTTTTTGTGTAAATTATAGAGCTCTCGGTCACGAATACGTTTTATATACGGATGATAAGAGTGGATTCAAACACTTAAGAACATGACGAGACATAAAGTCTCAAGGTACACTCTTATTTTATGAGTAGTTTTTTATTTAAAATACACATAATATATACATATATATTATACATTATTATACCTATAGATATGAATAAAAACTATTTCGTAGCTACAGCGTGTAGCCTTATTTGTTTAAATTACATCCCAAAAGGATACAAGAGATATTTACCACATCCATGTAATAAACAAAATAATGTAGGTATGTAATAATAAATGCATATAATATTGTATTGTTCACAAATTATGTCTACTTAAAATAAAACAGTATATATACCATTAATTTAAAACTAACTATACACCCTATTATATAATATTGTAAATTGTAATACGTGTTACATCAGCATTTTTTAATGTACCTACTGCAAAACCGACTGTGCTTCTCAAAATGATTAAAATATTAGCATTTAAGACGTATACTATTATGCAATACCTCAATATGGGTTAAGACCTACTGAGATTTTGTAAATTAAATTCGACCCCCAGCCGTGGTAGAATTAAGTAAGCATCATAATATAGATATGTGATCCGTATAATATTAGTATTATATTATTTTAGGGCGAAAATGTATGGCTTAAAATTTAAAAAATAAAAACGCTGTCTGCATAAGTTGTGTCCATACAAATATGAAATTCTTAAATCTTGATTTCACGTCGTTACAGTGTTTACCCATCAAATATTAATTTATGGCATATCATTAAAATTATGAATGTATATTATAATGTATACGCGTGGGATTGACAATTTGGATTTTTTTTTAATTATTTTAGCACAACATTCATAATAATTAAGGTTATTAATACTTGACATTACCTTAGAATTGTTTTAGTTCCAATTATACATTGCATATATATGTAATGATATGTGTTAGAATATTAAACTGTACACTTACTTTTTTTAAAGAATAAAATGATTTGTTTGAGTTATATAGTTTAAATAATTCTTCGTTATCGAAATATCAAAAGCTTATCTATACTGGATGTTAACATGCTGTCAGTGAAATATTAGAATAGTGTTTTTGAAAGTTGAACATTTAAATATGTGCTCATGACTCATGAGTTATGACGGTTATATTAAACAGTATAATATAATATAATATTATATTATTACAAAAGAACACAATATAATATAACATAACGAACGCATTAGGCACATATGTTGTTAAACGTTATTATACTATATTTCTTATTATTACAAGAGTGTTCGACGAAACAACATTATGGCATAATATAAAGTTTATATTGTTCCATACGATTTTGATTATGACATTACAATAAACCATTATGATATGTAATAAACGGTTTGGTACTTTAGTTTAACTAAACGTGTGCAGGTAGGTACGTCATTATATATTTGTCTCTATCCGTTTGAAAGAAATGCTCAAAAAACAAAACGATGGGCATGCAGTCTTACTGGTGTAGAAACTCAAAAATAAAAATATGTTACACTTAAAAACTGATAATTAACAGATAAAATCCAGACCGTTGATTAACAAAAGTGACAATTTAAAAAAAAAATTGTGACTACAGTGGAACATCGTAAACTATCATATTATATATAGGTAAATTATTACACTAAACGTCTGGCCATATTTTAACTACATATCACTTAATCTATGACATAGGAACGAATCGATATACCTACATTTAATTAAATATAATATGATAGACTATATTAAATAGAGTACCTACCATATTTTAATTTCAAAAACAACCAAAATTAACTGCAGCAAACTTTTCTTCCATAGTAAATTCTAGAGAAACGAAAATCCTACAAATGAATTAAAAACTGTTGACAAATATTTTTAATTTAAGACATTTAAGGAACACTGCAGCAGTAGCTTAAATCATCAGTATTTTATTTTTCGCAATTCCATCTTGTGTAAATACTTTAATACTAAATTAATTTAATAGCTCCATTAAATTGTTTCCTTTCATTTTAGTATACATAATATAGTATATATGTTACAATATACAGTTTGAGCACGTAATATAATATATAAAGTATATACATCGGCAGTACAATAATCACTTAAGCTTAGAATTTTTACTATCGTTTTTATTTTTATTTTTTATTCACGAAACGACGAAACAGATTGTCATTATAACAAGCACTTGCGAAAATTAACATTAATGCGCATGAAGTTTTATGAAAATTATACTATATATAATATTGTTATTATGATATATCTGTTTATTAAATTTACATTTTTAATGAAAATTTATTTTCAAACTTTTAGCGACTGAACACATTTTGAAAAGAATCTAAAAAAAAAAGGATCGTTTATTATTAAAACTATTTAGAACTATTAAATAACATGGTAAAAAACTGCAGTTTTTCATTTAATCGTAATTGTTTTACCTTTAAACGTACCTTTATAGTAAAGTTTAAAATGTATTTTATAGGTTTGTTCGTTAAGCATTTATATTGTATTATTGATAAGTATACATTACCTTAGTACCTATATATCCGATTAATAAAAATGAACATTTTTAGCCCGTTATCCCTCGTTGACCTACATGAGTTGCACACTGCTATAATATATTTTATAATAATACTATATTATATTATTCGCAAAACAAGAACGTTCTCTATATTTTTGCGAGATTTGTTTTTATACATTTTTCTAAACGAATTACTTTGGTATCCGCATACTGCAGTCGTATAAATTAAACGTCTATTTTTTACGTGTCAGTTGTTTCGAAAACGCCGTTGAGGGACTGTCGTACCTATGTATAATAAAGTTTACCATAAAACATTAAAATGTACGCATGCAAAACAGTGCGTTTCCTATATAACATTACTATCACCATACTCTTTAAAACTACGCTCGTCACGGCGGCGGGGCCACGATGTGTTAACAACTGCAGACATAATAATACTATACCTATTGCCGTGTACTTTTTGTAACAAATCCAATTACGCGCATTTTGCGGTTGCTGTTGTTGGTATTATTATTATTATTATTATTACAAAATACGATATTGTCATAACGCTTTTCGAGCGGCGCTTTTCGTATGCGCGCCCTTAGAGTGCTGCACGTGTTTGCAGAGCGGTGCAGTCACCTTTGCAGCGAGTTTTTTTTTTTTATTATTATTTTAAGGCCAAACTGCACATAATGCGATTATTAAATTCAGTACGAAAAAAGCCGTAACAATAACGCGATAAAAGGTTATATTATTACTACTATTATCATTATTATGGGTCTTCCATTCGTACGGTGTGGTGGTTGAAAATTAAATCGGATGACGGTGTTCGCTTTATACGCATTAAATTTTAGGTGTCCAGCCCTGAGAACGGGTTGGTTTTTTTCCAACCCTCTCTTCTCTGTTTGTAATGTACGCGCACGTCGTTATTATAATATACGGACGCAGGTTGCTTCATAGTTGCGACGTTATCCAGCTCGTTTTCGGGACGTGTTTTTTTCCACCGCTTCGCAGTACGCGTTTTCTCTATTCGAACCGCGCGGTATACCGCGGCGGTATAGCGATGGTCACCGACACTGCAACTTGCCCACGATATATTTTAGCGTTCGCGTTCGTAGAAGAATTTCGTCGTTTTCCAAACGTTTCCGCGTGCACAAGGTATAATATTTTAATCTGAAATCGCAGCATTGATAAAAATATATAATCCACTGCGGCGGCACAGCACTCCGGTACCTATATAATATGATGGTATTATTATTATAATATTACGTTCGAACGACCGCTCGAGCCGCCGACGGAATTTTATGGTAATATTAATAATAATAATAATAATTACGGTGGCTTGAATAATGGGCAATGCCTGCAATGATGAGACGCGCGTACGAAGTATTATAATATGATATAATATTATGCGACTCTCGGCAGCAGCTCCGGGCGGTCCTCGGACGGCCGCCGGCGATTATATTAATTGGGCGCGCGTGTATTAGACGTCTCGATCGCGCGTGTTCCGGCCGGTGCACGCGCTGACGCTTTCAATTTATTATTTGTTTAGGGTGGCGTCGCGCCGGGGTAGTTATGATACATGTATTATATCGTATATTATATATATACATCGTTTTACATATTATGCGACGGACGCCGAAACGTATTATTTATAATGCGAGCACATCAAACGGGGCCCGGCCTTTCACCGTCGGGCTTGAATTACCGGGTTGCGGTGGAACGGGGGGGGCGGAAGGGAGTGGGGTGGTTTTTTGTAATCTCCCTCTCGCCGTGTTTTTTTATTTCATTTTTTTTCTTCGTATAACCCACCCCGCCTCCCCCCCCCCCCCCGATCCCGTCTTCGTAGTTGTTGTTTTTGTTGTTCCCCGTTTGATTACTGAACCGCATCAGCGATCGCGATCGGACGGTGTCCGCGATGGACTGGAAAACCCGCCACGCAGCCATTATATATACGTACATCGACACGACGGACGTCAAAATCTTAAGTGCGCTGGCACAAAAGGGGGTGTGTATATATCGCGCTCACGCACGGACACGGGACGTGCGAGCAGGGGCGGTTTTCGTGTTCTTATTCTTCGTTCTTTTTGTTACGCGCGGTCCGTCATCGAGACTATATATATATATAGGCAGGTACGTGAACAAAGGAAATCCATCATTACCAGATATATATATATATATATGTATACATGTAAGTCGTAGCGCATCTATCTACGATTATCTCGGAAAAGATAAAAAAAAAAACACGAATTAAGGTCCCGCGTATATAGAGGAGTGAGAAATTAAAACTTTTTTCCTCTATGTATACTGCAGGGTCTTTTGGAACGCAGAGCACAATGCGTTGTTTTTTCTTTTTTAACTGTACTTCTATTTCGTCTCGAACTTTTGTGCGCTTGTCTGTATATAGGTACAGCGTATATTAGAGATAAAAAAAAAATACAAAAAACAAAACAAAAGACTTTGTAGTAAAAAAAGAGACGCTGTAACGTCGTTTTCTTCGATAAATAAATTAAACGAAAGCACCGTATAAGTGTTGTTTATATAAAACGTATAATATGAAATACAAAACGTTATTTATTTTTTTCTTCGAGCAAACGCGTAACAAATATAACATGATCATATATTATTATTACAACGATTATTTTATATATTATATATATATACATACGATTTAGTAGTGTATAATATAAAAAGTAACAGTTAAAAGTGATACGAACATAAACAAACAGTTCATAAATATTAATAATGTCGGACCGCTGTATATATTTGTTCTGCACAATAATATAATAATATTATAGGCATAAATTTGAATATTGCATTGAACGCCAGTCGTATTTATTTTAGAATAATCGATTATACATTTTATTGAGAGAAATTATTTAGAGACAAATCATTATTTATAACAATATTATACCTATATTCTATTCAAGCATTAATTATATTATGTTACGTAATTTAAACGTATTGTACAATATTATAATAATACAAGCTGATCCCGCGCCCTTTGTTGCCCGTAAAATATGACAACTAATAAAAGAATTGTGATTGTTTAATTCATTTTGTGTGTAACTCGCTGCAGTAAGTGCAACTCAGCCACCCTGGTAGGCAATCTGACTACGTCGGATCGTGGATAACGCCGATGACCGGCTGTATGTGCATAAATTCGATTTGATATGCCCGATTAACCTTCGGCAACCAATAGGAATAATAAATACTCATTTCTACTAATTATTTCTCATATGACCAATAGCAACGATTTAAAAACCAAAGTGTCCATCGTAAATCTCAAAATCCTTGTTGGAGCACATGCCCGGGTTGAGCCTACCGGGTCCAATTGTGAATTTAAACCATTCAAGCACCCCTCCTTTTTTCTATTTTTATTATTTATTTATTTGATTTCCGTGGTAATTATGAAACACTCAATAATATTTAAATCGATATAATAGAATAATATTTAATATATAATATTCTTTATTTATTGTGTATCACTACAGTATGTACTAAATTTCATAGTCGTTTTCGAGTGAAAATAATAATTATTAATAACTGTTCTTATGTTATAGATTGAAGAAGATAGAAATAAATATTGTATCATTGCAGTAAGTTACATAGAATTTTTCGAGTGAAAATAATAATAATTAATAACTATTCTTATGTTATAGATTGAAGAAGATAACATTGAAAAGTCGACAATGTACTCCAAAATAATGAATGTGGTCTTAACCATTATATGTATCGGTTTATTGTTAATAGTTGTAATGGTATTAAACCCTCCTGTTAAATCCCAACAGATTCTGGTAAGTCACAACTGAAAATATATTTTGTACGTCTGTAAGGGAGTTTACCAATTGCGCTTAAAATTACCTTTTCATATACCAATTGCGCTCTAAACGTTTTAGGGTCGATATACCAATTGCGCTCTAAACATTTAAAGGTCGATATACCAATTGCGCTCTAAACATTTTAGGGTCGAGTAAGTAATTACAAATATCTTTATCTTGAAATCAAAGTCATTAATATTTAATATTTCTAGCTGACCCCGTGCACCTCGTTGCCCATTAAAAATACCTACTCTATATGTATTTTAGTGATTTTATTAATCTCTAAACCTTTTTTAACCTAAATTTGTTAAAAAATTAAAAAAGCAAAAAAGCATTTTTAATGGTTCTTTAATGGTTTATGCTTGCCATCCAGATTAAAATGTGTGCATGTGGCAATCCTCGTTTTTGCCATTCGATGGAATACATCCAACAGCGTGTCTCTCCAAAAACCTGATGCTTAACAATGAAATCCGTAAAAGATCTCAACTTTTGTTTGAACACTCGTGCGGTAATATCATGACGATCCGAAGGAGATTGGCCAGGCAACAGTAGTATTTTTATTTCGTCCCATGTAGGATTACATGTGAATGTAATGAACAGATCTGGACGGCCATAAGCGCGAACATATGTCATGGCGTCTTGCGCGTATTCATGCATGTGCCTTGGGCTCCCCGTGAATGTAGCCGGAAGAATGACCATTTTTCCCAAATCATTTGGATTCACATTGCCATCATTAGCAATGGCATCACGTAAATGAATGTATTCTTCCGAACGCAGAGTGGTTTGATTCAACCGAATGTAGAGTAAACGCTCGGTTTCGATTTTGGCATACATATCGACAATATATTGAAGAAACAATTGTCTACATTTCAAGATATGATTTTCAGCGCCTTCACGAATCATCAAGCGATACGAATAGTACTTCATGGCACTGACGTTCTTATTCGTTTCCTCACCTGTTTGCGGATTTCTCAATTTAATGTTGAAATGATACCCGTCTTCACCTTGCCAAAATAAAATCGGATATTGCAATCCGTCGTATGAGCGATGAGTTTCAGCGACCCTTTGCACGTTTCCATCCCTGCGATGTAGAATTATATCACGTGAGTTGAATTCTTCTCCAACCATAATGATCGCCACCTCATCAATTGTAGGTGCATTGTATTGTCGCTCGTGTTGACCGAGGGGTGTTTTGTCTGCTCGTATTACAACCCTGTAATCATCAGCTGGCATTTGTTGAAGGGCAATTCTAAACAATCGGATCAATTCGTTGTGTTGATCGTATAGAATGCAGCGACAATTTCTCGTCTCGTGCCCGCATTGTGGGTACAACGTTGGTCGATTTGGTCATCGGTGTTCCCCATGAAATATATTTGTAGATATTTAGGTTCCATATCTGGCAGGGGTAATAATGATCCAGCTCGATGATAGATTTGACCTTGCACCTTGAATGTTGGCATGTAATTATCCCTCACGACATTCGTTGCCCCAAATGAAGTCATTTGGAAACACGAATTGTAACGACGGATATTTGTTAAAAAATGTTTCGAAATGCTCGTATCGCCTGCCACCAACGTTGATAATGGTTCGGGTGGTGCATGCAAGGCTGGCAAATTTACCTTACCCCGAGCACAGCACATTCCTGGTGCTTCATTCTTAAACTTAAATGCTCTACAATAAATGCAGAGTACATCCATTATTCCGATGGCCACGCTTGAGTGTGTGCTGTAATTAATATCGGCATCATAGTGTAGTGCACAAAGGTTCAATTCGGTGGTTCGTCTGGATCGAGCACCCATTACTCGCATGGTCCCCAATCTTGCATCTCGGTGCTCATCTGTCTCGGATGAGCGGGCCCGGGACTTCCGTTCTCGGTTGGTCCTCAATCTGGTTTCTCTTTGCTCGGCAGTCTCCGATGAGCGGGCCCAGGACTGCCGTTCTCGGTTGGTCCTCAATCTGGCTTCTCTTTGCTCGTCAGTCTCCGATGAGCGGGCCCGGGACTGCCGTTCTCGGTTGGTCCTCAATCTGGCTTCTCTTTGCTCGTCAGTCTCCGATGAGCGGGCCCGGGACTGCCGTTCTCGGTTGGTCCTCAATCTGGCTTCTCTTTGCTCGTCAGTCTCCGATGAGCGGGCCCGGGACTGCCGTTCTCGGTTGGTCCTCAATCTGGCTTCTCTTTGCCCGTCTGTTTCCGCGGCTCGTGTTTCCCGCTTCTTGAGTGCTTGAACTGCGGGACTATTTATCGATCGTTTGTTGTTGGGAATAAAAAATTAACTTTTAATAGTTGCAATTCTTATAATAGTTGCAATTGAATTCAGTTATATTGAAATAAATAATAATAATTATTATGAAATCTTGGTAACCTTAGTAACCATGGCAACCTTGGGAACCATGGTAATATGGACACACACACACACACACATACATTCATTTTTATATATATAGATAGATTACGTACCTTCAATAATGCGCAAGACTTATCCCATAACTATAATATTATCAATATTACTATTACTATTAACATTATTGTTATTATTATTATTATTATTATTATTACTATTATTATTATTATTATTATTATTATTATTATTATTACTATTATTATTATTATTATTATTATTATTATTATTATTATTATTATTATTATTATTATTATTATTATTATTATTATTATTATTATTATTATTATTATTAATATTATTATTATTACTATTATTATTACTATTATTGCGTTGTTTCATCGTGATTGTTCAAAGCTGACTTTTTCAAATTTAAATCATGAAAATATATCGTCCATAAATTATAACGGAACGGTATTTAACACGGCACTGTTTACATTTTTGTATTCAAGTGTATAATACAACGATTTAATTAATCGCTAATACCGTAGTAGTGCTATTGCAAAAATAATAATAAATAAGCGTTTTTCGCTGTAGATACCCGCTCGGAGCACACGCTAACAAATATATATCACGACGTATTATTTATGTATGTTTTTTTTCCCCACGAAACGTTTTTCGTTGTTAATGCGTTCGATGCGCGCGTATAAATTATTGTTTGATTTAACAAACGTGCTCAAAATTCCAAACATCGGAGTACGCGACTTTTCCGGTAAAATAATTTGTAACGTACCCGTCCAAACGGTGTAGATACAGGGTGGTTTACCAAGCATGCTCAACAGCCTTTTCAACTTTTATACTCGAAAACCGCGTGTTTTAAAACTCTTGAAATTTAAGGTGTGTCGCCAAAGGATCCAAAATTCTGTTTTTCAAATGAGAACCCACCTTTTGTGCTGTGAATGTTGAAAAAAAACATTCTTCTGTAAATGTTGTGGATTTCGAGATTTTTAACTTTGAGTACAAAGTATAACTCGTTGATAAAATATCGAGTTTGAAAATCTCAATAATTAATAGCAATCTATCAACAATTATAATTTGTAAAAATAGTCAGATTATTATAATTTCTAGAGACAATAGGTATTGCATATGCAAGTAAATTTTATTTTAAAATTTCAAAGAACCATTATTATCTTTAGCATGAATATTCTTGTAACAGATAAACTACTGGTTTAAATATTTTAAATTAGGTAAATAAAAAACCACTAAATTATTTACAGTAAAAGAGATATGCGTGGGTTCTCAATTGAAAAAGAGACGTTTGTGTCGGTACAGGACACTAATCAATTTGAATATAGGTAATATATATTATGGTCATTAAGTAAATTTAAAATTATCAAAAACTAGAACTCTGATAAATTCATTAAAGAAAACAATTTACTCAGTAAAGCCATTAATTTTCAAAATGCTAGGATTGAATAGCATTAATTGAGCACTAAATAATGGTATTATCGAATTTTCGCGCTAACTTCACGCACCTGCAAAATATGGGGATGTACACGTTTGGTAATAATCACTCTGTATAATGTATATAAATACATAAGTAGATGGTAAAATGTTGCACGGTCATTTTCCGGGTCTTGATATTAATTATATTTAATAACCATGTCGGTTTAATGTAATATTTTTTAATATTAAATAGCATTGTATACCTACCTACTCCCGGTTGGTCTCCGATGCACGGCCAAAAAACATATTAATATAATAATAAATTAACACTGTACCTACCTATGGTTAAAAAAAAGAAAATATTTCTGAAACTCGACGAAGAATATAATAAATAATAATAATAATAGTAATATTATACTATCTATCAGTTTGCTGCGAAGTGGTTATACGACGCATCGTAACTATTATATTATTTTTAATTAATAATAATAATACCTATACTAGTACTTGATTAAAGTAATAATAATAATATGTGTACCACAGTTGTACGTGAATAATAATATTATACTCGTACACACCCTCGCGTGTGCACCTACCAACTATTCAATATTATAATATTATAATATATTGTCATACGCAGTTTCCTATTCGTTTTCACGACGATTGTAACACGCTCGTTTCACATCAAATATACGCATACCTTGCTATATAGTACCTACCTATAATATAATATTCACTGTCAATTTTGTTTCCACGATACGATAAACATGTTATTCCAACGAAGGCTGTGTCTATATATATATATATAATATATTTATTATAATTGCGTAACACCACGTTTAAAAGAATGTGTATACGGGAAAAGCTTTCGCACGGGCAATGCGAAATGGGTGTGTGTGTTTGTGTGAGAGTGAGTGGTAAAGGTATTTAATATTTATGAAAACGTTTTCGATTCGCGCGGAGATCGGAAAGCGACAACATAATTTATAGGCCGTAATATATTATATACACGCTGCCGTGTATAATGTATGTGTCTGTTATATTATTATTGTGTGTTCGTGTACTAAGATTTTTACGTTTACATATTAATTCTGTATATAGGCACTGCAGTATAGGTATTAATTTAATACGGACACCGAAACGCGTACATAGTGAATATATATTTTACTATAAGACATATACTACACGTGTATGGCTTAAACACTATTTTAATTATCACTTAGCATATTAGGTAGGTGTGTTGGTTTTTTCTGGCGTTAAGGCTAAAATAATATATGACAAATTTCGTCGAGATTTCGATATCTTTCAAATACGCCATCTAGTGTCATCAAAATTATAGTTATTTTGCGTAATTGAATAATGAATATTTTAACACAGTCGATGGCCATGTTGCAGTAAGTATACCAAGATACCAAATATATATTTGGTAATCATTAATTCATCAAATAATGTCTAAAAATATTTTCTTTGAAAAAAAAATTAACTAACGATTTAATGATATATAATGATAGACGTGTTCTGTGAATAAAATAAACTTCTACAACTGCACCCGGCAAATCGCATTATATACATAAACAATCAACACTGTATTTCGTATCCAAATTGACAGATCCAATACCCAATTAAAGTTGGATGTAAAATTCACCCAAAGTGCTGTTGTACTCGTGAAACAACATGAGGACAGTTGTAAATTTCGCAAGAGTGAGCCACTAATACGAGAAAATCATAAAATAATTTTATTATATTATACGAGTACACATTTTTTGGCGGGAAAGATTTTCGCAAAATAGTTATATTTTACCCTCGTGTATCGCATTTTTAAGACGGAGATTTATACTGCAAGTTTACTTTCATACCAAAACACATTTTTAGAAAATAAAAATTCCCAATAATGTTTGAGTATGGGAAAATGATCAAATAAAATCGTATTCAACAATTTTCAATTTTGGATCGCACTACACTGCCGGAAATGATAGTTCAATGTCTAACACAAAATTATAATTTGAATATTGTGCAGTGCACAACCACAGGTTATAAAATATAATAATATATTATTACTTGTAATACGTAGATAATGTTAGGTGTCCGGTGACCGCGGTGCAATGCGTGCCTAACCACCAATAAGTCCATGATAACCGTATAAATAAGGTATATGTAATTTTATATAATTAAAGAGTGTACAGAATGAAACGCATTCATCGATTGCGAAATAATTCGAATAGGTATTCGATCTATTTAATACTATGTAATATATTATTTTAATACGTACGAAATATTAAAATATGTTATTTTATATTATAGGATGTTCACGAGTAAGAAACCGTTGGACCGAACGAGGCCGGATTTTTATTCGAACGGAAGTCGAGTCCAGCGATTCGGATCGGCCGATTTATTATTATTATTGTACGATCGTATCCCGCGGGGTGCACCTCGTCGTGTGGTTATTATTTAATCGCCTATAACGCAATGCGAAAACGACAATGGCCTGGTGTACGAGAATGATGGCGTCTCGTTATGGACCCCTAAAAAATAAATAATAATAATCGATTCTAGTCGCTTTGGTGGTTGTCCATTCGGAAAGAAACTACCGGACTGGACCTTTAACATAATGTATAGTTGGCTACACATACCCACGATATGGGAACAGGGAGGATCGCATCACGTTAATAATAATAATAATAGTAATAATAATAATAATAGTAGTAATAATAGTAATATAATAATAATAATAAACTTTCTTGGACCACGACCTCAGTATAATATTATAACGTATTTAAGTACCTACCTGCATCGGACGTCCTATGAGTATGCAAACTCGGTAGACATTGCAGCACTAATCGACGCTTTAAAGACAATACAAAAAGTTTTACCATCTATTTTCCGATAAGATTAATCTTAGAACTTCGGAAATACCCTAACAAAATACAATAAACATAGATAATCACTTCATTCGTTTGTCATTATTATCTATATATCTCTATTAACTTACATCTAGGTACTTATTTTTTTAATATATACATTCTTAATTTCACGCATTAGAGTTGGTGGAAGAAATATATTAAAAATCGTGACCCACTTTTGGGAATACATAATAGTTTGAGATACGTCGTTCTAAGAAGTATACACTACATTATAGTGACTGTAATATACATCTATAATTTAATTTCCTATCTTATATGCTTAAATAAATATATTGAAATATATGTTTAACGTGCAGCGGTTTTTATTGTCCTAAAAAAAATGTGTCGTTGGTGATAATTTGATTTAATAAGTGTTTTGTTTTCCATTTCTGGAGATATAAAATATTATGCTTTCGTTATAGTGAAAGACTCTAATCGACGTATACTCATAACTTAAATTGGCACTTATACTTTGTTGTCGGTCTATGCGATTTGAAAAAAATAATAGATAAAAAAAAACGCAAACGCAAGATAGTATATATAATATTGGTATTGTCGATAATGTATTATTATTTATATCATTTGTTATTCGTTAATAGACAATAAACATGCAATATATACATATTACATACCTGTGGAAAACATATTATTTGTGTATACCTAAAACCGTGTAATAAGTAGGTATATTATGATAGGTATAATAATACGCAGTTGACAATATTATGATATATCATAAAAAAATACGATCGTGCATAAAAAATACAAAACAAATATCATAATATTTTATACCTAAATAATAATAAAATTGACATTATTGGTCACGACCAATGCATTGAAGCACTACCTATATCATACCTACTATACGTCACAAAGGCGTCCCCGTATCGTAGCATTAATAACTAACTGCAGTTAAGATACAAATAAAAAACACGTATAAACTTGTTATTGTGCAGCGTTTCCACGAGGACGATTTATGCAATTATAATAAAACACATATACGAGCGCGCCTGCAGGGCCCGACGCATATAATATGTTGGTTTTTCGACGAAAGATTAATAACAATATAATAATAGTAATAATATTATGCTCTCGTAGGATTTTTCACGGTTTTAGCGCGGAATAATATTGGACAATGCGAAAAATCGCATTCGGTCCCGATTAATCATCGCTCGATCCGCCACCGTCACTCTCGGCATCCGGGGGACCGGGATTAACGCGAGCCCGCAAGCTGTAGTCTCGTCCTCCACAAACCCTACACGCGGACTGGCATTTAATATATTATATATATATATATTTTACGTTATATTTGTGTTGTGTGTGTGTATATATATATTATACACACGTCTCGAATCGGGGCGGCGATAACGCGCGAGCATTAATAACGACGCCACTTTCGTCGGCCTTTCGGAAACTTCCGTGTGCGCCGCAGCCGACAATATAATATATAATATAATATAATATATATAAGACCGCAGGAGCCGTCGTACGTGATCCGCGTAAACGATCGTCGGACAACCGCGAGCCCGTGCAATATTGTACTAAAGCGAGTGCGATATATAATACGTATGACGTAGGCAAAGCTATATTCAAGTGGGTTACCGACTCATTACCTATGTATAATTTAATATAATGTGCTTATATTTATACTATACGTACATTATACTGCACAACTAGCTGAATGTCCCGGTTTCGCCAGCGTGCAGTTTTTTTTTTTTCGGTGGCAAATCCTATATTATAGATCATATTATGCGTATCTCGGTTTGAGTGTACCTCTTCAGTTCACGGACGAATCGGCGTAAGTGTACCTATATATAGCTTTGTGAAATAATAATACTCTACCTAGATGGGCAACCACAAGTCGTGGATATTGGATTTCGCACTTGATATATTTTTGAACGTGGTTTACAGTACTTACCTAAACTTTTCTTTAAATCTCTAAAAACAATCTCCGAGGTTTTTAACTTCAATTTTTAGTTTTAGGCTCTTTATTCGAGGCCATAAACGTGGCAATTTGATGCATGTTTGTATAGGTACCTGATCTACCCGAATAACTACTCATGGCAAACATTTATATAAAAAAAAAAAATTATACTGATTTTTTCTATAACTATTGTAATCTGCAACCAATGGTAACCATATATAAACAAAAAAAAAGTTTCATGGACATCGCACTATACCCATAGTATTATTTTACAAATACTGAAATATCTACATGTATATTTTTAATGCTAAAGCTCGTTATTCTGCAAGTGTCCGTCACGTGTATTTTTGAAATGAGAATGAGACGTTTTATTCTGCGTATTGATTTGATTTTCCAAAGCATTTTAAAAGGGTTTTTTTTACATTTTCCCCGCTCAATTATTATTTATAAATATATTGTAATGTACGTTCCTCTCCGTTTGTCTTCATTCGTCTTCGTTCGGCGATAACTGCAGCAACTTGGCACTGTATATTGTACAATATTATATAGGTAGGTAGGTATATATAGTGTATGCAGCATACATTATTATACTCATTCTTAGCGGAATCCAATCATCGCAATTCGCAGACTCCGAGATAAAAAGTTTTGCAATAATATTATATATTATACAACATAAGTGTACTGTAGCTATATACACATAACCTTCGTCTTGTACACTTAAAAATAGTACATAATAATATACTTCATGCAGTATATAAATAAACGAACTTATAGATGCAGTATTATATATATTATTATGTGTATAAAGTGTTATTATTAGGCACGTGGTTAAATCGTTTCCGGTGAAAACATTTGAATTTATCGTAAAAGCATCACGGATAGGCAGCCGTTATATTGTTACATGAACTGCAGGTCTCACTATAAATATAAAGGTTTGCAAACGTATAGAGTACACAATATAGTAGTCCCGCTGCCGCAGATACGGACGAAACAAATCAATTCGATCATCGGTCAACGAGCGCTTTCGAATGTCCGAATGAAAAAAACAATATATATACATATATTTGTGTGTGTGTGTGTACAAAGGCACCGCAAACCCACATTTATCGAACTACTCAGATGTGTGCCCCCTACTTGGGTGACTCTCCAGAAAAATGAATGACGTGCTCTTGTGCAGGGTGATATACACAGCCTTCTGGATGTTATTTTAACGCGAGCATGCTGAATGTGTTTTTGCAGGACGCAGGACACCGCAAACGTCGCGGAGTCGTGATAGTCATAGCAGAATTATGTGAGTGTGTGTGCAGCACTTGGTTGAAAAACATTTTTCGTGAAATCTGAATAGATATACGCTGTGAAAATAGGTTTTTGAACATTGTGCGCCGTCTTCCCGCAAGTTCGATTGATTTCGCGTGTGATTGACGGATAAAAGAAAAGAAAACGTACTTATGTAGGTACAATATATATATAGTTGTCATGACTTATATTTTTATGTGAATGCCAAAAAATCGTGCGTGGTTATGCAATACGAGTCAAGTTGCGGTTTAAATTAGTTTTCGAAAACGAATACCAATTGTTTTTCAACGCCGCAGTCGTCGCGCCCACCGCGAAAAAAACGACGAGACTCGGAAATATTATACATATATTATACCTCTATAGATAGGTATAGGTATACGCACGCCGATTCTGCAGAAACCCATTGGACCGTAAAATTATGTACACACGACATGCGCAGACATGACTCGTGTTAAATTACATTTTTCCGACGTGTATATATGTACGGAAAACGAGTGCCACGTATTATAATAACGTTGATGTTCTTTTATATTCTGTGCGACACAACGAGTAATATGTGTCGGGCGGGTACAGTGACGTTTTTCTAAGCAAGCTTTTACGAGTGTTCCATAAGTCTCGAGTGGCCGCCCGCGGGCTATCGATCGGAAAATATATACAGATAGATATATTATACAGGTTGGCCGTGACGTACCTATAACTATATTAGTTGGTACGATTTTTACGAAAAGAGTTTGGAACAAAATATGTGCTTTACCGGCCCTCTTCACAAGATACAAATACGATGGATTTCTGTAACATCTCTCGTGTAATAGCTTTAGAATTCGAGTTTTCAGCATCAATAAAACAAACTAAAAAAAAAAAATTTTTAAAAGAGTGCGGTAAACTAATTTAGAAAGTTAGTTAGCCGTGGTTTTTCGTTATAACTTAGTGTAGTATAGTACCCTATATAGTAGTGACGGATTCATGAGATTTGTAGTCAAAGTTGGAAAAAAAAGCCTAATGAAAATCGTCCAAATGAAATATATTATAATCTACAAACCTCGTGCACAGTAATGTTATAAACAGTCGATAGTTATAATAGCTGTCCGGAGGAGAGTCAATTTCTCTAAAAGCCGTATAATGATTTTTAACAGAAATGTTTTCAAGCACTATTATAATATTATTATATGTTAGGAGCGGCACCTAATTGTCATTTTGAATGATTTATTTTCTAGGGTAACAAGTTACAAATTAGTTGTATACGTGTACAAATAATTAATACTTCAGTGGCAGCGTTCGAGGGTATACAAATTAAATTGTGAAATACCCAAAGGACTGATTCTTGGAAAGTTTGACATCGGCATGAACTATAATATAATAATATATAAACCGCGATGTTCGATCTGATTCGTAGGAGCCACATAAAAAATGTTTCAGTAACTAATATATAGGCACCTATATATATTACTATAGTTTAGTTGTTAAAAGTTCTTATAAATGACACATAATTATAATATATAGTCAAATATATAATTATGATTGTATGGCAAATAATTATATTACGTTGTTTTAAAATAAATAACTAAACACAACAGGATTTAAATAAATAACGTCTGACCCTTCTGTGGGCGTAAATCAACATTTAATTATTTAATAACGCGTTTAAACTTTTTATAAAGCAAAATTAAGTATACGGACTACATAATATATACATTCAAATGATTTCGAGTGAGCCACGGCGGAGCCCGTCGAACCATAGTTTATACGCAGCGCACAGCGTGTTAATACTTTATACGACTTTATCAGTTTATCATTTTAAGATACCTTTATTATCGTTAAAATAATTAATGAGTAAGGACTTTAAAAGTGTAATGAATAGAGCAACATAATATTATAATGGTATAAGAAAAGAAGATGGCTTGAAACGGTATAATACGGTACTATACGTGGTATAATATACCTATACTAATAATTTTATTAATATAATATATAATAAATAGGTACCAGCAGTTATACTACGTCAATACAAAATAATGCACGATTTTGACGAATTTCATGAAATTATTCAAAAATTCATGAAAAATTAATGCGGGGCTGTACGCTAAACTTTTTTTTTTAAATTCTTGTAAGGGAAACTTATGAGAAACGCAAGAATAACTTAATGACATACCAAACCGCACTAGCGTGTTAAAAATACTAAAATAATAGTATTATAATATATATTATATTTATTCATTATTTTTGGATTTTTTAAAACTATAAACATTTTTATACGACTGAATATTACGATATAATAATATTATTAGTAGGTAAAACAATGTATTATTAATTATAATAAATGGATAATGGAAGTATTGAATAATATCAACTTCGGAGTTACTAGTCGAGCGTAGCGTTAAAAATTTTTTCATACCAATTATTTGACTGCTTGAGTTGGCAGCTATTGATCTATTACACATCCCCCCTCCTTCACCATTCTTTTTTTCAGGGCAGCCAGGTGAAAACCTATGTATAATAAACATAAAAACACACAGTTTTTTCATTTTTTGTTTGCACTTGTACAACCCGCAACGTAGTCGTTAATATACATATTTTTTTGAATGAATGAATAAAACGTCTATAAAATACTAATAACAATCGATAGTGCACAAAATCATGGAATTTCATTGTGAAATCTAATTACAGTTACCCTGCTGTAGAAACTAAAAAGTACAAACTTTATATTGTTACAACCTGTACCCTAGGTTCCTATATAATATAATAATATATAGACATATTATACATACATATTGTTAACATTGTGTACAATTGAGTTTTAATTTTGTATAATGTAGATACATATTATTATAATATAATATCGTTATATACCAATAATAAAAACCAAACTATAGCGAGTTTTACTTTTTGTTTGAAATGCAGATTTTTTTTTTGTTCTTTTGACTTGAAACTGTGAAAACGTTTTTACAATACACCGTGCACCCATATAAGGTCTTCGTTATAATTTATCAAATAGAATAGAATACAATTATTTTCAAAGCGTCTTTTTTGCCTTCACCAGCGCTCGAGAGGTTCACTGCAGGGCTTATTACTATACAGCAGGTACGTATATAACGCGTTTTTGTCTTTTTTTTTTTCAGCACAGTTGATGTCTGATCGCCAACACCGTCTGCGTCTGACGTTCGTCATCTTCCTTCCTTCCGAGGATTTTCCCTCGTATTTATTATATTCTGTGACCTTTTGGCGAAGTCAGTGGTTCTCCATGCTGCTCTCTTCCGCTGCGAAGCCTCCGTAATCAATTGAAAACATACTACCTACCACGAACCGACCACCGAAATCAATGAACAAAATTAATACAATATTATGTATTAGATTTTTATACAGTCTAATAAGTTCGATCGCAACTCAATAATTAAAATTTAAAAAAAATTTAAAGTTACCTATAATATACGCTTCTTTACTGTAGGTACACGTTACATTGTAACTCTTATTAAAATTTATTGATTATTGTTTTATATTTGTCATTTAATAGATACAGTTATTGAATACTATACATTATTATAACATATTTCGGATTAACCTGTTAGTGTGAAATGGCATTTTCTCACATGAAAATTATGCCTAGAAGCTGAATATAGATACCGATCTATAGTTTCCGATGATCATTTAGAGCGGCGTTTTTGTTTAACAGTTGTTGCCGAGACTATATAACCAGGATTATAAGATGTGCAACGTTTCTGAAGAACACGCTTCTATCAGTATTATCCTAACTCATGGCCGATAACAATAACAGTAAAAAAAAATTATTAAACATATTCCAACTCCTATATAAGTACCTACTACCTACTACATAATATTATATATATTAAATAATGTGATATATTGACGACCTCCTAGTGTGAGTGTCTACGACACATGAATACATGATATACACTACTATAATAGATAGTGAACCATCGCGAGTAAGACCGCGGCTCGTCGTGAGAGATATTTAGCGTCGCAACTCATTAGTCAGGGTTCCTACAGTCCCCGAATTAACATTATTTGTGCTGCGCGGAGCAACCCCAAGAGCTGCAGATTTCCGGAGGCGTCACAATGACGGACATATTTCGCCAGTTCCAAAAACAAACGGATCGCTTGTTTTCGGAACCCATCCGGCGCAGCAGCAGCAGCAGCAGCAGCAGTTAATTGAATGGGAAATTATGGGCCCCGACGGCGTGGAAGGGGTGCGGGCATGGGTCATCCCCGGTCGTCCGCAGACCGTTTTGCCGGGTCCGGTCGGGCGCACGCAACTATCTATATATTCGCACAATCGTGTCCGCGATCGCATTGGTCATTACGGTAAATTTCATCCTCACAGCAATAAAACGTAAAATATAATGTAATATGTATGTATAGTCAACATCTGTGGGTACGTACCTGCACAATATAATATTATACGAGACCGACGCTCAGTCCTCGGTGATATCGCATTTCGCTCATATAGCGCACGTTATATTATGGACATAATATATATAGGTAAATAATAGTATATATTATATGTATAATATACGCGTGTAACTGTCGAGTGATGAGAAGATTGTCCGGAAATTGAAACGGTGCGCTCGTAGTATATAATAATACAGTTTGTGTCGCAGAGATTTCGTGGCAGCAAAAATTAATGCGATTCAATTTATGATTTTATGATTACAATTTACACTGTTGTAGGCATTAATAATATAATGATATTATAAATAGGAATATGATTATACAAACTGCAGCGAACGACGATTGAAGATCCTGTTAAGTGATGGTTAAGATGGTTTTAAATATTTCACTCGGCGTTGGATATTAACATTTTATTTTTCGTGTCATCTTCTATCCGGAATGCATAATATTATAATATTACTATTGAGACCAAAGCAACTCGTCGATGGCTACTGCAGGTATCCTATAAATAACGGTACAGGAGTTACATAACTGGTGAAGAAGAACAGAGTGGAAACAATGTGTCTTAAAAATAAATCAATTAATCGAATGGGTTTTCAAACGAAATATAATTATAATAAATTCCATTTGAATAAATAATATAGAAATAGAATTAATAACTATTATTCTATACACGCTGTTCCGTGAACCGGTCGCATAGTCTTGGTGTTATTATTTTTTAAACGCGTAAATGCGCTGTAAGACATATAGTCAATATTATAATATAATATCATAGCCAACGATAAAGTTGTACAGCTCGAAAATTAAATTTTGAAAAATACATTATAATAATACAAAGTTTATTCGGTTTAATTTAAATGCAATCGGTACGTGACAGAAAGTTTCGAAATGCAAACGCGTTGAAATTAAACTCATCGAGCCAATCTGCATCGGTACGAATCAATATTTACTATAGCTTTCTGAATAAAAATAAGAAACAATCATAATTTAATTATATTTCTTATAACAATACATTTTCTTTGTATAGGTAATTAAAATAAAAAGCTTTATGTTTTTACTGAAACCGTTCATACAAAATATCGCAAGTATTATTCCTAAATATAATGTATATACGTATTTTTGTGTAATGTTCAATATTACACACTTATAATATAATATATATTGAATTATGAACTATAGAATAATAATTGTTGTATACATTGTGTCATCATAAATAAATAATGATAAAAATGTTCAACTCGATATTATTACAATTTACGATACTAAAGTGTAAACTATTTAATTAAAATTTGAGCAAGGGTGACAACAATAGTAGAAATACATTCATCGAATACACGTCAAAAAAATGAAAACTAAAAATGATTTGTAAAAAAATAACGTCGGGCAAAAAATACTGTTGTGGTCTCCTGTATTTTATTACGTTTGCCGGTCTGTGAGTTTTCTATGCTTACATCATTTATACACGGACTTGGCGCACAATCGCGAAACTTCGGAGACTTTTGTTCGGATCCGTATGCTTCTCCTCTACCGCATATAATAATAATAATATATTACAGTTTACCCGTCGCCGTCACTGCTGCAGCAGAGCAGGCTCTATACGTATTATAGTATTATATAAAATATACGAACCACCCGTGCGAAATATCGATTTCAATAAACGCGACAATAATTTATTTCAATATTATACGGAGCGTGTTGTTACACGTCGAGCAATATCCGCACGGTCGACCGTATAATATCGTATTATGCGGATGCAAAAGTCACAGAAAATATTATGACCGTACAGACTTCCTGCTGCATCAGATCCGGACGCTCCGGACGTTTCGCGTCTTTGGCTCCGTGCTCGCAGCGAATTCTCCGCCTTCCGCCGCCGAATGTCGTCGTCTTTGTTCAGCCCGTCGCTAAATAGTTATAAATAATAACAATAATAATAATAATATCAATACGCTCCGAAATGCGCACATAGTATTAACGGCGTTATTGTATAATATCATTATAATAATGTGTGCCGCGTGTATTATATAGCTGTACGTGCGAGATACGAGTTGGTCCGGATATTCACGCGCGGAGACGTCGGCGAGCGGATCAAACGCATAAAAACAAGTATAATAACGCGCACGGGGCTGAATAATAGGTTCATTAATTTCTAATTACGGCGATCATTCAACACTAATCAACCGTATACGACGTACGTGCAATGTCACATCACACACACACACACACACACACACACACACACACACACACACACACACACACTGAGTATGTACACGCTGATCCCCGATTTGTTCTCGGTGTGTAATACGATTTTGACGTGTCTCCGAAGCGCAGTCTTGTATTGATTAACTATATGTGCTCGCGTATGACGTTAAAATATTATAATATTATGTCTGTACGATAATATTATTATATTTTGATAATATGGCCGCGCTCTTAAACCCAAAGTCATGGGTCTTGGGTGTAGTATATATGCACAGGACGTCACTACATAACCCGTGTATAGCGATGGTATATCGTATATTAAAATATAAGGATATGCATTCAATGAATGGATATTAAAGAAAAGGAAGTAATATTGAAAATAGTTTTGTGACAATCAACGAGTTGATTTTGTAGTTGATACCGTTGAAAACTACAGTTATCTTGTAAAGTTGATTTGCTATTTTTAACGTATCACGTGAATCACGTCTTAATAGATTCAAATATTATATTATTTACATTATATTAACCTATTTAATATTATCTATGTCGCTAAATAGATGGAAAACTTACGCGTTATCAAGTTATTAAATTACTGCGATAGTGCCCGCTATAAAATAATATTATAATATGTATTCTAAGACATATTATAATACCCAAATAAATTGTGCAATGTTTAAACAAAATAAACTTATCAAATATCTAATACATTAATTTTTTTATAACATAATAATAATAATAGCTATAAACCTATTATAAACAGATAAATACAAACAATGATAATGCAACACACATTAATATTATAATATGTATTATTATCGCTCGAGTATTTGTGAATTAATCAGAACCAATACGCTAAACATTATCAACTGAATAATACATTTAATGAAACAAAAAATTACAACCAGATTTACAAATTGGTAATTTTGAATTTTTTATTTTCAGGTTCAAGAAATAAAAATGAAAAAATGTATACCATAAATATAGCACAATTATTTATAAATTAAATAAAAGAAAAAAAAATTTAAATATTGATTATTATAACAAAAGTCGTTGCATAAGTCATTAAATTTTTAATTTTGAACTTAACGATAACTGCAGCAGTGGCGATACAATAATTATGCAAACATTACAGTGCGTCGCATTAACGTAAGTTAGGTACAACTTGAGTAAGTTGCTCCAACTCGGTTCATTAAATTTTGGGTTTTGCTGTTAAACCATTATCATTCAAATTGTAATTTGCAAATTCATGTTAATTACATGCTAAATTTTGGTGCAAACATTGTCCAATATTTTGAAATATGGGCCGGTCTGACGCAACGTACGTTTACAGCTTAACTGTATCTACACCACATCCACAGATATACTTATTTTGTAAGATCTCTTTTGAGATGTGGCTTGTTCTTCGTATCAGGTATATCTTATATAACTTATAAGTATGGTAAGTAATTTTACACTCATACCATACAATACAGTATAATAATATGATATTATAATACACGCAGTCGCGTCGTGCTGATCGACTTTTCACCTTGCCACACCTCATCGCGTCGATCATAAATTCTCGAGATAAACTCCGTTTCCTGTGGGATACATAATATCATACTCGAGTTGTATCCTACTTATGGATATATTTTTATTATTATTATTGTGTATAATGTAGTACCTATACACACTGGTACAAATTACTTCCTGCTACACGTGCAGCCGCCAGCCGACGGGCGAGTATATATATAGACGGTATTATAATGTATAGTAACCCGAAACCGAAGAAAACGACGAAATATAAGTGATATAATGGAATATTATATAGGACTGAATGTCCTTTCTGCGGGGCGCGGGTGCGGTGAGGCGGCGTGTGTATAGGAATGAAACTAAAAAGTCACGGTTCCCGATTGGAAGGAAGGACGAACGTTCGACGTGACGGCGACATCGAAGTCGTTGAAGTACTTGACACAGTTCGAAATCGACGGAAGTGACACGCATCAGCGAAATTCGGTCTCGGCGGGACCGCAGCTATACTTAATAACGAACCCGGACTGTGAGCGATCCGAATCCAAACGCGCGTAATAATAATAATAATGATGGCATGCTTGGACCGATGCAATAATAGTATAATAGATAATAATATTATAACACCAACGGCGCATAAAATAGTATTACGTTATTACAATACGTACAAGGCGATTTGCTTGACGCATATAAGTCTGTAAAGACACTACCTATTATAATATGGCTGCGCGCAACGGCGTGCGACAATTAGGATTTTTTAACGAAATGTAAAAAAACGTAAGATTGAAGTCATTACTAAATAGTAAAACTCAATATTTAAACAAAAAAATCAACTATTTGTATCGTTGTGAGTTAACATTTCTAATTTCAATGAGCCGATTATTGAAACTACTAATTTTTTAGATTCTGAGCGGAGTTATATTTAATATTTCATAAGTGTACATTATATATTTTGAATCCGAAATATTATTTAAATATATTATGTCAATGCATGAATATCTAATATATATATATTTTGAATTTAGGTTAATTGCGCATAAATGCATAATTTATAGTAATGTGATGACTGCTGATAGAGCTCTTGCATACTTTAAATTGTAAATATAACTTTTAAGTTTTAACTATTGGTTCAATATTAATTGATGATCATTTACATAATAGGCACCAATACATCAACATTTCCTTGAAGAGATGCTTCAGAACATTAATCTAAAAACTATACGAGTTTACACTTTAAATCCAGTAAAAAAATCCTGAATAAAATCGAACGTAATTTTTTGTTTTTTTCTAAAATCCGTAATATATAACAAAAAAAACATAATGATTTCCTAAGACGATGATTGTTATTTTTATGTTTAATATTCCTAAAATAAAATCACCCGGTACATAAATCGTGTAAAATATTTAGATCATTAATCCTTAATGTAGATAAAAATATAAGATATGTAATATGTGTGTATATTATCACGACTTACTTGTATAATAATAATATTATAAAGCGTGTGTTCAAGTATATACATGCATAATATATATGCATTACGATTTAAGGTTTCACGAAATATATTCGGTTTAATAACCCTATAAGACGATGGCGTGTTGGTCAGTACCTAAATAATCTATGTGTATATATATAATATACATATTACCTACTGTTACACGAGTACCCACTTAATTTAAATTAATATATTGTAGTTGAGTTTATATTATATATTTATATATGTATAGAGTGCAGACCGTCGTCGTTTGCCGAAAGTATAATAATTAAAACATAAATTATATTGTTATGTGAACAAGACATGACCTACGCGTGTCTCGGACTATTGTGTCGTGAAACAACATTATTACAATAAATAGATTACGAAATTTCTAGAGAGAAAAATATGTGGTCACTGGTGAATAACAATATCATAGCGTATATCAAGGTGATATTTTTTATTATCGTATTTCATGATTTATTATATACACAATATTTATAATGTTATCGGTCCGTTATCGGAAAACGCAAAAATTTGATGCCATCATCTAAAACAAATGTATCTGTTTATTATAAGTATTGTCAACCTAACGCTTAAATACAAAAGTTACCTATAAAACACTTCAGCTCGAGATAATAACGATAATTCTATTGAACACAGTCCTTATAATTTATTAGCAGCGTGTTTCCTAAACCTCGTATCGGTGGCTAGCGATCTACACTATACATTTTTGATTAATTATTATCTGTTAGACGCGTTATCCCAAAAATGCGAGTTCTGCAGGCAGACGCGTAGTCAGAGGGTTGATGTGGGGGGTGTAAAACACCCCCCACCCCCTTCGCCCGTAAAATCCAAAAATATATTAGATGTATGAACCCTAAATTGTATTTAAATATTAAATTAAAACACCCCCTTTTATAAGATCATGGGTACGCGCCTGTCTGCAGGTATAAAGTTATATGTGAGGTTTAACCGGTCTATGCCCTCTAATATCTGCAGCAGCGCCACAATGCGGCCTGCTGATGCAGGAGACTGAGACGAAGAAAGGAGAGTAAATTGAAGTCGGTTAAAAAATAAACATAGTTAAGAAGAAAAATAAGAGTATCTCATTACCATGCAATACGCTGCGCTCGCCCCGTGGAGACCAGACACGCATTTTTGATTTCTCGGGAGATATACTTATATAATATATATATATATATATATATATATAGGTACATATAGTGACTGTTACATCAACAACCGACTTTAATACGGCCGAGTATATTAGTCGTATATTGCGTTCTATAATACTTCTATATTATATACCCTTATAGCACAACAGTGTAGTTAGGTACCATACACACAGACACACAGACACACACACAGACACAGACACACACACACACACACACACACACACACACGTCACACACACACACACACACACACACACACACACACATACACATACACACACATACAAACCCAGTCAAATTTTGTGTTTTCTATTACCGAAGTTGGTTGCGGGTTAAAAAATATTCTGCTTTCCGTTAAAAAAGTGTATTATATTATATTCAACTCATACCATAGTTTTATCCTTCGCATATAAACCCGAAATAAAAACTTGGCGTTCTGTATAGTTGTTAAAGGCATATTATTATTGTTGTGCTGCAGTGTTCGCATGTTGGTGCGATAAATCCAAATAATAATATTCTATTATACTCTGCAATCGTATAAGGTTAGGGGTTATCCATATTAATACTCACGCTGCGCTGCAATATAATATATACATTATATAGTATAAAAACATTTTTTTATTTACGATAAGCAATTTAGAAATTTCAACTGCAGGAAGTTGTCGTGCTCTATGATTAAAATCGATTCAGTGAACTCGCTTGTTTATTAATTTACTTAAAATCACACAATAGTGAACAACTAATATTATCAACATTGGCTCGCGTAGATACAGGATTTCCACGAAATATAACATGTAATATTATATTATCAAAATTCAAATGATTTACGACGAATGTTCAGAATTTAATGGTATGGTAATTTCGTATTCCATTTAACAGTCCACTTCAAAAATGGCAACCCTACGCGGCGTATATTGTACGGTGATTCATATTGAATATAAATAAGGACTCAAACGTGAGTGGTGGTGGTGAATCACTGAGCACAACAATAATTGTATTCTGAAGTTAATTAAACGCTATTATACGTATACGTGTTGAATTGGATAGGCACCGACGAAACAATATTATATGAACCCACCGCTAATATAGCAAAATACTAATTAAATAGTAATTACACACGCTATAAACCGTATTCGTCGAATGACTATTTTTTTATTACCACCAACAAAAAAACGTTTTATCGTTACGACGTATGGCGGTAATAAACTATACGGTCTATGACCCACAAGCCTAGATCAAAATTCTACGATAAAATAATAATGTAACGTTGAAAATGTTTTTCAAAAAAATTAACTCTATGATGTCATAGATTTTTTTCAATTTAATTACTAAAGGCCTACAGAATTATTTCTGCTTCGTCAAAACAAAATATATTTGTGGCTAAATAAACTACACTTAAAATGCGTGAAAGCTTAATCGGAAATGTAAAATCGCTGAAGGTGACTACGGATATAATTATAAGTAGTAATTGGCCAAATGAACAGGTGTTCATCGATGAGCGGCTGATAAAATTCATAAGGATGCTATTTTCTTAAACCAGGTTAGAGGCTAAAGGTAAACAATATACATTTATCTGGTTGTCCAATTCTGATATTCTGGTGAGAAAAAATGAAAATTAGATCATCTTAAGACGTCGTAAAGCTATAATTAATTAGTATATTTATAATGTCAAATCTATTTTAAAGTAAATTTTAATTCTTAAATGAATAATAATATGCTGAGTTTAGATAATATTATAAATATTGATATAAATTCCATTTATGTTAATTCTTTAGTATATATACCTTTGTCTAATGATAGTTTTTCCGTTTTTCAAATTAATATATTAAATAGGATAAGAGACATTTCAATGATATCGTAGCCTTATTAAGACCAGTAAATAATCATTTTAGTGTTATTGTATTACGTGAAACCTGGCTTCTGAATGATTTTGAATTTAAAATAAATGGCTATAATTTATAATACTATTAAGTATTAACTCATTAGGAACATTAAATAAATGTGATGGTGTAACTGTATTGGTCAGAGAATCCTTAAACATAATAACATTTGAAAAACAATACTAAAAAATGGCAATTCATTATACCTTACTCTTAAGATGAATAACGGTTTATTCATTCTATTTTGTATCTATAGATCTCCCAATGATTTAGAATTATTCTTATCTCGATTGAGTGGGGTACCTAAATGTATATATTATTTATGTAGATATTAATATTGATAAAATTCAAAATTCAAAAATAAGTAATGATTATTTAAATATCATGGATTTTAATGGTTCATATCATGTATTAATAATTATACTAGAGTTACAAACAATCTCGAACTTGAATTGACCACAAATTCGTTACTAACATTGATGCGAGTAGAATTACGTTATACATATTAAGATGTGATATAAAAGATCATTATGCAATAGCTATAGTACTTTCAACTTATATAATTATAATAATCATAATATAAATCCTAAAAATTCGAATATTTATAAAATAAATATAAATCATTTAGATTTATTAATTAAAACTGAAGACTGGCATTCTTGTTTTGATTCCACCAATCTAGAAGTTATGGATGATATTTTTAATTTCAAAATGGAAGAATTTATTAAATATTCATCTATTACTATTGATAAAAGCAAACCTAAACAATTTTCGAATCTAAAAGCATGGAATTATTACTTCTATTAGAAATAGAGAAAAACATTTTTCTAAGCTGAGATATGAGCTTTTCGATTTAAAATTTAAAAATTCTGCAAATCATATAGGAATATTTTAAACTTATTGATAAGAAAATCAAAACAAATATACTATCAAAATAAATTAAAACAATTTAAACCTGATAGTAAACAAATCTGTATTATTATTAATGAGATTATACGTAAACTGAGCAAATATATTAATAAAATTAATAAGATTATAAATAAAGATGGTATTACCATTGATCTAAAACTGAAATTTGTAATGAATTTAATGACTATTTTATAAACGTAGAAAATAATTTAGTTAAAGAACATATAAATTCTGATATAATTAATTTCAACGATATAAGTAATGATAGTATTTTTTTTAATACAATTAGTAGTTGAGAGTTTAGTGAGTTTATTGATAAGATTAAAAATTATAATTCTTTTTCTGAATAAGGTTTGACAAATTATATTCTTAAGAAAATTTTTAAATCTATTTATATTCCGTATTATCGTTAATATTTAATAAGTCTTTATTAATTAGTAATTTTCCTTTATATTTTAAAAAGTGTACTGTAACCCCATTATTTAAATCAGGTAATAAATTATTTTGTGGAAATTATAGACCTATCTCATTATCATTAACTTAATCAACAACATTTATTCGAATTGTTCTCGTTATATTGGCGAGCCAATTAATATCGATTTTTTTTTTTGTTATGGCAGGTACGTCTGATACCTATTATACAGTATACTGTCACTACGACATATTATAATAATATAATATAACTTTACACTGCTGCGACTTGTACATGAGGACCAAATATGTCAATTGACTGCATTATATTATTATGTATATACCTATCTAATTGCATTAAGCGAAATGTAGCAATGATCGTCGCACAAACGGTTTTAATTTAATTTCGTCTCCGCCGTATACGTAATAATATGTATTCGCATATATAGTACGACACTCGTATCTCGAGATGCAGATGCTGCGGCATAATTACCTAAACGCATAAGGTCTGATATCGAAATATTTAAACATCCCAGTGCGAACTTACTCGGCTCCTAAACTGGCTATACTCTTGCGGTATTCAGAAGATTTTTGTTTAAAACGACAAAATGTTATAACACGAAAACTATAAATGACCCATGTCGGTTTCGAACGGAATGAGCGAGAGGGGATGGGGGTGATATAGACGAAGTGAGAGAGAGAGAGAGAGAGGGGAGGGGACGTACATTTCAGAGCAAGCAGAACCTATATAAGTAGATACACGTGTGCGTCCCGTCCCGTTTTCTTCAGACCGTCGCGCCGTCGTCTCTCCACAGCCGATATGGTATGCGAAATAAAACCGTCATCGTCACCGTCGTCAATGTATAATATTATAATATCCTTTTAAACCGTAACGTATGCCCGTCGTACTTACGTTTCCAATTACCACTGACCTCTCGTTTTTATATCCACATTAATATATATATATATATAAGATTGCATTAAATGTAGGTACTCCTTATATATATATATAATATTTGTATGCGCTTGCGTGTGCGTGTTGGCGGCCTTCTCTCGATCAATTTGCAGTTGGCCTGGCGTACATAATATACTATATAGGTACGACGGCGGAGCCGAGGTCTATTCTCCCCGGGGAACGCGAAAAATCTTGGCATCGTTTTAACGACCTTTTACTTCTATTATATACATCAGGTCGGTCGGCTTGCCAATTTTCACAATTGGTCGGTTCCGTGTATGTGTATGTGTGCGCGTTTGAGTATATATCAATATATATATTTATATATAATAGAAGTTCGTCCCCGCGGACGAGGGGTGTGTGCGGCATATATACACCGTGCAGCGAGCGAGCCAATAACCGTTCGAAACGGACTTAACAAGTCACTCGCTTCACTGTCCGTGTTTCGCCGTACGCAGGTGAATCGGTCCCGTCGAGTTATAAACGGATTATATAGAAGTAATTTATGACGAACCATATAGTATAGTATATATATTATATATATATATACATAGTACCTGCAGCTACCAAAAAATTCAGGTTTGTTGTAAGTCGTACTTCCGGATATACATATATAATATAGGCACTAACATAAAGTTATTATAGTAATCAATTAAGATGCAACGGGTTCTAATCATACGACCAAATATTGATTAAATTTATTTTACGCTTTTATCCCATTGTACGATTGTTGAGGTACAACAACACAAAATTGATTTGCGCTTTTAGACTACTGCGGGTATCTAAAAAATCAATAAATTTGCTCATTTGTGTGACACGTGGTTATTTTATTATTTTAATAGAAAAAGTACACTGCTACCGTTTTTGAAGACAGGCCGTAGTGGGGTTTCCCGAGACTGCGATGTATGAGAGGATTTATGTGAGTGTGTTAGTGTAATTTTGAGCAGAGTTGTTTTAACTTTATGTGCAGACGTGCAGTAGCACTATTATAATGTGTTTAAATGTTTTGTTTTTTTTAAATCGCCATCGAGCGCTCGGATGAGTTGGATATGGATCAGGGGGGGGGGCGCAGACGGGGAGTGCGACAAGACGAAGAAATGATGGACTGGAAGGGTATGTTGTGTACACTGCAGTATTATAAGTTTTAACGTTTGGTCGTATAGACGGAGATTTGTTCGTCGATATTTTTAAGTTTTACGACGTAGTTATATAATACGCCCGCGCGTGACGAATATTCCATTGTTCGGACGCCAAACGAAATCGGTTTTGGAATAAATATAATAATAATATTATTATTATTATTTTATTTTGTACAGTTGAAGCGTTCTAACGATCTTGCGGTCGTCTTACCAGAAATGTGTGCGACCGCAGTCGATAATATTGGTTTCGCGTACGTGGGCCGATGAGGGACAATGCTAATAATATTTATTATTCACATTATAAGTATATTATTCTTCGTTGTATTGTTTCAATATAATATCGTCGTAGCTGCATACAGGTACCTACGCTAGCCGAGAGAATCGGATTAGCGAACGATGACTTGCCAGGGGGAGTGGGGGTGAATGCAATTTATTGGGCGCGCTGTAGAGAATATTATTATTATTTCCGCTCAGTAAGAGACGGACGCCCGAGATCAAAGCGATTGGGATGCGAAAATAATTTTGAGGAAAAAGGGAACGGCGCGCGTCTCGGGTGCTACATGGCGGGGAGGGGTGCTGCAGGGAGAATGTCAATTATCCGAAAAAGCTTTGATCGCGCAGTTCGCTCTGTATAGTTTGTACACGCGTATTATAATGTGCCTGTATACCACTCGGCGGTCGTGCTTAATATTAGAATATTATAATAAAAGTACCTATAGTGCAGCTCACGTTTCCGCTTGTCGACCGTCTCGGAAGGAAAACGATCCGAACCCTTCGCCTCGAGACGAAGACTGCTGCAGTGCGTGAATCGTAATATATATATATATATATATATATCACAAATGCTCAAGGTAAGGCCGATTTCCATCTGCGCACCCATTTTCCGTGTGTTCGGTTATTAAAACGCGCGGCCGTCTGATTTCGACGAGTCAGCTGCTGCAATTGCTACGTACTTACTTATTTTTATTACAATATAAAATGTATCACACAATAGAGACAATGCATAAACAATTATAGATACCTATAGAATCTCGTTACAGTTGGTGCGCCCGTGGACCACTATTTTACCCTAAGAGATTGACTACGTTGACAGCAGCTCTTGTAGTCTTATTTCGATACTAAAAATGCACTTGCAAACTCGTACGGTGATGCCAATGGAAAAATCAGTCTGTTTTAGTGGTTTTTATTTGAGCTTCCGCGGTATTATTTTGAATTTTGAAAATGTACTGTTCCGTGGTCATCACAAACACGCGACGGAGAGGAGGAGGTGAGTCGATAACAATTAATAAATGGAAGAAAAATTAAAAACATTTATTTATTTAATTATTTATTATTTTATTATAGAAGGTTTATTATGCTACTGGGAACCAACTAGCATATTAATATAAAACTTAGCATGTATAAAACGTATATAGTGGTGGTCGCTGTCGATGTGTATTCCGAGTAAACGCACCGTCGGTACAACACATTACACATATGCATAATAATTTTAAGTGTACGAAAAAGACTTATAGGATTCGTATTATGTCTGCGTAATATCATGATATCCCCATACGGATTGCAGCTTATCATACCTACATAAGCCGTAACCTCTTCATAATGTGTAATATTATATAGTTCTGGAGAAACGTAATTATAACGACACTCGCAGAAACGCGATGTTGTATATATATTATATAATAATAATGTGTAAGTACTATATTATATTATAATATCTTCTCGGTGACTAGGAAACGACTGTATAATAATAATAATATGATAACGGTGCATTGTTGCAGTTGGACGTGTAAAGTTCGAAAAGTTTGGGTAGTTTATCATCGCGAGCAGTTATTACAATAATATTATATTCATAAATAATGTATGCTACGCTGCAGCAGTATACATGCAGGCTATATTGTATGAACGTGCACCGATATTATTATCGTACTCGCTTATTAATATAAAATATTATATTCGATTCAGAAATATAATTTTATTCTCTCATGGGTGCTTAAAAAGTGAATAATATTATTATGCGATGTGTTATCATTGAAAATACGTATACGTCGGCCAACGACCGACTGAATAAATAGGTACCTATATGTATTATAGCGGTGTACGTGAGTGTATAATATTATTTTTGTGTGTTTTGATGAAGCCCGAATATTATTCGACTCGGGAACTTGAACATTTTTGTGCGTAAGTGTAACTATACGTATGCATATGAACTTCAGGAGTCACGAATAAAATATAATTTGCGTAGATTTCCACGGTCGATCTGTGTTGCATATAGACATATAGTGCATAGTTGCATAGGTGCATGTTGTACCTAATATATATGTATTTATCATGGATTACGATCGACGACCGATCAATACAATATTGATCGGTTGGTTTTGTCTTTTATTCCAATAATGTTCTATCCATCGTTTATATGATCGATCCATCGGCAGTCTGCGAATTTCCAACGAATCGCACAACAATAATAATAATAATAACAATACTAACTATATATTATTACAATTATTTACGTAGTTATATCATGTTATAGGTATATAGGTACCTACTGTAGTGTTACATATTACGTGGCACACGCACATGGAGCTCCGAGTAGAATAATAATAATCACGATGATAATGGAACCGACTTGTATTTTGCAATTATCTACGCCACGATTTTATGCCGTATATATATAGGTAGTATAAATGTACAATATAATAATATATGCGTGTATACGGTGCACCGTCGCGGCTAAATACACACACACACACATATATATATATAATACATAGTAACCGGACGTCCGGACGGGCGACCGCCAAAACGGATTCGACGCAGACAATGCCACCGGAGGAACGTATATGCGATATGCATACACGAATACGCCATTCATCGCCCACGGTGTTGACGCCGACTAATTACGTTTTCCGCGCGAAACGCGAGTGACTTAAACAACGATAATAATAACAGTATGGCCGTCGTATGTAAGGTTACAGGCGAGACCGAAACGGCAGCGTATATAGGACCAGCTGGTACACGAAATGGCGTGTAAAAAATTCGAACACGCTCGTATGTCTGATGCGTGTCTGCGGTCGACCACCCCCATTCGATATTTTATGGACAAGACGTAGCTGGATTCGAGATCAGTATTACAACGCCATGCGTTATGACGTTATAGGTATATTATACATATTTTATGATTTTTATAAGAATAAAATATCGTGTAACATATCATTCTATAAGAAAAAAAAAACAATTTAACCATCAAATACCGTATTTATTTAGCTGTAAATTCCGTGCGAACATGAGTCATATTAATCATAATATGTTAAGTCATGCGATCAATAAAATAAAACATAATACAAGGATATTCTGTTGAATAAAAAATAATAACACAATATGTACCTATATTAATCATGCATGATTATTTTAATTATTATCCTTAACTTACTCCACAGGTATTTCCAGGTATCTTCGAGCAGTTCAACCAGGGGTGGTCTTGGACAAGGGGAGAGTGGGAAAATATTTTGCGCACACATACTGCACATTTTACTCGTTTTTTCCGTTTGTAAGTACACGAGAAGTAACTTTTTGTACTACACTTAAACCTATGTAAAATTAAATAACTTATATTCATAATAAATGTTTTATGTTATGGTGACTATTATTGTTACTGATTAAGCAAATCGCCAATGGAAGGTGTGGATCCATCGAAAATATTAATACACTACAAGGAAATGGGAGAACCTATAACAACCACTATAATTCCTTCCCGTGGATCAGACATTTTAGGATTAAACTCTTGGATTCATCATCATATTATACGAAACGTAGTAGGTAAATGGAAACAACTGAGTGGTGCGCCCATTTGTTGTTAACCAATAGTACTGACTACTGAGAAAGAGCTACGCATTGATTCGCTAGCATTAAAACTATATAGAGACATTTAGTGCCCCCCCCCCTTGATATTTTTTCCACTTTAAGCTCTGCATTTATGTGACATCTATAATATGGATCAGCGATAGCGCTGCAACAGAGAATTTTTATATGTAGGTACATTCGTAGAAGCTTGTGCATATCCGGAATATGGAGATTCCTGTGAAATTATCGACCCAATCTGTAAAAAGGAGAGATGTGTTGTGTATAATATAATATATGTGTGTGTGTGTGTGTGTGTGTGTGTACGCGCGCCTCGCCGTCTCGTCTCTTTGTCGTTTATTCGGAACAGTAATTCGATCAGACTTGCCGCGGCGGCCGGAAACTTTAAAGGACCCGGGTCTGTCGTGGTGAGAGGGTTGGATGCAATTACATCGCGCACTCATCCTGCACTCGTCGAATTTCCGTATATATACGAGAGATAGGAAACAGGAAGGGAGCGAGCTGACGAGTCCCTGCGAGTGAAATCGCGTTTGAAACGTCGCGCAGACGATGCGAGTGGACAAAAGACGAAAATATACGTGTGGGTGTGTGTGTGTGTGTGTACAAAGGTATGGAAGGCGAAAAGGACGTGCAGGACAAAGGCCGTTGTCGTTTTACGTATTTTATATTATCTAATATCTATTATAGTCGAACGGTTATTTTTTTTAATATCCGAATACTATAAATGCGTGTATAATAATATATGATATTAATAATATAATCGTTGGAAAATAAAACGGTTCTCGAAACACGCCCTCGAAACACTATTATACAACATTAAAACATATAATAATACTATACATGTATATTATATATATATATGTATACAATGATAACGGAACAGTGCAGTATTGAAATATGCGTCCGGTTTTTTACGCCCTTGTTTCAGCTATTATTGCAGTGGAGTGTCGGCGCTGCTCGGTCTCATAAATCGGACCCGATAAAATAATAATAATATAATATCGCATATTATTATTATATATAATATGTATATATACGAGTATGCGACAGCCGACGAATATCGCATATACGGCGGGGGTTACATATGGGTGGGTGTGTGTCTGTGTGTGTGTGTTCCACACACGTATATAATAATAATAATATATAGCAGGGCTATTATACGAAATATCCGAAGCACGTTGATGGTAATAATAATAATAATATCGACTTCGTCCTGGCCGGAGCAGCCCCGTTTTGAAATATTCGTCCACTACGGGGGAGGATATATAATATATATATAGGAATGCGTTTTTCGTCTGTACTCGCATATCGAATAATAAATTATATTCGGTCGGGCTATTATCGAACACGTCCGGAATCCATTTTTACCCCGTAATGCAGGAGCGTACCGTACTTATATAATGTACGTGCGTGTATATACCTATATATATATATATACGTATTTTTATGCGTTTTTTTTTTATCCTTTGACGATCGTATACCCCGAAAAGTCCTCACCCGCAGGCCTCAATGGATTTACGAGATCCGATTGGACGGCGAGAGTAGGCCGCGCGGCTGCCGTCGGCTCATCCGGCGTACCTATATAATAGGGATATATCATAAATTCGTAACAATAATATATAACACCGAAACGGCAAAAGAAACACAAATGTAAGCGCAAATTGTTATAATATAGATGACGACGGCGGTTATTTGGCGGATCCGATTTGCACGATAAATCTTTTATATTATTTATATATTGCCGATATTGCGCACACGCACCCCATATGTCTACACCGTAATGGGATCGTTTTGTCTCCTACCTCGCATCAAAGCTCTTCACGGCACGGCGCGTTTCGACAATCAGACGAATGTTCGTCGTCGTGGCGCGTCTGTTTGGTATAAAAAAAAATATTCGATTTCTAATAATATAAGCCGGGTTCACACTATACATAGGTATTGTTTACATCGTACCGTGTAGTGTCGTGTAAAATAGTTTTTTCCGATTGGCCGAACCAGGTGGTACCATTAAGGTGGTATACCTTATTTTATCACACGATACCACAAAGTTGAATATTATACATATTATTCAAAAATGTTGTCGTCAGTTATAATAATTCACATTGTCATTGGTATTGCATATATTTTTTGAAATAAACATAAAAAACCGGACGACACGAAGGCACCACAGATATAATATAAGACCATCACACGATCCGAAGGCACAAGATCATTAAAAACACGACACGCCACGACAAGACGTAGTGTGAACCCGGGATTAAACCCACTTACATCGTAATAATAATATTATCAGAGTAATTGATACGCCTACTCGATTATTATTATTATTGGTGCGATACAAAGCGATGATAACGTAGTTACTATATAGGTAGTTAGGTACATAGATGGGAAGGTATAAAATATAATACAGCTGCAGTGTCGGTACGCGGTCGCGTCAGATAATTAACAGAAATTGAAATTCTTATTCATAAACCTAATTAGTGTGAAAATTAGCTGTTCACATGAGATACGCGTTGAGGTAATTTTTATTATTACCGTTGTACAGGCGTAGCTCGTCCTGTAAAATATAATATTATTATTATATTGCGTTTTAGAAGGTACAACGCGAGCGCATTATGATCGCATGCCGAAACATAATAAATAAATACAATTTCATACCGTCGTTTAAAACTGCTACGCGTTAAACAAATAACAAAAGAAATTTACAAGACGAGTTTATGTTTAGTGATGTATGTAATATAATATTATTATAATTTATAATATGCATGTGTTATTATTATTATTATTATTATTATTATTGTTTGACGTACAATCAACATTGCCACCAGGTTTTGCTAGCACGTATAAAACGGCGTTTTGGTCGGGTAGAGTCGTCGCGTATAGGGCAATATTATGCTTTCACGCCGTGGTTGAAGCCGGCTACAAAATATAATAATATATTAAGTAACTACATAAATATTTTTGTAGCTGAGTGGATGTTAGAAAACAAATGGTTTTAATCACCAAGGCAACACACGGATCGCGGGCCACGGCGTTCGTCGTATTTATTATAGTAAATGTCTATTAATCACTTTTAATGGAAATTTGCCCACAAACGTCACACACGCACACCCGTCACACACATACCCGGACCGCACAAAATTATCATAAAAAAAACTTGGAACAAAATTTTGAACGATTAAAACATTCTATACTCGGCGTTTTGTGTTAGGCGATCTCGTGATGGTGTATAATAATATTTTATGTATTGCGATACATGATAATATCATATTATTATATATTTCTAACTAGGTGTATTAGTATAATAGTAGGTATACAAGAATACAAGTTAGACGAAGGTTATTAAAATGATATGGGAAAGCTAACTCTGTGAACGTGCTAAATTTCTGGTTTTACTATATAACTATATAATAAGTAATAATAGTAATAACAGATATTATTGAATGTAAAAATAATTTGGTAACCTTTATATAATTATTTTCGTACCTGTGTTTTTAATTGGCTAGTTCGAGTCCATATAAAAGACTTACATTTTTTTTAATATACTTTATAGTATGAATTTACTTTGAAAGACATGTTATGAAAACAATACAAACAATCATAACTATCGGACATTTTTTATGAAAATATAAATTAATATCTTAATATCAACAATCGTAATTATGTACTTGATAATACTTGAACTAACGGACGGATTATAATTTTTTCATGTGTTCAATTTTAAATTATGATCAACACCTTTATGCGATGAAAAGTTTGTATTATTACCAACGATTCTTTTTGACAAATCTTTATAAATTGTGTATTAATTTTTTATCACATATCCGGAAAGTATAATAATGTTCTTTTAGCATTTTGGCTGGAATCTCTTTTTAACACATCTGTGAATATTTCCAAATGGTTGGTTTCGTACAATTTATCAGTGCCAAAACAAATTTGGCCATTCCTATACATTATTGTTCTTGCTCAACTTAAAGAGGACTAAAACAGTTTCAGCCTTCTATTGAAAATAATGGAACTCGACGTCTACCTCTTGTATCCGAAATTCCGATCCACGTTCCTTAAAAATATTTTATAATATGTGAGATAAAATGTCTCCATTTTCATTTAAATACTCGCTTTTTAGTAATAGCTGGTACTTCAAAGTTCAAACGAGTTAGTTATGTTTTCCACCGTAAAAGCCTGTAATGGAAATTCAATATCCTTTGCAGTGTACTTATTTAAAATAAATAACCGCCATGAATTTGCGACAAAAATTTAACGATACGAATGGTAATAACGATAAACGTGATGTAATTAGAATTTTCCAATTTTCTGCTATTTTATATACTTAATTGTAAATAATAATCTAAAACGTTTTTATCAATATTAAAAACCTATACCACTCACTCGCACATACACACACACACAGACACTCACACGCGTATAAAATATAAAGAGCGTCAGATAAAATAGGCTGCCATCAACAAAATAATGTGTCTTATAATTTGTAAGTTACAAATATAATTAGAAATGAGATTACAAAACCGTTTAAAACCGTGGCAATAGTATTCCAGCCGTACGACAATTAACTATCCGGTTTTTTTTGTGTGAGTATTGAGGGGATATACTTTGTTAATTTTTCGCATTACCGAACCTATAAAAGTTGTTTAAATAATATTACATCGCATGCATTACCTACGTCGGTAGACAAATTTCTGTGAAGCACACGCTCATATGTAGGGTCTGCAAAGACGTGTAAGTCAGTTTCAGCTATACGTCTTAACGGACTTGCCACATTAATATTTATATTAATCGTCACTCGTCTGGAAGAGACATTGTCGAATCACCAACACTGCGACCCGCCACAGTGTCACACGATAAAGACAACATGACAATACATTATAAATGGATATTGTTGCGGTGTTTGCATTACGCGAGCATAATAAATAATATTATATTGACATTAAATGATATCACGACGACCGTACCTGACCGCCACCGTCGTCCCCGAAAACAAAAATTAATTTATAACCACGATTAGTACTGATAGTACGTATAGGCGGAAAGTATAGCATAATATATATAAGGCGATTTACAAACAATTCACCCCCCCCCCTTCATCTACAAGAATGCAGCTGCTTAAAATATGAATTTTGAACATTTTAAATTTACTTACTGTTGAAGAACGTACTATACATTTTTAGCTGTTTTGTACTAGAGTGTCCTGTGGAGATATAGACTTCTGTTTTTCAAATTACAACCCCTCTTTTCTACGGCCTTTTCTATTTAGCTCATACCTTTCCTGATAACTCTGGACTATCAAAATCAGAATTCGAATGAGTAGTTTTTGAATTATTTAACTTGTTATACTAAGGATATCGTGGACCTATCTTGGTTGGGAAGTTAAGCGGACACGGTTTGGACAATAGTTTTAGTAATTAATATTAATAAAGTATTATAAATAGTATAATAAATACTGCGTCCGGTATTACATATTATATTTTATATTTTTGTAATACTTAAAAAAAAGACTCTATACTGTCCTAAGTATAAACATTTAAACGACTGAAAAACTACTCGTTCAAATTTTGAATTTGGTTCATCTACATTTTCCAAAAAATTATCTAGTAGATAAATAACTGTAAAAAGAGGGGTTGTTATTTGAAAAACAGAAGTTTAGAAAGAAGGAAGCTCCTTACATGTTGCACAAAAAAAAAAAAAAATTCAAGAATTTAAAATATAGTCCCAAAAACCAGAATTCAAAGAAATATAATACCTATTATCAAATGAAAAAACATGACAGTGGGCGTGCTTGGTGAATCACTCTGTATACTCAAATTAATATAATACGCACAGATCCTCGAACATTATTGTAATATTTTATAGGCACGCCGCCTCAGTTTACGCGCGATAATAACAAGTTGAGGTACCTATGTGTTGTATTATACACACTTCGGCGGCTGTATAAATTAGTTCAACATCACGGTTTTAACGCCGAACTTAACACAACACATCCACTGAGATAACAATCGAATTTACATATTATATTTACACGAGTTTCGGTCTCGGCAAGTAAATAACGCGAGCGATATACTATGAAATATTATAATAACAATATAATATAGAATACATTTCTTAATCATATATTGTCTTCTATACGTTTTCTTCTCGTCTCGCCGTCGTGCAGCAAAAACTCTACGAGTAGAATAACCGATAGGAACTGTACCACAGCTGTATGCCGACTGCAGCTATTATACATACAATGGTATAATATTAAATAGGTGCACATAATACATGCCAGATTACACGGGTACAGGACTCTCAGTTTGATCATACGATTTACCAATCATCTTCTTCCTAAATCATTTAAGTATTATTAACAGTGCACATTTTGTTCAAATTCTGAATTTTGGAATTTTGAATCATGCGTCTTGTAGGTATGTAGATATTTTATATCGATTAATATAGTAGTTTATATATGGCAAATGGGTTTGTATGGTAATACTATATAACTTATTTTATTTAAATCAAATCAAATCCACACAGTTAGTTGTTGAGCAGATCAAAAAAATTATCGATTAAATGTGGATGTACCTAAATCGAAATGTCTAAATTTGTCTAATGTACCTGTCTATATGCAATAAGCATAATAATATGGTAAAATACTTCAAATATAAAATAGGTAGATGTAATTTGTGGTCTATAATACAGTATTTATTGTAATCAGCCAATTTTTACGAATTATAAAATGTTAATAGATTATTATTAATCACTGTAATTTTCTAATAATTTTCCAATCTTAACTCCGTTCGTATTTTCCAAACCTATATCATTATAATGGATAGCACTATATTGCATCTATAGTGGACGACGCTATTAAAGTGGATCACCTCGGTAGGTAGATAGGTACTTGTAAATTGTAATCTTATGCGTATAATCAAAATGATTTCGAACTTCAATCACAAACCCGCATACCTGAATAACACAATATAATATTATAATATTATAAAAGCATCATAATATTATTAATAATAATATATTATAATGCTACGGAATGAAATAATTATAATATAAGCGTACCGTTATAACTTATATAATATTATATACACACACGTATTGGATTTCCGTGCTGCAGGGTCCAGAACATAGTTTTAAAAATATAACCGGTAGTCGTCCGAAACGATGTTATTATTAAAATAAAAACAAACTTTTTTCTGGCACAAAACCAAATTTATAATATTTGCGTCCGCGTGATGAATAATTATTATATAACTAGCTGAATTACCCGCGTTGACCGGAAAAAAATTGTGATTGTCCAACTCCTTTTAAGTGTAACACGCTGTGGAAGCAATATCTTTTTAAGTGTAAATTATATTATATTTTAATTAATATAGCGTTGTCCGTGAGATTCGCTTGTGATTTTGCGAGCAGTATACAAACTATACATATATATGTATACTGTATAGTATCAGGTAGCCAATCTACCTACAGTGGTAAGTGTATAACTTAACTCTAATGTCTCAAAGTTATACCAAGTTTGTCGTTTTTACTTAATTTAACCTACGGAGGATTAATACAATCAATTGATACAAAATTCTAACCTAACCTAACCGTACTGATATATGATGAATAACGAAAAACCAAACATTCGTATGTATAGATATAATTATATAAAAAAGAAAAATACAAAAGGTAAGTATAAGAAAAAAAAACAATGTAAAAAAATGCAAAACGTTGCTTCGAACATTCTGTACGTAAATACACAGGCTTATCACAATGATAATAATTTATTATTGTTAGTATTAAAATCAATAGCAACCATTTATAAGCAAAAATGTCCATCTTAAATCTCAAAATACATGTTCGAGAAGCTCCTCGGGTCGCACCTCTTTTTTCGTGACAAAATCTTCTTCCCCGAAGTCTAATCTATCTGTGTACCAAATTTCATAGCAATCGGACGAACGGTTTAGGAATGCATAAAGGACAGATGGACAGACATTAATTTATATATAATATAATTATATAAGCATATAGATAATAATATGTCAAACGAGCGTACAAAGAGGTTATAATAATATATGTATTATGTATAGGTACGTCGTACAATTTAAGTTCGTCAGGATTATAATATGTTATTATATACCTAGGTAGGTATGTAGTTACATGAGCCTTTTACATGAAATTAAATAATATAATATGTACCCATATTATATACATTTTCAACGGATCTATTCATTATAATATTATTATTATAGTTCCTCGGACGAAGCGAAGTTAAGTATATACTATAATGTATATTATAAATATGAGACTTGAAAGGTTTAAAAGTTGGCTTTCATAGTTGCCGACGGTATAAATAATATAAGTTGATTTTTTTAAATGGAGCGTACTCGGAACCCGCTGCGAGACGGTGCACCTATATATACCTACATAAATACGTTCAAATTTTTTTGCATTTTGATTTTACACGGAATATGCCACGGGATAAATTGACGGAAATTTTAATATCGTTATAACGTCAACAGAATGGCGAGAAAAAAAACCCAAATACATTATCGAAACACCGGGAAAAACTTTTGAATTTTCAAAGTGTGTGTCGCGGAATTAATCGCATTAATAACGATGATGAAAAAAATGGACTCTAAACTACTGCAAGTCGTGATAATCGCATTAAGTGGGATGAAATTCGATTTGTATACTAACCGAATTACCGTCTCTGCGGCGTATACATATAGGCAAAGGAGGTTCTTCATTTTGCGGTATCGGGGCGGGGTGGAGGAATAATATTTTAATACTTTATTACAATGTTATATATAGGTAAAAATATAGCAGTAGATGTAAAAATTATTATATTATATTCAATAATGTTTTACTGTCTGTCGGTAATCGACATAACACTCTATTATAATCTGGACGGAATGTAGTCCGTGCTCGTTGATGTTCAGGAGATCTTCCAGTGAAGGGGTCAACGACATTTAGAAGTCAGAAAAAATCGAAAATCTAATTTTCTATTGACTTTTTCTTATAGGTATGACTTGCAGCGATCGCGTACCCATTGAAATTTGTAAGTAGGTACATCTAAAATTCTGAAAGCTGATGTACAATGTACTTGATATTATAGTCCGGTATATAGCTGCAGGCATATAGGTATGTATATTATACTATTATACCTAGTTATATAAGTGGCATATGCACAGAAGTACGCCCCTCCCCTCATTGAAATTTGGTGTATACAATCATGTTAAATTTTGTATTTTTACGATATTAAAAGTTATAAAATAAATATATAAATGTATATTTTTGCTATGTCGCATGCGGTTACCAGTCACCAAATTTAGTTTAATATCAACACACCAGCATTAGTTTTCAGTCCGTATTTATTGTAGGTCATAATATTGTGGCACTATTATAAAAATTGTATAATTATAGTTTTTTATATTTCTGTAACATTTTTTATTATAAAATTATTGTATCTATTAAAATAACGTTTTGTTTTTTCGTTTATATTTTTATTTGTAATTTTTTTATACTTTTAAATATCAACTGTAAATAGGTACAATTTTATTTTCTAGAAATCAGATTTTTTCAAAAATGTATTGTATTAAAATTCTCAAATTTTTTTATAATTTTCAGGACTCTGGAAGAAAACCCGTTATTTTTTTTAATTTTCCGGCATTTTATCTCTAATTAAAAAAGAATCAAGGCAAAGCCTCCCACGGTACTTATTGTTAGGAAAATTATAAGAACCCCTCACATGAAAAATTTCCAATTACGCCACTGATGTGTACTGATGGTATTGTTCTGATGTCTTAAATATTTTTCAGCAAAAAAATACGGGTTTACCGTTGAATATTTTATGACACACATCTTAAACCTAAATGTACGCAGTATATAATAAATAATAATATTGATGATTGACGTTAACTTTAAGGGTGCTCGCAAACATGTGTGTGAGTGATGTCTGTACGCGAACGTTATTTAAGGCGTTATATTATATTTCGAAAATAAAAGGAAAAAATATATTATATGGGGCACGATCGTCAATCTCACAATGGTATGTCGAAAACTTCGATGCGCGTTGAACATGTTAATGTCGAATTTTATTGTTATTTTCTGTATAGACTCGTACGTCGTGGATACGCTATAATGCCATGTAGGTACCTATAAAACTCGATGATCATTATAATAATAATAATATCTGTGTACAATGAAAAAAAAAAATAATCATAATATAGTACACAATATATTATATCGTATATTTATACGTAAAGGTACTTAAAAAATATAATCCAATTCGTAAAAATGAGTATTATAATATTTTATTTTTATAATACGATCAGTCGCAGTCGTGTGGCAGCCGGCAGGTGTGTGTATGCTGTGCGTGCAAGGACTTGTTTTGGTCTCAGGTTTTTATTTTCTCATTTCGTTCGTTCCACTCGTGGGGGCGGGGGTGGTTCTTTTTGTAATGAATCGATCCCGTAACACCTGATTGTATTATTATGCATTATATTTTATAACGTATAACGTAATCCTATTATACTATACTATATATATTTTATATTATTATATTATTATATCATCGACGTTCGCGCCCTTCGGTGTTTTGTATGTCATACGCATATCATAATAATAATGACTATAGCGACAGCAGATACCATATTACTATAATATAGGCAGGTAAGATACAGAGTGATTCTTTCTAGTTTCTACTGTGTGTAACGGATGCGCACTCGGTATATATCTACACTTCCATTTCATCTAAAGTACAGTATTTTTTTAAAGACGTATTTGGCTTGTACAAATATACATATCAAAAAATTGTTTTAAGTTTAGGGAAGAGGAGTAATGGAACCACGAATGTCGTGGTACATTTCATTCCTCTCGTCTTAACTTAAAAATCTTGTATGAACGAAAATAATATTCTGCTACAGATTTTAGAAATTTTCTTTACCTCAGTGGCATCTATATCCTGTATACCTACTTTTTACACATATTGATGTATTGACTAAAGAGAAAATGTGTCTTATTATTGTTTTCTATTTTGAAAATTATACAATCCGTACATGCATATGTGTCATGTGATACAATATCTAGAAGTAATTACATGTATTTATTTCCATAAAAAAGCTTGAAGGCATAAGTACCATCCAGTAATGGTATATATACCTACTTTAGCAAGAATTCATGTGTTTATTAAAAATTAGGTCCTGAGGTCACTGTCACACGATCCTTCTCTCCAGAAAGGGGTTCCAGGGATATGTGTTTGTAAAGAGGCTATGAACGCAGAGATAACTGTAATTTTGAAGGGGGTTTCAAAATTTGAAATTAAATATTTTGGCTGCTTCACGTGTGGAAGTTTTGAGACTTATGGAGGGGCATTGGTTACTTGTATGAGGTTCCTTGGAACATATTTTGAAATTTTCAACTAAGCCCCATATTGGTATATACCAAACATAGTTTGTATATGCGTTTTAAAAGTATATTTATATTTTCTAATTCTATTATCTGCTTAATACATTCAAACCTCGTAACAAAACAAAAGAAACATATAAAAGTTGCTGTGTCACTATTTTTAATAAATAAATATACTATGTGTTTTATTTATTTGTCGTTCTGTAATATATTATATAATATTTGTATCGTTATCATGATATTATAATGTATACCGACCTATAATGAACGCTGACGAATGTACCGACCCAAAATTTTCGACGAGAAATATAATCCTCAAGTGTGCTATGATGTATATACATACTACCTACCTACATGTTTTACTAACTTGTAAGTCATTGTATACATTTCTATTTTAGTACTCGGGAGCTGATTTTATGGCTCCGAGTTATATTATACGAGTAAATGAAATTTCAGTTTTCGGTTTATGCGTTTATGGTATTTGACGCAAACAACGGCTTTTCTGTGCATAACAATATAGGTACAATAATAATAATATGACACGTCACGGTGTACATACTGCACTCTATATAATATGCATTTACATTTCGTTTATTAATTTATTTATTTTATAAATTATAATAGGTACATTATGAGCACTTTCCGGAATACGCCCAGTTGATTTAAATCTGTAAGAATACGTACACAGGCGTTTGTTTGTGACAATACACACACGCCAGACACACCACACACAACGATCCGACATTCTAATATTTCTAAATGTTTGTTCTCTTGACGTTCCACCCGCGTCGGAAAATTCTATTACGTAATGTGTCCGAGATTAAATTTTACGTCATTCTTGGCACGGCCGGCGATGCCGCAGCCGTTGGTTTGTATGGATTATAATGTCGTGTACAAATATTTTTTTTCGTATAATATACATTAAAAAATAAGAGCAATCGTGGTAGTTGTATTTAATTTTTCCACGGCACAGTCGGGACCTGACAGTCGTATACTAAAATATATACAATGCGCTCATCGTAGTAATCGAAAACCGGCTCGAAAATATTAATTCACATACCTACTAGTTGAGATAATGGATAACAGTAATAATAATAACAACGACTGTATTGTACAGGTATACCTTGCCGTGTGCCGGTGGTATATTCGTGAAGAAATAAAAACGAAATTGGCGAACGATTCGAAAACGCACGAGTAAAAACGATAATAATAATAACACGGTATTAAACCTCTTTCGAGCGGATACCCGTCTCGGGGTAATGCGATTTATCGAAGAACACCGCATCAAGCGGGGACCGTAATATCAAATTCGAGAGCTCACTGCAATTTATACGTGTGTGTGTGTGTGTGTGTGTGTGTGTGTGTGCGTGTGTGTGTGCGTATAAATACACTGCGAGACGTCGTCTCGTTCTAGTGAATATACGATTTGTCGTGTCACTTTGAAAAATTCTAATTTAAAACAATGCACGTTTTATTGTTTCGCGTCGAATCGGAACACCGCATTAAATTTGTATATACGTATAAATAATAATAATATATAATATAATATAGGAGTATAGGAGGTAGTTACAGTATTATTCATATTAGCCATTAGGTATATATAACGTCGCGATATAATAATATTTGGGTCGGAATTTTACTCGTCGGTATATCTATCGCCGCACGGCTGAACGACGATTTAATGGTTTTATAATAATAATATTACTATACTATACCATAATATGATAGCCTATATACCTAGTTATTGGTTTCGTTCTTATCCCTCATTAACAACATAAACATGTTATGCGTGCACACCGGTTCATCGTGAGACGGTATTCTTACATTATACCATGTAATGATGATGATGATATTATAATATTATACAGTACACACCAAAAATACCGTTCTGTCAAGTGACTGCAAACTAATATCTAAAATAACTATAATATTATTATATAGCTATATGGCTTTTATAACTGGGATTTAATGCACTTTGCATTGTTTCCCAATGCTACGCTATGCTCGTTTACATATTTTTGAATCACAATAAGAAGTTATTGTTTGGCATTTTTTGAAAATTTTTCAATTTTGAGATCTCTCTATTCATTTTTGTATAGAATTATTGGGCATTTAACACTAAAATCTGGTTTTCAACAATTGTATTTAAATTTTTTTGTTTAAATGCTTATGCATCTTTCTAACAATACAACAAGGATTCTACCTGTTCGAATATTGTTATTTATTAATCGTAATTTTTCAAACTGATCCATACGACAAGAAATTCAAGATAGTGACAACGGAAAATTGTATGGGAATAATAATGTTTTTCAAATTAAAATCCCGTGTGTAGACGATTTTAAATATTGTGCAGTCCTGTAAAACTTTTTGTTATAATAAATTAAAAACAATTTTGTTTAAAATAAAAATTGATGTATATTTGCATTATTTTAAACTGTTAGGGCATTAAAGCATCTTTTTAAAGTTTTAAGGCATTACATTTCCAGCGTTAGAATAACATAACGCAAACGCGTAATACGTCGAAGGCTATAACGTACTGGGTGTAATATTATATACCTAATTTTAAAAAAATCAACAACGGCGCAATTCGATAAAATATAATAATGTCTTTGGAAAAGATAGTAAGTTTGATGACTATATCAAACCTACCATATACCTGTGTGATGTGCACTCGTCGGCTCTAACGGGGTCAGAAAAAATACTCTCCTCGTCTGCATGTGGTTTGCGAGTAGTCCTGAACGAAATCCGAACGAGTTACCGGGTTACCGGCTATAAACACGTAAGAACCAGCTGCGTACGTTTTCGAAGGGCCGCAACAATCCACGGTGAGGGATCGCAGTAGAAATCGTTTAGAACGGCGTAATTACAACGCAGCATGTATCTCCCGACCTATCCTCTCAAACGTATATTATTATTTATTACTTATAATTTATAGTTTGGAGGAAAATATCTACAATGCAACTAAGTATATATACGTATTGCAGTGTGTGTGTGTGCTATATGATATACGGCCGTGGATTTCGTTGTCCACGGTGGAAAACCATTTTTCGGGACCTCACGGCGTCCCATCATTCCACAGTCCCGCCGACCGATCGATGTGTATAATAACCATGATAATAACCAGTCGTGGCATTCCAAACACTTGTACACGACGTTCCTGCCAGGCGAATGATTCATTGGTCCGTATATTTCGTGCGTGTCCTCCGTAAATTATTATATGTTTTCACTCCGCGATTCGGACCGGTAAACCTATAACATGCGTATACATATGCAGCATAATATATATTACATGTGTAATAATAGTAATAATAATAATAATAATAATAATAAAGGGACTTCTGGATTTGGCCATGGGTATACCTGGATGTACGCATTCGAAACGGTGGCGGTCTTGCCATAAACATCTTATACCTAACATATTATACCTTTAGAACGCGCATAATATATCATGTGAAATATATATTATATGCCTCGAGCTTAGGCGCGAGAGAGACAGACTCCAAAACTAATTTTGCAAAGACCTTATTATAGATGATTTTATGAAATTCGTCGGCTGTAATAGTATATAATACATTAATACTGCCAAATTGTGAAAAAATTATTTACCTACTCATAAAGTTTGATAAATAAACTTCACGTCTTTTCAACTGCACAAAAAAATAGTATCAGTATTCAGTATATTACGTAAATCACAATAATTATGTTGTATGGTCTAGGAATAAAATAAAATCGTCTTTAAGGTCATTGGAAATATATCCACAAAATCTGTCTCTCTCTCACAGTCACACAAAATATTGTATATTGGCTTCGATAAGTAGTCGCATATTATACAGAAAACCACGGGCATAATAATGCGTGGTCTCTATAATATAATGTATATAGTGATATAAGTCCATGAGAGTATTTTGCATGTAACGAATAACTACATTTGAAGAGACGTCATCATGGGTCCATCACGTACAGGATATTCAGGATCGACCCAAATTTCGTGCTACCATAATTATACACCATGGTGGGTTCATTGAAAGATATATAGGTACATGCGATTCCCACACAATTTTGTGACGCGAAATTCGTATTATAGAACGGCTCTGTTCATTATATATGACGGCGAAATTGGCGTGTGGCGGCGGCGATTGAATGAATGTAATTCTATATCGCATTCGTCTCTGCATGGGTAGAACGTAATTTGATATTGTATAATACCCGGTGAAAAGGACGCAAAAAGGATAATAAATAAATAAATAAATAATTGACCGTTAACCGCAAAAAATCGAATTAACCGATCCCACGATGACCAGCCGTTAGGTGTACACCGCGCCACGTATCGCATATAATATTATATATATATTATATTTAAAATAATAATATTATTATCATTATATTGTGTGCATATAATATTATGTACATTATATTATTATACAAGTATGTAATATATCAATATCAAAGTCGAACCGCGACACGCTGTCCTGTGGTCTCCGGCGAGATGTATTTTTTCCTCGGCCTGCGCCGGACGCGTGATTATGCATATAATATTAATATAATGAAAATAATAGATTATAATATTATAGATAATATATTCACGGTGTATACCGGGCTATACCACACTTGTGTGTTTGGGGTTATTGTTGCGGGAAAGACAATATTATTTATAAGAAAAAAATATTCTACATTTTATAAATACATCTTCCCCTCTTCGCGCGGACCTAACCGGCTATATTATAAGTTATAAGCTCTTCCGCGCGGAGTTCCTTTCCGGTTATACATGCCCGTTCCAAACACACGAACCCGTGGGGGAAGGGGGGGTTATATTGTGTATAGTGTATATAATATAATATAAGTGCGTACTTACGTGTAATTGGATCCCTATAACACAAATCCCCGTCGTTAATGCTCTTTTCGTCTCGGAATTACGTTTTCCCGTTGCTCAGTCGTTTTACAGCTTACGATCATATGAATCATTACGTTTGCAGACCCGACCTCGGCCGAGTGCGCTGTAATTATTATAAGTATAATAATATATTATATTAATCCCTTCCTTGGATTTGAGCCGACCTAGATCCCGGAGGAGCGCGTTCCGTGCACGGGAGTGTTTTTTTTTTTTTTTAAATATACCTACCTACTGCACACACCATCGTCACGCGTTTACTCAGATTACTCCGTGCTCGTTATATATGTATGCTGCAGAAACATTATACCCGAAGCGCATTATTATTTAATAGAAAATAAATTGTTTTATTGTACAGCGTCGTTATTATATTATATTTAGCTACAGATTTTTATTTTTTTTTTTCAAAAGACAACGGATACAACGGTACGGCAGCATCGAAAATATTAAACACTTATTTAAGTATTAAACGAGTGTCTGCATATAAGTACCGCTCCTATATATTCCCATACTATACGCCGCAGACGATGTAGGTATAACTTATTGATTAAAAAAACGAGACACGATGTAATTTATCTTTCGGATTCGTTAAATATTTTAACTTGTCCGTGTAAACATTTTTAGACGAACCGGATTCTCCGCATTGGCGTAAATAAAATATTTGCATAGAAACACATTTCCTGCACAGATGGCGGTAGTGCGGAAGACTCCCGGGACCGTTTACCCTGCAGTCTCTGGATATCGGCGCATTTACGATTTAAAAAGAATTTTACGTATTTCAAACGTCTCTTAGAGTTTTTTATTTTTCCGTTCCCTATTTTTATCATCACATCCTTTATTTAGACGAATTTATTTTCCATCCCGAAGCCCTCAAAAGTATTTTTTCACCCTGCAACATCAGCTATAAATATTATAGATATTATAAGAACAAACAAACGGCATGTACCTACAACCCGTCGAGTTATTTATTTTATCCCTACTCGCCCTATTAAATTAATTTGCAATTATACGCGTCCACTTTTTTTCACACAACGAATTATTATTCTTATTTTTTTCTTCACGAAATAATACTGTTCGAAGTTCCCTCGAATTATAATGAAACTGCCACAGCACTACTATTTTGTGCACCACCTCGATAAAGTAGATAATATAGAACTATTGCGAGGAGAGCGACCGTAAAAATGTTTTCGCGTTTTTTATTTCGATGATAAAAAAACGGCACTTAAACGCTGCAACTGTCTATAACTTATGTACGTTACGCGTATAATATACTCGTAGTTATAACTTTCAGCGCACTATATGGTCTAAATCAATTAGACTATACGTTATAGAATATAGGGCGTATGAAGTGACTTGGTTGTCACTTGAGTCAATCATTAAAGTATTATTTATAAAGTGCGCCGTATACGTATAGTTATGAAAAATCTTATATTATATATTAGTCGAGTTTTTTTTTTAATTCGTTCGCTGTACATTCCATATGGCATTATATGTGGCAGTGATGATTGATGCATCTTCGCCAAACGGTGAGAACGGATTGCCACTTCTCAGGCTTCCAAATTATAAAAATGTACTTTTGTAGAGTCCGGGTTGTCTGTTACACTCTATTTTATCGCTTATCAATTTCATTATATCGTACGTATAGTATATTAGTATAGAGTTATGTATATATATTATATAAAAAACATTGTGTTTCTAAAAACAGAAAAACGTATATTAGCATTGTTATAGGCAGTATTCTCCGGATAATGACTCTATGTACGTAATAAGATGATAATAAAAAAAAAATTATAGACATAAACGTAGAACGTAACTAGATATTTCCCACTTCAAAGAAAATGTATGAATCCTAAATGTGTAGGTATTAATAAGTAACCGTTAATTATTGTGTAATATATACCTAATGAGAATTAGATAATTTTTTTATTTTATTCGTTTCTATTGTGAGAAACAGTGTTTAAAAAATTTAAAAATCGGTTTAGAAAAAAAAAATATCTGTAACCAGCCCAAAAGCATATTTATGTTAATACCTATAAATTTAGTGCGAGTGGTTTGAGTCATGATTTAAATACAAAAAAAAAATTATGTTAGATTGACTATTCATTATAGTTAGGTACTCTTTTAACATTTGTTACTTTACGAATTTTAAACTGTGAACTGAAGGTTTGTTTTAGATATAAAAATATAGATTTAAGGTATTGCTTAAACTATTTATCTTTATTTGCGCAGTGATTGGCAGTCAAACGCATACCGACAATAGTTTAAATAAGATAAAATACACAACCGCTCTTTGGGAGCAATAATAAACGACAATAATCCGATTTACAACAATTAAAAGGTAAAATATATGGGTCAACATATTATAGATAGTTTGACGATTTTTATTTTATTGCTCGTTGCAGTTTACTTATTTCAACAACTATAATAGTAATATTAGTTAAGGTACGACTACCTATGTAATATTATTTTTGTATGATGAGTCATTGTTGGAAAGTGATGGAAATGTTTGACCACGTTCAGTTTCATTAGGTGTGTTTACAACAACTGTTTGCATTTATCTTCAACAATACACGGCATAATAATATTTATATATATATATATATATAATTATATATAAGTACGTATGTACTACTAAAACGCAACAATACCTGCACCAGACGCGGATGAATAATAAAAAACAAACTCCCTATGCGGTTTACGCGATTCTCCATCCGCTTTTTTTTTCATGATATTATTAAAATCAAAACAATTTTCTGGTCGAAATCGGTTTAGTGCTATTGTATAATAATATTATAATAATTTGAAATCTCCATCAGTTTTGTAGGTAACGAGCAACTATAGGATGATCTCGCCATGTAATAGTAATACAGATAATATTTTTATTTTTATTATTATTATTATTATTGTTATCATTGCAACTGACGTGTATAATAACAATAAATTGTTGTACATATTATTTTAATAATATTAAAGTAAACTACTGCACGAGCCCTGTCCGCCCCCACCTCACCCCCAGACCGATGGGGTTAATTAATCCCGAAACGGGCGGACGTTCGGGATTTCCGACTTGGCGCTCAAACTTTCGAAACCGAGCTACGCCATTAATAACATTATTATAATATTCATGTATGCAATATAATATTATACTATTATTACGGCCAGCGATCCGATCTTTATTAATATAATTATTATCATCGTCGTCATCTTATCCGATGCGCACTGCAGCTACGAGGCAGACGAAATTGGCAGATTACAGCAGCAGCGTCAGCAACAACGCCAAACTACGTTTCACACACAACGACCGTGATATGTTATATTATATTATTATTATGTTAAGTGTATGTATGTGTGTGTGTGTGTGTGTGTGCGTGTGTGAGTGTCTACTGCACATCTGCCGAGAGAACGAATTATTTTTATTTAACGTCAGTTATATATTTTTTTTTTTACTCCGTGATTTGTTATGCCCATTATCGTTCCACAGTCTCGTTAAGTTTTCAATGTCCGACAAGGACATGTATTATTATTATTATGTGTACCGATCGTATCGCCCGGGACGTATACGGACACTATTTTTCATTTCCATCATCGATTCTCCGCCGCACGATGGATCCGCGCCGGTTATTCTTTTTTTTTTCTAATGGACGGATGATGAGTATTATAATGCATTTTTTCCTACTCGCTCAGATAACGCTTTTGTACGACCCACCGTCGTCCTTTGTGTAATCGAAAATGTGAAGTTGCAAACAAAATATGTTTCCCATTGTACACTGTGACGAGCAGCTCTATTGCTTCAACTATGTATACCATACATATATCGTATTAGTTTCGTTCGACTGTACTATACTATAAACCATAATGTGTAGCTATGTGTACAAATGTGAAATGTACAACAATAATGGGTACCTCGCGCCGCATAGGCGTATGATATAATAATAGGTAGCGATTATACCTGTACTTGAGTCACATGTTGCTTCAAGTGGATTACGGAATCGATGATAAAAAATGTTTTATTATACGGATTACCTCGATCGTATTGAATATAAAATACAAACTACGAATTTCGTTATTGGAAAAAAAAAAATCACAAAGAGATCATTAGACATAATAATCGGTTTTCCGAAGTCGTGTGAATTTGTTGTGATTTTCAATCAAAAATTTTTTTAATTGGTTTTTTTTATTTTGTATTTTAATCAATGTTTTAAAGCACTCATCTAAACATAGTCGAATTAATTAGAGTTGTGTTTCTAACCAAACGACTTCGTGCACGAACGTGCGTTACCAACACAGGTATATAATATTATAAATTATAATTTATAATATATTATTGCCTATATTATTTGATTAGATTACCAAAATTACTGTTATTGCTATTTGCAACTGCACGGTACTGGATTTTATTTTTAAATTCGTATATGTATCCAAATTCTAACATCAAAACCACTTCTTGTGTGCTCACAATTTTTGTCGAATCGTATGATTATCGTTCTCTGTTTGTACTCTTTATAGATAATCGAGCACGATCTAGGTTTTTACTAGGTTTTTAGATAGCATAAGTGGATTCCAAATGCAGCGCGATTCGAATACTTTTTCAAACAAATACGCAGCAGCTGATATTTTAGGGGGCTGGAGCGTAATCCATTGTAAGGAGTAAAAACTAGGCATTTTATATTGCAGTATATATGGGTCATGTCAACGTGTTGGAAGTAAATTAACATTAGTGTGTGTAATTCGTAGTATAGGGGCATCATAGTGACCGGATATGTGTACATTGTAAGTCTGTAATTTTAACTACGCACATGTCACCAAATATCAGCTTGTAAAATTACATAAATTTTTTTTCAAAAATACTGCCAGTGACTTCAATACCTACGTTTAGCAGGATGTTCCAATTTCAATTTTTGAAAGCAAATTTGAATTCTCTTTTAATTTTACTATGCTTTAATATTGTCGTACATTTTTCATATTTTATATAAATGTATTTAAATTTTAATTACGAATATGATCTATTTTTACTCATTTTGTTAGTAAACTTCTTTTTAATTAAAAAAAAGAAAAATCAGAAAAAAGAAATTGTCAAAGCATAAACAATATGTGACGAATACAAATCTGTGTTCAAAATTAATATCAGAACATTATGTTGGGCGTAGTGCGATTGAAGTCGTGAGCTATATTTTTTACTGAAAATTAATAACTCTTCAATCCTCTTAAGATTTTTTACCCATACACCGATGGTTTTAACATAATGTCATCCTATTCTTGCGTGCAGAGTAATATTATATTGTTTAACACGTTTTTTCTCGTACTCGGTCACATCAGTATACACATTATTATTATAATACAATTATAAGTCGAGTAAAATTAAATTATTGTTCTCAATATTTATATTATACATTAAAATATTTGGTATTAGGCTACATTACGACCTGTGAGTGTTGTTGATCGTTCTCGAGTCAGCCGAGACATCGTGCATTTCAAGTTGCTCGTACATAAAAATATATACAAATATACAATAAATAATAATATAATTATTACTCCGAATACTGTCCACCCACGCGACGCCCGATGGGTCCTTGTTTTAATAATACATTACGTACCAAAGATTAAACGCATCGTTTTTAGCTTTGTGCCCAACAATTATTATTATACATATAACTATTATTATTATTACTATTATTATTATTATTATTATTATTATTATTATTATTGTTATTATTCTCTTGCGCATCGGCCGGACCCGAACCCATTTCCATAACAGTTGAACACAAATTTCGTCAGCAGTGCTGGTTTGACGGGGGTCGTGACTGTCATTTATCAACGTCGGAAACAGAGTGACACTTAATGGGCCAGCCTTGTAACACTCTGTATTCTAATTTGAATTGGTCGGACACGGTCTTATTCACTTTTCGACGTTTTACGTGTCTATATACTCCATCGGGCACATATATATATAAATATATATATACATATAATATAATATAATATAATATATAGACCGGCCATTACCGCACCGATCGACCGCAACGACGAAAGTTTCGTTTAGAGCCATTTTATTGTACACAGTCTTTCGGCACTTTCGAGCCCATTAGCTGAGCAAACAAATTAGACATAAAATATTAACACGAAATATTATCCATTAGTAGGCACAGCGGTTTACCTACCTGCCAGCCTGCCTACGCCATGTACGTGTATACCCGCGTTACCCGAAAGCGAATTCCCGTCGCATTAGCATTGTCCGTCTTCCACTTCGTTATGACCTAAACGAAAGTAATAATGATTATACGAGCGTACTGCATAAAGAATAAAAAAAAACCATTACATTAAATAATATACTACTTACCGAGAAGTGTTTCGTGACGTTCCGATTCTTTAGTATTATAGAGGTGGTGGTGGTGGTAAATTCCATCGTCTGTTTAATGAAAAAAAAAGTCGGGTTATATCTGGCGTACAATGTAATATATATATATATATACTAAAATATGGCACACCGTATTGTATATGTATATACAACGATCAAAATTAAGGGTGGAGGTGGGTTACAGGAAGATGCCATCCTTTCTTTTTTTTTCCGTTCAAATATCTTTATGCTCCCCTACTTAAATGTCTTACACAAAATGTCATCCCATTTTAATTAATCATCGTATATTTAGATGACGCATAAGCGCAGAAAAAAAAATTAATGGATTTTTATTTTCACATTATTGTATAATGCAAAGTCTTAAGTTTGAAGAGCGAATAGTATTGAAAATTGAGAAATCCCACTAAATTATGTTTTAATAAGCGACATTTTTGACATTTTAACATTTCTTATATTATATTATGATAAAATTGTCTCACTTGTTTTAAATAATTTCGCATGTAAAATCAATGTAAACGCTTTAGCTATATTACATTATTTGACAAGTTCGGTTTCAGCTATATAATATATTCCAAAACTTATAAACACATAAAAATGTACGTATAATATAAAACCTAAAATGTTTATTGCTTTCCAGTCATTCACATGCATTTCTGTATCGACAGCAGTAAAAGTTTTTCTCCTTTCAGTTGTCACGATATACTAACTTGGTTGTAACCTATAGAACGGACGAAGAACGGTCGACAGGTTTCCTTTAGATGTGATGTACTCGTGTATTCTTGTTTCGTCCATAATATCATAAGTGACGTAGAAAATGTTAATACGAAACATCGCAGCTATTAAGTAGGACCTATATTTTCCGACACGGCTGAATAATATAATTTCGCTTATTAACAACTGCCTTGAAGATATCTCTGATCCAAACCATTACGTAATTTATGGGTGCACATGATATACCAGTATACCGCTGTGTTCGAAACGCCTTGTACCGCCGTGAAGTCGACCGTGGCGGTCTCTCGACGTCATTGTGGTCTATAATTTGGAAACACTGATCTGGAGGGGGGGGGGGTTTGGGCAAACGGTCGCATCAATCAAATATAGGTCGGGCGTTTCATAGGTATAAAACCTATGCGCAGTACGACAATAAGAACAATATTATAGTAAACATAAGGACAAAAATTAATAATAATAGAAAAGAAAATCTCCGTCCAACACGCGCGGCCGTTTTCCCGGGCCATCGAATTATCACGTACCTACATAATAATAATAATAATAGTCGTTCATAAATCGCGTTGTGCAACGAGCAACCTATATGGCCATTAATCGCGTCTTGTTTTGTAATGCCATTTCGCTCGATATATAATAATATAAGGTCGATACTGCCGAACCGCAGGACACCGCCTCTGAGTCCTTGCGGAGAACAATCGTTTCTATTTTATTATTATTTTATACGCCTGTATTATATATACCTATACGTACCTACGTTGCGCGTAATACACATCACAGACATGGAATAATGCTGTCGACTGTTATACGTCTATAAATTTATATATTATGTTTGTGTGTGTGTGTGTGTACTCAGGTCCTCCTCTCCTGCGAAGAGAACGGTTCGTTTAATTTTCCTTTTTTTTTCCGCTCCACTCGAGTGTACATGATAATATAAAATATCGTTCGATCGGTATCGCCCGACCGGCTCTATTGTGCGTATACCTAGGTATATATATATATACGTTTCGGGAAAATATATTTTTAGGCTGAAACTGCAGGTGATGGGTATATAATTATTATAAAATTATGTGTGTGACATCGTCGAAACTACGCGCTCGTCATTATTGCGTGTGTTGGTTATAATGTAAAAGAGACGGAGGAAACAAGTGCAGCGCGCCAAAGCTGTCATGATGATACCATCTCCTGCAGTTGTCATGTTATTATTGTTGTGCAGGATACGACCGCGACAATTAGACGAGTAATTATAAATAATTAGTCGTAATAGTAGGAGAAGGTCCAATTATAACGTTCGTGTGCATATGTAAAGCTGTTTCGAAGGCTTGTAACGAGCGCATTATTTTTTTCAGACTTTTCGGGAAAACTCGCGGTTTTAAGCCACCCCTAGAAACGACCTCAAAAACGCTCTCAACACGCCGTCACCTATTATCATACGACTGATATATTGTCATGAACCCGTTAATAATATTATACATTTATACACGCTCACGTGCGATCATTATATAATATTTTATACGCATTCAAACGGTAAGAGTTTGGATAGGCGGTTGTAAGTTAACGACACTTAAAAAAAAATATAATAAAACAGTGAGTAATGTACACCCGATATACACGCCCAGAACACATGTTTGCGGTACTTCAAACGATCCTAAAGTATATTATTAGCTACGACCTACATGTTTATGTGTTCTGTAATATTTTAACAATATAGAGATAATATTATTATCGTCGGTTAAATATAAACCGGGAGAAAAACTCCGATCGATAATAATATTATAATTTATAACCAATATTGATCCGAATATACTTGTTTAGTGATCGCGATAGAAATGTATCTAAAATATCGTCATCTACTACGCTATTGCAATTCAATTCGTTATAATTAATACTAAATTTTTCTGAAGAATTAACACATAAGGTTCGAATTGTTTGTTTTTCATTATAAATTATTAAACTTGGTAAACATCTTAATTAGTATACAACGGATAAAAACAGGTCTCTAGTATATAGTCTCATTTATTTCTGGGTTTAGTCGAAAAACGTATGTAGGTATAATACTTATAGTACTGATGAGTGATTTTATGAAGAGATATATATTTTTAAAGGACCTAGTTATAAGTTTTACAATATTACGACGATTCAGCCGTTGCCCATTGAATATATTAAATTGGGTTTTCTTTCGTGACAGGTATTAGGTATCGTTTGATTGATGTGGATGAACCATTTATCTTTTAGCAATCTAAAAAGTAGAAACAACAATATTAATAATATTTGTATAATAAATTGATTTGATGTGTACTGTGTAGATAAGTACCTATATATTATATTATGAAAAATGTTTTTTTATTAAAATTTGTTTAGTTTAATTCATTAACCGTTACAACATACCAAATATTCTAACAATGACGTTTATTTTTATACTTCCTCGCGAGTTTGATATCACACATGCACAGTGATATCATATCCATGTAATTTTTTTCCCGAACAGTTTTCGTAATGATTTCATATTTCTCAGAGATTAACTCGACTTTCAGATACTTATCTCGATTTTTGTTTAAACAAACTCGAGTCTCGACAGCTAGTTATTAATTATATTACATTATTCTGTACGAAAAAGCGAAATAAATTATGTTTAGGTACGGACACATTATATATGATGCGAAGCAATGGATAAATAAACATTTTTTTCACCATTTCGTTTTCCAGTGTTTCATTATATTATGAGATGTGATCATGACCTCGTGCTGCACACATGCCTTTAATCTTTATGTAAGTATATAACAACGGGTTTACAAGTGCGTCGTCACTTAAAAAATATGTATCACCTTAGGTAGTAGGTACCTATTTAGTCCAATAAATGCCACTTCAATCACGTGTTTAAAAACGATATAATTTATAGTTTCTACATAGTATGCGGACTGCAACACGTATGGAGTGTTTTGTAAAATGTGCAATTTAGGGACAGGCGTGTTGTATTTATATTTTACGAGTTTACGACGTTAGTAAACCTCACTTTAAATTAGATTAAGAAGTTAATGAAATAAGCACAAATGTCTGAACTGCAGCCATAAATGTATCACTTCTGTCTGCAATATATGCGTTATAAGTAGATGTAAGTCATTTATCATAGTCGGAGAATTACATTTATCAGTTGACATGTTATATTATATATTTTGTGGATAATAATTTATATAAAATCGACGAAACATCGTATATGTACTTAACTCGGCGGATGGATCTACGTGCACATATTATAGTGACGGTTACAAGATACACGCGCAATATAATACGTCAAATTTATACTGCTGAAGATATCGAAATCAAAAAAACGCGTAAAAAAAAATTTAGAATCGGATCGGATTCGTCAATTGCGTTGTAATTGGGGTAGTGGTATAAATTTAAAATTATTTAAACTCGTTATTATATTATTATTGTAATCGGCAACGGTGTTTAGAATTATATTACAATATTACTCTTGACGAATATACGCGTGAAGATGACGAAGTGCGTTTGTTGGTCAACAAAACGCTTTCTATTATTATGAATTTTTTTTCTTGATTTTTTTGGTTAACCGCATTTTTTAACGTTTATACGTTTTAACGTTACGCGTCGTCGTCGTTACGGCCTTCATGGTATCGGACTTCTACAATTCGTATTAAAATCCTTTTTTTTTTAAATTTTACAGTCACTTCCATTTTTCATTTGCAGCAGCGCCATGACAAAAAATAATAACCTGAAAATACAGGTTAAACCCCTCGACGACAAATCTTCCGGTAATAAAAAGAAGCACATCGCTGTAACCGTCGCGTCGGTCGGTTGGTATAAAATATAACTCAGGCAAGACGAATAAGACATCTTATTTTAATATCCAACGGTTTATAACCTCTCGTGTTGTACCCTCGAGTTGCGAACGTTTCGAAGAATCGTTGCGCAATTAAAAAGTATAATAACGAAAGAAAAAAGAAAGAAGACGAGCAGCCTACTAGAAACTGAAACGATTTATCAGAAAGGGATTTTGTAGGGTTTAAACCCCTTATGCATATTATCACCGGCCGCTGCTCCGTGTTAAGTTACGCGATACTTATATACAGCTATACCTATAATAATAATATATTGTCGGTATGCTTACGTGTCGTATATTGTGTATATTATACTACTGTATACAATATTATAACGTACGTAATATGTGTACACAAAGAAAAAACAGAACATAATCGTATTACGTATCATCTGCACAGCAGTCCCCATTTTGAAATTTAACCATACGCATTTAGCATTTTCAAAAGTATCAGCTAGGTATTCGATTTCGCTGCACGGTTAAAACGTAGGCACTATAATATTATAACTATTTCCACTATACGTCTTCTCAAATTCATTCGGAATACGTATGCTTTGTATTTAAATACTTGGTGTCATTTAAATATTTTGAAATACGTAGGTATTCGAATACTGTCTCTCGAAAGTATTCAAAACACTTCACGTGTAATTATTTTCGTACACTAAAATATATATTTTGTACGTTTATTGTCACGGATGTGTAATTAAAATTATTAAACTAAACAACTATGATAAATACATTCTTTAATAATTGGTTCAACAAGTTCAGATTTCACATTATGCCCATTATATTTTAATCAGGTCAAGTTAAACTTCACCTAGGTATGGATGTAAATTGTAGCTATTGTGTCGTCTGTGTATTTGTAAAAAAATCTTACTTGCTAAAACTAACATACAACCAGCCCAATACTTGCCAAGTGCTACCATTTACCAACAATGGCCAAGTACGCCAGTAGGTCCGCCTTTAGAGACATTATAAAATAGTAAACTAAGAAAGTAATACAATAGTAAAAAGAAAAAAAAGTATTAAGTATACTTCTGGAATAAAATACAAAGAAAGAGTATTTTTGAGGTATTTGAAAAGTATATTTAAAATAAAGTGCCGAAAAAGTATTTGAGTATACCTACTTAACAAAACCACGGTTTTTTCATTGACAATAATAATTGTAATCTAAATTGTTTGAATGTCAATTCAATCCATTCGTTTAACTTAAATAAAACGTTAAGTAGTATTTGAGAAACTTTCGATCAATAGCTTTTAGTCCAGAAACAATTTATTTTTCGAAATATTATGCGAGTTTCGATAGGTAGGTAAAGAAAAAATACGAATAGGTTTGTATAGGAAAGAATAACGTAAGTACATAATATAATAATACAATTATCAAACGATTTCCAATTGGAATTTTATCGGTATATAATACATATCATTAAAAATCTTCAGCCGTAATGTACAGAATAATAATAATAATATACTCAATCGTTTTCGGGGACAGTTTCAAAAACCGTAAAACAAAAACGATCATCTCTAACTGTCCACGTTACGCGGGACGATTTAATAATATTACGTTTACCGTCGGTTCCGCTCTCAGTGACGATTTCCAATGGGTCCGAATACAGTTTTTCATACACTAATAATATTATTAGCATACTATTACTATAATATGTTTGCGAAAACGTGGACGAAACGCGCTGCGTCGTAGTAGACATTTGGCCGACGGAATCGACGCAATGATCAAAAGGGAAAAATAATAACAATATATTATCTCAGACATATATTTATTGTCACTATACACATCACCTACCTATAGCTTAATAATATTAATCGCGTACAGTTCTATGGGCATTATTCGACGCGGTATACGCGTATGCGGCTCGGTTTGGCCCGTTCGATTATTATTATTTTGCGTTGACCGACCAATAATGTCGCCGACAAAAGGAAGAAAAAAGAAACATCTGCCGACTAAATTCTTTTGTTCGAAAATTGTTTTTATTTCTTTCCCTAAGCCCCCACCCCCTCCCCACGTCGCCGCCGGACTCGTATTTATTTTTAACCTATTATATCATTACATCGGAGCCACTTGTGTGTTGATTTTTCACTCGAACGGTTTCGTCTTGCCGAGCAAACACGAGACACTGCACTGGCCAATGACGACACAACGCTGTACGAAAACAAATACCATTATAATATAAAAATATAAAACATATATTGTGTGTGAGTGTGTGTGTGCAACAGTGAGAGAGAGAGAGAGAGATTCATTCGGCCCGAAGACGGCATCTACAGCTTCGGGTTTCACAAAAACAAACATTGAACACAGAAATTCTACCAATAAATAATGTTTGTCTTATGTATAGGTTCAACATTTTCAAGAGTAATTACGCCTATCCAGTATCCGGTCGCTACATTACTAAGAATGGTAAAAGAAAATTTCATCCTCCAATGCAATAAATACAAACGATACCGGCCGACTCCGGAATTGGGTGTAGGTATAATAATAGTTTTTCGTTAGTGTTTGTGATCCATGCCGAACCGACGGAAAAATGTATTGAAAATAGAAACGGAATAAATCGAACTTTTTTTTTCTGTATAAAGCCTTGTACGATTCTCGAAATAAAAAGACTTATGAACATTACTGCAACTAGACAATCTCGAAACAAAATACACTGTTCCTAGAGTGATGGTATTCTCCGAGAAAATGACGTGAGAAAATGTACCGTGAAGATGACATCAGGTTTTTTATTAGATCTACTAGTATTTTTTATTGTTTAAATCATTCGTTCGACGTATAATTCATCCGAATTTATATTTATTTTTTTCTATTATAATTTAAATTATATCTATATTATTTTGTTTTCCATGTTTTTTTTTTAAATGATGGTAGGTACCTATTAATCGACATTTCGTCGATTTTTTTTTTTAACATGAAACACTATTTATTTCATCTAAAACACAAAGGAAACAAATATTTAATTAAAAGTGATTGTTATTCCTGTTTTTAGTTTTCGATATATCACGTGAATCCGGTGGATCAGACTTATTATTTAGACGTAACACACCGCATTGCCATAAAACCTATACCTACTGACCTCATTCGTCCGATCGACTTGAACGTAAATAATTTAAAAATAAAATAATTAAACAACATACCTAGATATCATAAGTATTTATAATCAATGCTAGATATCTATAATTATTATATTATTGTTTCCAAGAAAAGTATACGCATATTATGTATAGGTATAATGTATATAAATAAAGGTATATCAACGCGTATAACGCGATAGTAGGTACTATTATTATTATGTGATTACGCACTATAATTAAACGTTTTAAAATATCGCCTCCGTTCGAAAACCCGTTTAAAGTTTTCCAATCGAATACACTAGTTACATTTTTGCACACAATTTCGCGAAATAAAAACCTTTACGCGGTGTTATTATGAAGAACATTAAACACGACCGGTGTATGCCCGGTTATATATCATTATTATTATTACTATTATTATTATGTACATATTATACCTACCTAATAATATTATTAAAACCTTAATTATACATCATAATAACAATATAATATTTAGGACCTACATAATAGGTAGTTTCTACAATATTATATAGTAGTGTAACGAGTGCAAGAGGGTTTCGGGCGTAATCGTTTTTGTACGTATTTTTTTTTATTTTACATAATATTAAATGGAATTGGCTAACACAGAACCGAAAAACGTGTAGTTAGGTAGTTGTTTATATTCAATTAATAATGGAATGCGCCTATTAAATCGGACGAGAGAAAAAAAGATTATTTTCCGGCGGACGGTTCATTAGGGATGAGTAATTTTTTAATTAAAAATTACATGTGGTTTTATACATGCTCGCCGTGGCCATCACAACCAGAGGAAGACGATGTGTGTGTGTGTGTGTATGCGCAATATCCTAACATAATATTATTATAAACACGTATAATATTATTATATACATATTTCGTGTTTTTATAATGTGTGCACCGCGGAGGTGCAGGTATCTGCGGGAGGCAACGCGTTTCGGGCAAAAAAGGGCGGTTCGGTCCTAAATAGGTGTTCGGAGAACTGTAAAAAGAAAAAAAACCATAGTAATAAACGAAACGAAATAAAACCCATCAAAAACTTCATTTAAACGTAATCACAACGTCGGCCGCATCAGCTGCAGCAGCCGCGGTAAACAACGTGATTTCCGCCGATTACCCGTTTATATTCTGTCGAGAAGGAAAAGAACCCACACACACACACACACAAATGCGGGGCTTTAGGTATCTAAAAAAAAAAAAAAATGTAATTAAAACGGCATTGTGTTGTTCGCCAGCCCGCCCGTCGGCGTATATTATTATCGCGAGGATCGCGGTTGCCGGAGTCTAAAATCATATAATATAATATATAAAGCTATAACGTGTGTACGGACGCTTAAAGTAATAAAATAATTATTCTTTACCATTACAGATATACCGCACCCCGTGACCGGAGGATGACTGTGAGCCTATTCGGTCCGGAGGCTGCGGTATACGGTAATAGGGGGAACAAAAGTCCCGGAAAAGAGTACCGCGTTTGGAAGAAAAGTTTAGTGAACAATTTACCGAGATACTCATTCTTGTACAACAGTCCTACTACAGTTGTACTTAGTATTTTAGTGTGTAAAATTTATAAAACGCTTGTACACGTGTATATTTATTATCTACCTTAATAACTATCGTAACCCCGTGTCGTTCGATCGTGCGTTTTGGTCATAACAAGAGGCGTGATTAAAACATTATATTGTTAATAATTGACTGCAGTTAATAAACCGTGTACACTGTACAGTATTGACATTTCTGCAGCATCGCTTAGATATGATTAAAAGCAATCATCGGATGCTTTTGCGAATCGCGGTCGTCGTCCGGTCTCCTATAACGATCCCACTCGAATTAATACGGTTATGCGCAATATTATAAATATTATTATATTTTTAGATGTATTATATTATCATCGTGCAGCTTCTCGATAATATTGTGATTGAAAATAAGGAATGGTAAAATTATGATATTGCTGTCAAATATTATGAAATCCTCCTCACCGAGCACCTCCCCCCGAAGACGCCACACGTTCTGTTACGCCACGCGCGACACCATTTCGATCACAAGCGTGTGTAGTCGCCGGCACCCGTTTTCTGTAAGTGATTTCAATATCAGTGTTCAGGAACTTAAAATATATTGTTATTATAACACGGTGGTATACGGAACGATTTAATTTAAAGTTTCAACAGTGTAAACACCCACTATAGGTATAGGTATATATTGGAAAATCATTTGATGAACTTTTGACTTTTAAGATATGGTGACCTATATATTTTTTAGTCTTGTAGTTTGAAGTGCATATAACTGCCTTCCATGGATAAAATATGTAATTGAATTTTGAACAAACAGTTTTTTTTTATTAAAAAGTTGATAGTTTTCTAAATAATAATTACTGTTGGCCGTTAAAATAACCATCCTATATACATTTTTACACATTATCACAAGCCTGCGTCGCTCGAATCGTTCGCATTCAATTATTGTGAACGAAATCGATGTATATACTATAGCTATTGTAAACGTTAATAATTATTATTATGCAAAAACTATAACGTACAACTGGCATGCCATAATCATCTCATGCAAGCTAGCGCGTATAGCGATTAATTTTGAAAAACAAATTCCATTTAATTAGTGTTTGCCGAACAAAGCCGTTTCGTGGCCATTGTGTAACCAGCCAAGTTTTGCGATTTTAAATCACAGCAAAATAATATAATGTTTATATATATATATACATATTATAATTTATAATATACAATCTTGATTTATCGCGTTTTCAACTGGCTATTATTATTATTATTGTTTTCAATAATATCTCGCAGCATACAATAATATCTATTGACTCGACTCTATACTACCATAATAATATCATCTATATAATATTATTATTCACAAATTCAACCATGCTTTGTCAGTTTTGATTTAGCATATAAAAGCTCGAGAATTATTTTCAACGGTTCGAATTTTATTTCCCTTTTTTATATATAATATATATTATGCACATCCGTACTACAGTTTTTCGATATTTCATCGTCTCAAAATAATAAAATATAATAATGCGGATTCTCATGGCTTTTTCCGTCAATATCGCATTTAATCTTACGAAGGGTTATTTCACATATTTATTATAATTTACCATTATTGTTCAATATTGATTATATTCAATACCTTATTATACATATTGTATTGTATAAGACGTAGGATACACGAAGGTCGAAGTTGAAACCCAGACTTGATGCAACATTATTCAAAATAATTCCAAACAATTGTAAATTTGATCCCCTGCAATATTGTTTTTTTGATTTCTAAATATTCTAATAATTTACAAATAATTATTAATAACAAAGTGTATGGTTATTTAAAATTGTTTAAAATGTATCCATAATATCAAACACAGTGCAAGGGTCTACGTAAACTTAGCCCCCTCCCCCGAGAGTAGTTTTTTATTTAATGGCCATCATAGGCGTAAATAGCGTTTGGGATTTGGGGGGGGGGGTGAGGGGATGACAGTGTCCTACTCTGATAACATTAAATAAGCTCAAAACAAAATGTGGGAAATGTTTGGGGGACATTGACATTTTTGTAGGGCTTAGCCTTTAAAGCCTTCCCCTATTTGCGCCTATTACTGCCATAAAGAGAGCATATTATACACATGTTGGAATCACATTTATAATTTATTTTCAATTGTTTTGAAAAATATTGCATCGAGATGGGTGCCAACGTTATGTTGAACGTGTATTTTGTGTACATAATTTTCCTGCACTTGGTCAGGTTGGTTCATGTGATATTTCAAAATCCGAAGCGACGCGAGTTCGTTTTAATAAAACAATTATAATATAATATTTAGGTATAGGTATATACCTATCGACAATGACACAGGGAGACGGTTATCGGTGGTGGTCTTTTTTGGATTCTTGTTTGAATATTTTTAGACGTTTGCAGCTCAATGTTTCGACCGTCATCGCCGTAAACATACTCAAAAGCCACGCTGACCTTTTTTATGCAAATGAATGTCCGCCATACAGAGTTTTATTCGCTGCCCACCCGGAATCCAAATCGAAAATAGTCTTGGCTCAATCTTACGGAGACCGCATAACTATAGATGATTGCCAACGCTTCCACTGCAGCCTTTGCAAAAGAGTCCTCGGTGACCTAGGATGCGCGTTACGGCAATAATAACTAGAGCAACAGTCACGAGATTTACGGTTCGAAATAACGCGGGTCGACTATAATTAATGACAATTATTGTTTTTTTTTCGTATGCTAATGTTATACCTGCCTGTATTATACATTTCAAATGAATATTGAATCTAAGTGTCGTGAAATTAGTCATGTAATCTATCGAGTCTGTGTTTTTTTTTTACTTTCTTAAAAAACTTTAAACAATTTTAACTGTGCAATCATTTTATTCGAACATTCGTTATCGGCTGTAACCTGTCCTGCAGCAGTAAACGTATTATGAACTATTTAGATTATATTTGATTTGATTTGCGAAAAAAAATGTCTGTTTCTGTTTTTAAAAAAATCGGTTAATTTTCTATCATAGAAAGTATACAATAATCTAATATTATTCTGAATCATACAATATATATGACACTATTCTCACGGACGTGTATAATTTATACTACATAGGCCACAGGGTTAAACCTTCGCACTAATGTTCTGCACATTCAATTGCGAACACAATTTTACAAGTGCCTATAAGTTTTAAAAAAAAAAAAAGTTGTATATATTAGTTATACATATTTGACGAATTTGCCCGACCGATGCGGAATGTTTACCGACTAAAAAGTCATTATTAACAACTTGAAAAGAAATTAAAAAGAAGAAATACATTTTTCCATTCACTTTTTTTATTTGTATTCCCGAAAAGTATGACGAAGTGCTTTAAGGCGGCAGCGTGAAAAATTGTTCCAACTGTAATTAGTACACGCGTTGACATAAATAAAAAAATCGAGGAGGCGTGTTCTAAAATAAAACTTTGAACATCCCCAGGCACTGGTGTAAACTTTGTAAGAGTTCTGCGAAAGTATTTCTTAACTTTCGTTTTTAATTTAAACTCTATGCGTATCCGCTCGTAAGTTTACAGATCACCTGCCGTAACCAGTTAATGAAATGTGTTTCTCACACTCGATTATCATCAAGGTCTGGCAAACAAACAGCAATCGTGGACAATTTCGCTCATGAATATTAAACATTTAAAATGGAGAATGAAATTGATGTGTGTACATGCAGACCGAAAATCAAATTAGATACTACAAAGAGTTATACCATTGATTATAAACATTAAAATAGTAAAATATTAATAAATGTTATTTAACATCGCTGCAACAGTTGTTATCGTCTTGATCATTAAGAATATATCGTAGTGAATTATAAACTATCCGATAAAATTTAAGTTGTGAATCGATTACCGAGTTCCAACTGCTATTTAAGGTTTTTTTCAATATATTTTAATACAATGAAGATGGAAAAATCCGTTAACAAACGAATATAACTAATAATTATTATTCTGTTATGTCTACTTTACATATTATTATATTTTTATACACTTTACGTCACTTCTACATTATATGGTATTATAATATATATTGGTTGGGTATACACGTGGTTGTCCGTTGGTCACTTCCAGAGTTAATATGTAGGTACATTCATAACAGTTGTGTCATAAACCATATTATATTCTTACGTCTTAACAATATATAATATTAATAAAAAATAAATTGTTTACCTAAGTAACTTTATAAATTCAAGCGTTATAAATGCATTATAATACAAAATCTGTCAGCTGTTCAAACGTTTTTAATTATGTTTAGTATAACAAGACAAAAAGTATTTCAATATAGTATAAATATACCCACAGCACTGCGAATGACTCCATTACAAAAAAATAAAATACTAATTTTGTTTACAACCTATTAATCTCTTACGTCACCATACGTAGTATAATAGGCGTATACCGCGGTCCGCGTATGCCATATGGTATGTGGTTTGATTTTTCTCGTCCACATTTAGGTCCGGAGAGCATGTACCTAATATTCTTCTAACATTAATATTAATAATAAGTCATATTAGATCGTGATCGCAACATAAATCGTCAGTAATATTATGAAATATTATTGGCAGAAGACTAAAGCGAAACAAAACACTTCGAACAATATTATTTAAATCATCGTAAAATTATCCAACAATTATTATATCTTATAGCGTCGTACGCTTGTATAACCCATTGAATATACCTACTAATCGTGTATCACTATATATTATATTTACCCACTCGAAACACGCCTTTTGAAACGCACGAAACGAGGGCGACCCTATCTAATATTTTTTTTATTATAATACGGAATACATATTATAATATTATAAGATGTGGATAAAAAAAAAGAATAATCAAACAGGTTGAAAAAACGTTTTAAACAAACTCGCGGGTTATTTTCCAAAATTAAATAAATAATACGACGACCATGCGAGACACAACATCATGGTTGTATGTATCGCGTATCTGATGATGTGTTCCCCGTCCTCGTGTACAGCACGATGAAAAAGATACGTTGTAAATTATTATAAAACGACGCCGTACGTAACAAGCTATAAATAGTTTCTAAAAAATTTTTTTGCGCAAACAGACTTTACAATACAGTGTAATAGCTATGTTGTATAATTACGTATAGGTATACACGCCAATAAATGTTGGATTCTATTTTTCTACAAATATTTTTTCGACTAATTTTTTTTCAGAGAAATATAATGGTATCACAATATTGGAGGAAAATAGTGGCTACGGTCTGGAAATGTTAGGGAACGGCGTTGTGCATTACAATATATATTATATTACAATCCCACTGTACGCGACACCGAGTACAGTATTTAGGGGGGGGGAGAGTGGTCGAAATTTAGAGCCACCCCAGGGTAAAGCTCCGCGTCAGGCGTGAATCGTATTTACAGAGCTGTAGTTATCCTATAATATATCATATTATCATTATATTATATTCAGAAATCCGGTGTATACCGCGATATGATTTTGCTCGAGAGATAATATAATAAATATGTCACCCGGTCCGGACGATTCGCGTTAACTCGCCGTGACGATATGTACACATTATAACAAAACAATAGTTATAATAATAATGGCAATATTATAATATTATTATGGGAAAGACAAAGTTATAGTGTCGCTGACCGCGAAAACCGCGATCTACCGGACACGAGTCTTCCGACGGAAATGTTCGTGTGTTGTGTTATAATATCATATTATTCGTCATGCTGAAACGGATGACTCAAAAACGTAACATGACAAAACGAAACTTCCCAGCAAAGTTATCCTGTTGTTGCGTTTAATCGTGTAAAAAAAAAAAATAAAAAAAATATACGGATGCACATAAAATATATTGTTTAGTTAATTTCGAACGAACTTCGTTTGTTATCTTACTATTAAAATAATCGTGATAATTTGTCTTTACTGTATTTCATATTATATTAAATCGCATTAATCACATTTATTACGATAATTTGTTAGCACAGTTGTTTATTTTTTTTTTTTAAATAAGTAGACTACGTAAGCTTACATCCGTTTATCATCATTCAGTCTCCTTCTCCCTTCTCCCTTAACCTCTCTAATTACCGAATGATGCATATTAAACTAGCAGTGTTTAATGAGGAAACATAATATAATAATGCTATGTAATTATTGCGTAAGGATAAAACATTACTTGATATAATTTGTTGCATACTTCCAACCTCTGTTGTCCTCTGGCTACCACGCATATTTTCGTATTGTAATACCAAAATAAGTTTTTCACTTAAATGCGGTCATAGACAAATTTAAGATACTGTTTTTCTCCATTGTCGAAATAAGAAATTATTAAAATATATAAAATTATATACCTATAATCTATATACTATATTTTTGTAACTTATTTAATACAAATGATATGAATACCTACCAATTACCATATACCATTTAGTATTTACTATAATTGCACTGTCGCTCGCTCCATGTCTACGTCGTTTGTTTGCTCCATCAATTTCGATAAATGTGTTTAGAGTGAGTTTAGTCCAAAACAAATGTTTGAAGAAAATAGAAAATAACCTTTTTAGGATAAAAATAGACGGTGCAGACAAAATGGTATATCATTTTAGAAGGAAAATGGCCCCGTCCGCGTATACATTAATACATTACACTCAACGTAGGTAACCTACATTAAACGATAACTATTTGCTCGGACCATATATAGACATATTATTAACAATATGCGTACTGCAGCACGTCCTCTTTAGTCCTTACCCCGTGACCGTATAGGTTGTCCAGTGACAACATTGGTAGGAAGAGAGACTGTGCATAGGATAGGACCTAAAGTGTTTGCTATATTTTTCAAAAAACATTTTGTAAAATTCTTTCTCGCTCTCACGGCTATTAATGGGTATATAATTATATACTGATCTCTACATTCTATGCTATCCTTTTCGAAAAACGACGGCTTCTCTCTCTCTCTCTCTCTCTGAAGATATAATTTCGTTATTCTTTGTAGGTCCATGTCCCGGACGGACATACACCTTATACGTCACTGCAGATTATCGGGGAGGTAAACGTTACATCGTACCTGCATTAGACGTAAGTACACGTCGCACAGATTGAGATGTTTATTTATATCGTGAACCGTACTCTTCCTAGCACTATGCGGCTTCATCCCAACGTCTGACGTCAGACCGATCATAATAATATTGGAATTACGAAAAAAAAAAAACGTAGGATATATATCTATCATACGTCTCTCTAAACCAACGTATACCTACCACATAGAACGCCCCATTCAGGAATAACCGAAATCTCGCGTTGGCTCATAATCACCCTGTATATTGTAACAATATTATAATGTAATATTATCGATGCTATTCCACACGTTATTGCCGAGCACCGTCATCGTGACGCGTCATGCAGTCGGGAGAATTAATTAGATTTCCGTTCGCGACAAGTTAGGTTTGATATACAATATACATATATAATGTACAACCGGCTACACCTTTACCCACACACACACACACACACACACACACACACACACACACGTATGTATATATATGTACATACAGTCGCGACGTCGTCTGAGAGCGCATTATGTATTATATGCCACCCGGCGCCCACCCCTCCGCGCCCTAGAAACGCTTGCGGGGTGCATGGCGGAGGCGGAACTGCGCGTTTCGTAACCGGAAACGAGTTATCGGCAAAAGTCGTGTGAAGAATGTGTGACCGCCGTACGTACGCTATTTACGTTTTCGTATGTTCAAAGTCGTTTCCGAACCCTTTTCAGTACGGGTCTCGCGTATATATCATAATAATTATATGTATCGTGTCGATATAGGGTGACTTTTTTTCAACACACGAGCCAACACAAGTCTATGTCTGTCGACGTATAGTTTTATGTACTCACTCGACGAGGTCACGATTTCGAAAAATAAAAACGGATTACTAATTCTTACTATGTTTGAATTACAATTAAAGCGATTTCAATCGAAACAACCGACAATGAAATACCTAACTTTTGTGATCAACAATTTGATTTTAGAAACAGACATAATATTAATAATATAATGTAAAAAAATCTTAAATGTTTTGAAATCCTAGAAAAATTGTTGTAAATGCCAGACGAACCGAAACCGATAAAACCATTCATTATGATTCCCTGCGCGTACTCAAAATGTTTTAAAAGTGGAATAGGGATAAAGTAAAAAGTTTTCCGATTTTTTTTTTGTAATGATATTATATTTTATACATTTCTGTTTAGACTTTAAATTCGGCGAAGCCATCGACTTATAAACAATAAACATATACAAGGCGGGATTTTTACCCTCCATATCCCGCCTGCAACGACCTCCAGTCCTGTCCACTTCGGTATACATGTACATTTATAACTATAAATGAGTATGTGAAATCATCGTTGTTCCTTATCCGACGACCGAACACGAACGCGAATATTATTGTGCGACGTATGTACGGGTATGGGTGATGGGTGGGTAGGTACTTATATTATGGGTAAACATAGTTCACCGTTTCGCTTATTATACGACCGTTCGTTTGCCACAGTTGCAGCCCGCGGTTTGTAGATTCTATCTAAAAAGCTGGTTCGCAAATATTTGCAGATTATTTGCAAAACATTGGCGGGAGGTTTGGGAGCATTCTAGGGGCGACATGGCCACTTTACACGGTCGTGGGAAACACACGGACCCAGACCCGTCGTCACCGGAGTTTTTGTTTTCAAATCGGATTTATACCAATCATCCCTTGCCGCTGCCACCACCACCACCACCACCACCACCACCACCACCACCACCACCACCACCACCACCACCACCACCACCACCCTTCCGCGTCACGACAAACAACAGTGGTGCGACCTTTTGTGAGATATATTATATGTTATCACCTTGTAATAATAAGCGTGTGCCATTGGCTGATTGAAAAATTTGACATATTATATTATACGTAGGTATACAAAGGTCGTATTGTTCGTGTGTATATTTAATATTATATATTATGTAAATATAACATATATCCGGGCGAGCGCGTGGCTTAGATCCTCGTGGCTTTCGGTGGGTTCGCATACGACACGACCAGACTTTTACGGGACATTTTTTTTCGACAACCCCCACGCCCTTCCCCTTCCCCTTCTATACTCTACGCCCAATCATCCCTTATACACACACAGTACACACACACACACACACACACTAACCTGATGGATCGGTGGCCACTGGTGACCCGAGAAATTAAATTTGTTTTTCTCTGTGAAATATATTATTTATTATTTTATTATAATATAATAGTCCCAACGCACGCGTTATATGTGCCGATATCGGAATAATAATAACAATAAAAATTTAACGATCTATGCGTTATCATCAATATATAATGTTATACATCAAAGTAAATTATAATAACTTTTAATATTGTATAATATATCACGAAGTATTTGATCACAGTATATTAGGTAATATTTCTTATCATGGGGTATATATTTGCAGTATTTTATCGGTATATAAGCTTTACACGTACCTGTATGAGAGGGCCAACAACACACGCGAATAGAGTTGGTAGCGTTTTTATTTTTTATTGCATTTTATCATCATCGTCGTCTTACTATTTTGTTTTTGAATTCGTTTTTTACACCCGTTTGCGGCGAGTTGAAAATGAAAATCATTCCCTAAAACGGTTATTTGTCCTTTATAATCCGATTACGGCCTTATTAATGAGGGACGGTTGTTACAATAATTTAGCTATATTCGTATATATCCTCGCCGGGGCTCTTTAGTAAATCGATTAACTACTCGCGCCATTGCATTCGACATTCCTCTAAAATTTAAATTTTCGTCATACTTAAACTTCATTAGATTACTTAAAATTTAATCTAGCGATTAAAGTGAGAAAACGAGACTAATAATTTTTAATTAATTTAAAAAAGGGGAAACTTGTTACTAATTATTATTATCGTGCCTATATACAAAATGTTCTGTTAATTTCATCGTTCTTATTTCCATTTGATTATTTTTGACAACAAGTTTTTTTTTAAAAAAAAAACTACGGCGACACAATGCGCAATATGCATAGCCAATTATAAAATACTAAGTGCACATAAAATATACATCGTTGTCGAATTTAATATTAATGATATATTTAATATTTAATAGAAACTTAATTTTATGCAAGCTAATAATATTACCCTAATTGTATATAAAATACGTTTTCTACCGCTGTATTACATTAGCGTTACCTAACTAAGTTATCGTACTCGGGATATTTGTTTTAATATTAACAATTTATTGTTGGTTAAACTTATTTTGTAATTATTTTTTTATGCAGACTATATTATATAATTCAGAGAGAGAAAAAAACTATACAATATAACGTCAATTTATTAATAAACCATATATTTTGTATAATATAATGATCTACTAAACAAATTCGGGGATTTTTATCAACATCGTCTGTAAATTCTACAGAACCTAACCTAACCCAATTTACAACCTGTTGAAATATAAATAAAATAATTTAATAAAACTAACCCAATAAGATAAAATGTATGAAGTTTTCTGCGTTGTTCAATTTAAAAGTCCCTATTTAATATTTATAATTTAATAACAAACCGAGGTGATGGTATTGTTAAATACAGTAGTGTTACGACGTCTTACATATTATTATTATTATTATTATTATTATTATGAACGTTACTTTTATAAGTTGAATAATTAATATGTTAGTTATTTAACTGTTTGAGCGATAATTATTATATCATTGACGTCATAATAACTAATGCATAATGATGATGATAATGTCATGTGATTAACCTGTCAACTATATTGCTATATTTATATCCAATATTGCATTGGTATTATATTAAACTCGTGGAACGGAAACGTTTTCAGGTATCAAACAAATGATGGTCAGGTGTAAAGACACTGTTGTAGTACCTACCTATAATATTTTATTTTGCATGATTTACAAAAGTTGCTTATTGTATTTCAATCTCAATGTTTTTACTTTATTTTTTTCATTATAAAATGATAACTCAAAAAGGCTAAAAACTTTGAAATCGTAAGCTTTTTTTTTCATTAAAATGTTTGATATTAATTCCGAGGGGGTAGTTTTTGAAAGTTCTTCGAGTGACTTAAAATTAATTATGGACAGTATAATCGCATTTCGTAACTCCGTGGTATAAACATGAACTTATATTTGAAAAATAAATATATGTCACATCGGCTGTACAGTGCATAATCGTTTGTTAAATTATTTCTTTTATTACAAACTATACATAGATTGCTTTTCCATAAAAAAAAATATTATTGCAATTTATTACAAACAATAATGAGGTGTCTTACGCAGGCATATTCGTACGTTATTATTATGTGTAATATTATGTGTTATTCTGTGTACACCATAATATTAATAATTATTATTAATTTTATTACATTAACTAGGAAAAGTACAACATTGAAAACTCGTTGACACAACACCAGTAGGTACATACCTAACTACTGTCGGGGACAGTATTTTAAATGCAATAATAATTGTAGGTATATTGCATTTTGCATTTATACCATGTGCTTTGAAAATGTATTATGTACCTATCTTGTATTTAAATTTAAAATTATATTTATATTTTGTACTAAGCCGATCCCGTGTTCTTCGTTGCCCGTAAAATCTGACAACATTTTCGTACATTTTTGCGTTCCCCGCCACACGATTATCATATCGTCACAGGACCCGCACCATGCACGACGAGGAGCCTACCAAGGTGTAGGTATATCCAATACCATATCGTTATAATTATAAACCTATTAAAAAACTAATAATAATATCATCGTACACTATAACATTTTATAGACGCAGTGTGTGCAGTACAGCCGTGGCGGATATCAATCACTCGGTCTCGCATATTATATACTGCACGTCGTACTGAGTGTACAATAATAATATTATATGATAATATACGTTTGCAGTCTTTGACATTTTCACTGCGGCGTGAGCGGTGGGGGGGGGGGGTGGTGGATGGACGGGCCGTATTTAGCGTTCTTTTCGCTGCAGCGATATTTATATATTAAGTATATGCGATACCATGTGGTGTATGCACGTCAAACCTATACGGCGTATTCGTACGATGATGATGATAATAATAATAATAATAATAATAATATACGAACGGCGGGGACCACACACACACTCGGTTCAGACGATCGTATAATAAAATAAAAATATATTATATTATATTATGGTATAATATTATGTCGTCTCGGGACGGTATTCAGAAGAGATATTTTTAATCGCACGCACACACGTCCGTGTCCTCACATACTATATACAACAGAAAATAATAACATGAATTCGCAAAGTATATTACAACAGCAGGTATACCTATACGATTATTGCACAATAGTATATATTGTTATTATTATTTTTTTAAGCATCTATATAGTGCCTCAGGTATATCGCAATGATATCGCGACGCTGAAATCGATGTCTTCGAGCGATAACGATCTTTTACTTTTGTTCCGCGTGAAGACTCGAAGTGTGTTTTTTTGAATAAATTAAATGATACAACGCCGATAATCATAATAAACGCCGCAGAACAATGTAATGTACTAAACACAGTAGGTATACATTCACCGGGTATGCTCACTGTCATTTTTCCTCTAATCATATTCGTTAACACAATTTCCGATCTTTGGAGATATTGTACATTTACCAACTCAAATAACGTAATATTTCCAAATACTTAGACATTTTATACCGTCCGCGACGGCGCACAAGATACACGCTCAAAATACAAGGCCCCTCGGTTTTAATATGCCGATTTTGGCCACAAAGTCATAGGTTGCAAATGTTTTGATGTCGGTTGCTAAAAGTTTCAAAAAGGTTGCTAAATACCGGCACTTGCAGTTTGGAGTCTCTATGTCAGAGTCTGGGGGCCAACTTCATATGAACGTGAGACACACACATATTATTATACAATACAATACCTTTGCGGCAGGTATACCTACGATGTATTATTTTGACATATAGATATTATGTTTTTCGGCTGGGTACAACTTTTTGGTTTCCAACCGATTTTCGCGAGGCCGATTTTTGTAACGGTCAGTTTATTCATTGTTAACATAGAAACGCAAATCAACAAAAATAAAATTTTAAAAAGTAAATTAAGTTCCTTACAAAATGTAGCACGCTACTTAAGATATTTTTCCACTGCACTATACCCTAATACACATATTTTATGATTCTTAAATTTTCTCTGTAGAGGTAAAATATCTCGTAGCATGCTATACTTATATAGTGTTAAATATAAGTTTTTATTATTGTAATGACAACAAATACGGACGACATTTTTATTATTTTTAAAAGCGTGACGACGGAAAACTAACACACATGCCGAAGTCGATTGATTCATAAAAACCAAGTGTTTGTAAATGTGGGGTTATAAATATTTGTTTAAAACAGCTAAAAATCAGAAGGTTTTGAATAAATGCGCACTGTTAAAGGAAAATGACACGGGATGAACATGACTGGAGTTCACTCTCTTCGCGCCTGTGCACAATTATAGAATATTATTATATATTATACGATTCGAGCGAGCACAAGGTATACACATATTATAATATGTTTTACTATATCTAATCGTCGATTTGAAATCAGTATCTATACGAGCAAACGCGTATTATGTACACGCCGGACGCGTAACTGGTACGATTAATATTTGACACACATGCCCAGGCCGGCTCGCGAAATTATAATAATATTATATTGTTGTTGTGTACACGCATTTCGCGTCTCATTTATTCTTTTGATAATATGCGAAATTTAACGAACTATGAAGGAACGACTGAGCCAGCAGCGGTGGAATGACTGCTGCGTCATGGTGTGAGCGTATATATTATAATAATATTATGCGAATATGATGCGACGGTGACGCGCAGCCGTCTTATACCAGCCACGTCTGGCCACCTCGATAACAATAAATGATTATAGTATAACAGTACAAACGATTTTTATTGTAATTATTATACCTACCTATTATACATGGTTACAATATCGAGCTCGACGTACTCATATATAGTATACTTATAATATATTACAGTATAACATATACGTTATGGATAGGAAGCCACCTGTTGTTTCGCGCTTAATTTTACACGATGCCCTACCTTTTGCAGAGAACTCATTATACCAATCAAGAATATAACACGGTCGTCAGTGTTTCTTTTTTTTCTTCAGAAAAATGTATACATCGTCATATCACTCACTATATTATGTTATCAATTCTCGTGACGTCTATCATTATTGTTCTTGTAATAATTATATTGTTAGTCTATTATAATTCAGCTCCACAAACTACTTGAGTAATGAACCTTTCAGCGTTTGATATCGAACACGGGCCCCACATTTAATTTTTTGATTGTACACTTAATTAAACAAATTTGTGTTTAAGTATATTTTATTTATTTTCTATGTTATATAACATGTATCATCAATTAACATGTTACTAATTATATCGCTTTATCTTACCTTGTATGTTAATCTACCCAATCGAACAAGGGACTCAGTCCGAAAATTGTATAATAAAAAAATAAATAATATATATACATATAAAAGTGATAGATATCTTCTATATACAGACCGTATACCAGTCCGGATTTAGGGGTGAGTGGCTATGGGTGCTCGCCTCCCAGGCACCCCTGTCGTCTAAGCCATCATGAAAATACATTTTTATTATAAATTACGTTATAAAAAATAGTGTATAACCAATTTTTTTTTTTTGAGCATTTCCGTTAAAAGTTTCTGGATCCACGTTTACACTATTGCCTGCATATAGACAGCAGAAGTGGTCAAACGGTGGTTCACGTCATAGAAACATGCATATCACGTCGTAAGATACAGAACAACAAAACTAATTTAATAATAGGTATTATAATATGAAGACAAAATTATACCATATAAAATGTAATCTGACATTATTGTATAGGTTAATATTTTAATACTCGTACCTATATTTATTGACTCTTTGTTACGCATTCAACACATTTTATTACATTTGATATCTTATCATATTTATGATAGTAATTATTGAGTCCTTTTTTTCCTGCTCTTCATATTATTTTTCATAACCTTGTATGGCTCACGAATGTCTCAGCGCTAGCCGCCCTGCTATACAGTGCTCGCACGAAAACAATGATATTCTGGTCGGGCACAAAACACCCCGAAAAAACAATTGCGAAACAATACGGTTCGATGATTGTAGCATAATATTCTTTTTGTTCTTCTGCTCGAGTACCCTCGATAATGGGCGGGTCCTGGGAAGGATCATTTTATTCGTGCGTGCTATATTTAATAGCATTTTGCACATTATTGCACCGGTTTTTGGCAGTATTTTTTAACACTCGCAGGGGCTTTTTACTGTTATACCTCCATACTTAAGTAGTTTAATGTTACTATCGTCTATTATATTATATAATGAACGATGTAGATAGGTAGTAGGTGTTGCTCTAAATTACGCAACATAATATAATAATATATTATTATTGTAATAACGTCTTCGGGTGCTTGCGTTATAAAATAAAAAACGATGTTCATATTCATGCTCGTCTATATACATTATATTATACATATAACATTATTGCAGATATCAATGTTTAATTCTTAACGATTAGAATACATTTTGATCAACCACCATCATGTTTCGACAACTGATTTCGATAACTACCTATTAGATTTTGGAGCTAAAAGTGTGTTCAGCGTGACACTAATATAGAGAAGTGGTGTTTGATTTGATTAAGTGTAGTAGGTGCTGGTTAAGTTACGCTGAAAAATAAGATCAAATTTACCAAAGAACAGACAGGTTATTACTTACGTACATTCAAAGCGATGTATAACAATATGACGTAATATTTAGGTACTATATTATTATCATTATATACAGTCGACGAGATTTTGACCGTCGTTTTAGACAACGAGGAGTATATATTTACTGGAGATACGGTTTTCATACCCATCACGAAATAATATTTATATATTATATAAATAATAATAAGTTTTTGCGAAATAGAAAAGAAAAAACCATTTGATGTTGAAGCCGTTAACGCAGCGAGTTTGTGTGGCAAAAAGCTTAAACGTTTCTGGAAAATTCGAGCGGAAAGAAAAAAGAAAACATTAAATCTAAGTAGTAATTTATTATTAACCAACACGCGGCGTACATGGGAGCGTTAATAATTTATACTCCGACCTAAAACCCCACAGCTTTTAAAATATAAATAAAAACAGCGGCATTCAACTGTTTATTTTTTTTTTGTTTTTTCGCTCTGAAGAGTTCACGATAAATTATACAAACGAAATGGTCATTTTTTGTACTCGTATAAACGTATCGATTTAATTTGCTTGCAGACGGTATATTAGTACGACAAAATAACGACCTTCCTGTATACCAGATACCTAGTACCTGTTATTTAAAAGACCGTCGAAATTATCCATACTCGTCGGTGCTCTGAGGAATTGTGCGCGTCGTCGTATCGAATACTATTCATCGTCCGTCGTCGTTCGCCCTTCGAATAATATTATACGTCGTTTACGTTTTTTTAGCGCAAAGTTTAGTTCTTACGCTCTAATTGGATCTATCCATCCTGTTTGGAATGCATTCACTGATCTCGGGAAAAAGACAATAGTCTGTTGAATCTATTATAGTATAGTAAACATGTTAAAAAGTTTCATATGTATAATGTGTTATTATTTATTTCATGTTTATAGTATCAGTGTACCTAGTGAATATTATATTAAAATTGTAATATAATTTGATTACAACGCAGATATAGAAAACATTGAAAAGTTTACTTTTACTTACCTATAGTTATTTAAGTACGCCATGGCATGTAATACGTATCTATTATTATTTATTATGCATGAGTATTTGATACTTTCGATTGGAGAGTATACTTACATAGTTACATCATCTATCCAAATTCTAATTGTTTGCTATTTTTACTAGGTATGTAAGACATAGTATTTCCTGCACACATTAAGATGTTCGAAGTGCTATATATAACATATAATTAGTGTTAACATTTTACAGTTAAATGTGGGTTTATTTCTGAAGTTAATTGGATTCACTTTAAAGTTTAACTGATCAAGCAGTTCAGGACAATCGATCAACCGTTCTTTCAATATTACATTTATAAGATAGATATCTTAAAAAAATATTTTGAATTGATGACAAACTAGTATTATGACCGATATTGTCAGTATGCTATATTAATGAGGCGAATATACCTCATGGGATCTAACTAATGAGAAGTATAAAGTTATTAATGCTACATTATCATAAAAATCAATAATGCTCATACGTTTTAAAAGACCTAATTTTATAAATAATTTATTTCGAATGTAATCTACATGCTTATTAAAAGTTAATTTCGAATCAAATATCACTCCTAAGTCTTTGATGGTATTATAATGAGATAAACTAAGTTTATTTATAAAATAATTAAAATATGATAATTGATTTTTTTAATGAAAAAGGTACAGTAGAGCATTTTTTAATGTTTAAAGACATACTTTTCTTATAGCACCACTGGTAACAATTATCTAAATCAATTCATTTATTGAAGTTAATTGAATCTTCAATACACTCAATTTTTTTGAAAAGTTTAGTGTCATCAGCAAGTAATAGGCATTCAGAATGTTTTAAAACCTTAACAACGGCATTGATAAAGAGAGAGAATAATAATGGTGAAAAATGATCTTTTTAAGGGAGACCAGATAGAACATTAATTAAATTAATTAAATTAGAAGTGTAGTTTTTATATTTTACAGTTTGAGTGTGGTTTGTAAAAAAGAGTTTATCCTCGAAAGCAACGGATTATGAAAACTAATTGATTCTAATTTATTTTATTAATAATTGATGGTCTACTCTATCAAATATTTTTTCAAAGTATGTGTACAAGACGTCTACTTATATTAATAAGAGTGTAGGTACACACGATTACAATGTTCAAATATTTTTTATTAACTAGAATTTATTAAACGGAAAGTTTTCTGAAAAGTTAGAAGTGCAGTTTAAATCCAGTTTCAGACGATTATAGTCAATATTTTCTGAGTATAAGAAAAATCTTTATTATCTTTAATTGATATAGGTATAGGTATCTAATTATTCGAGCATAGGTATAGAACTTAATATGATTATCATATTTTGTGGTACAACAAAACAATATCTATATCAGCACTGCAGAGCAACTCATTTAAAATTAGATAACAACATTCATGTATCCGAAAAATGTATATGACCTATATACATGTCACTATTAACATTTTCAAAAAAAAAAACAAATTGTAATAAGCGGATACAATCGACCCATAAAATTGGGGCGACCGCGCTTGATGAATCGCCCTGTATACTTACGCGTTATACAGGTATACTGCGATAGTATACCATGAACGGGCGGTGCGTACTGCGTGGTAATAAGGTTACAACCGTGATGGATGGCGATCGCATCCGAATCGATTATACGCGTGCATTTCGCCGCGGTATAAAACCGCCGGGCTCCACCACGTCCGTGAAGTTGGCTTCACCTGACATTTTTTTTTCCTTGCTCCTTTCGCTCCTCCTGAACCGCGAAATGCGCGATGACAAACGTTCCGGAACATTTGCAACGGCCTCGCGGTGATCGAACCGAAACGGCCAGCCACAGCAGCATAGCGTATATCATACCGACGACCGACGACCGCGACTGCCGACCGCTATCATGGTATGGAAGTAATAACGATACATATTATAATATATTATAGGGCGTGTATTACGTATATATCTATTTGCGGTGGAAAACGAACGCAGATTTTTTTTTTTTTTTAAATCGAACATCGTGTTTTCCTCGTGAAAATTAAAAAAACTGTAGTCTACATATACTAAAACTGTACGACTTATTATAGTCTATATAATAGCATCATGGTGTTGAAGACTAACTCTATATTATATTCTTCGTTAATCGAAAAACGACACTACCACAGGAAATAAAATGAAAAATATAACCTGCAACTTGGTTTTTTCCTTGAAAATGTATCCAATTTATATGAATTCGATTTTTTTCGTATATAGCAAGTAGTAATACTTCACCATAATACACTATTATAATAATAGGTGCCCGTGTAGCTACAACGAGTATTATTATTCACTGTGTGTCTGTGTATAATATTATGATATAGTATAGTTATGTGGTTTTAACGTAACTAGTAAGTAGGAATATGTACGTGGGTTTTGGTGGTAAAAAAACTAACTTAATTTAATTTAATTTACCTAAAATTCGAAAACTCGAAATCCTCTTAAGCTTTGACGACGACGTCGCGGTTAGACGAATGACAAGAATACTAAGGTTCGGATATTGGAAGACAAAAAAAATCCGTGGCGTAGTTATGCATATTATAAAAGATATAATATAAAATATGTATTATAACTAATAATGAATATAATACTATACATAATTTCGAGTCGAACTATCAAAAACCAATTCACGCCTTGCAACCCTCCGAAAAAAAAATGTAAAACTCCCCTGTACCACCGCGGTCGTGCGGATAATAATAATTGTGTCGTTCCTCGGAACGCGACGGAAAAGTATAATATTATGCACTATTGCTATTACTATTACTATACTACCATGTACACAAAAATCGTCAAACCTTCGTCACCGCAATTCATTAGAGTCTATTAAATAATACATCACACGCTAAACTTTACGTTAAAATCTTGTAACTCGGTCCTCGTTATTAATCTAATTTATTCAATTCGTATTTGGTGTATTATCGTTCTACCGCTGCAGTGAATTTATTATTCTATAACCATTAGTTAATTTTTTTTTTTCATATCATCGTTTTGTATATCGGGCTCGTCCCGTTGAGATAAATAAATAAATGCGATTCATCGAAGACGAGTGATGTTTCCTTCATAAATTTTTCAACTGCACTCGTTTACGTCGATAGTGTGTACCGACAGTCGACACACTTAATATAAAGCAATTATATAAAACACTGCAGCAGGACATCGTATAGGTATATTTTAGTATGTATATCACGTGCAAACGGTTATAATCGCTCGTCAGGATAATATTATATCGTCGAAGAGACCGCTTCTGTGTTTTGTAATAATAATATATATATATATATAGACCTACTCGATTGGTATAATACGTACCTACTGTTTTATATTTTATATCATTATATCCATAAGACCATATACAAGTGTACAACAATAATATAATATGTTATATTATTATTATTATTGTCCTTCTACGTATATTTAATCGTTTTCGATGTACTTACGTCGTCCGCTCGCGCTGCTATATTCGGCGTACCGGTTTTTCTTCTTGTTTTCTTCGTCGTCGTTTTCCCATCTCTAGTCCTGCTTAGAGTGGACCGCGCCGACGACTCTGCGCTGTTTCGAAAACTCATAATAATAACATAATACAAATAGTTATAATAATATTAATAATATGTCGGTAAACAATATTATATATTCGAGCCGTGTTTATATGAACGTTTTAAGCATTATAATTTATAATAATCGACGTATACGGTCTGGGCACGCGTTAGCATGACATATAGCATATAATTATTACATACGATGTTTGTTTATTCCAACGCGTAATTGTAAAATATAATATAAAATTATGAGTCATGGGTTTCTTATTATTATTATGGTACGACTTACTATATTTTTGAAAAGTTCACAGTTTGTGCGTCAAATTTTTTTCTTCGTTTTTATCGACCAATGTCGACTGACAAATACACAATATTAATTTATTTATTTATATATAACGTTGACGTGAATTCTCGGAAATTCAATTTCACAGTGAGTTGTACAAAGTACAAGTGAGTCGAAAACACATATTATGTAAGTAAATAAACAAAATAACTTAGCTTGAACTTCTTTGCAAACATAAATAAGTAACCTCACGATTTAATAAAAAAAAATCCCAATATTTACGTTTCTTTCGTATAGAAGAGCATATTATATTCATATATTAATATAATTATTATTATTAATTGTGCAAAACTGCAAACAGTAATTTTTCATAATATTATAATACCTCACACTACCATTGGAAACTGTGTCCTGTGGAATATATTATGGTTTTTTAAGCATGTTCGTCCCCGTTTTTCTCTATAATAGTACATTTTATTCAAGTTCTGATTTTTGGAATTTTAAGTCTACCTTAAGACAACATTTTCAAATTTCTAATATTTTTTGTACTACTTAAGGTATGTCCTGTGGTGATAAAAGCTATTATTTTTCAAAAAAGAACCCCCTTGAAGTTTGTAATGTCACAATACCATATAGGTCGGGCTTGCTTAAAAAATCGCCCTGTATATTATCGTAATATCATATTATACGGTTTTGAACGCCGCAAAACGTATATAATATTATTACGCGATGAAAACTATCTGAGTTAAGAAATGGAAAGTAAACGGCGTTGAATCCAAGTAAAATATTGTATAGGCCTGTTACGATCTGCTCTGCTCTTTGTGACAAAGTGCGCTGTTTTAAGGGCACGACAAAACGATATATCGCGAGTAAAACGCATTTAATATTATTGTCTCGTGCCCGCGCGGAGAATAATGGCAAATTCGAGAGTGAGTATACCTAAACGCGCGAAAAACCCGTAACGATATATATATATACATTTCTATAGATACGATATATCACGTCGTCGTCGCCGTACACGCGTAATATATTATTATATTATTTCGAGTCCGATGTGTGTACATAGGAGCAGGAAATGACGACGGAATTTCGAACATTTGCAGCACATCGTCGCGTCACTCTCTGCGAGTCTCTACAGCGCAAACACCACTGCACCGGAGATCCTCTCTCGCCGACAATCACTCACCTCTCTCACTCTCTCTCACTCACTCACACACACCACCAATGATCGACCCACGACGGATGAGAGACATCAATCGTCGTGCTCTACTCGTATTATTTCGAATTCTCTCGAGTCCCCGGCGATTCGGGCCCCGAGGGCGTACATACACGTACTAGCTCTCCTACGCTCGATGTAAATAAATGTGTATATATATATATATACTTGTATATAGTAATTGTGTCCGGGCCGCGCCAAAGGGTGTGTACCGCACGTCACCGTGGCAGTTGTCTAAATACGCTAAACACACACAAACACTCACACGAACCGCGGTATACGTGTGGTCTCTCCGGACGGGACGCAACGGCCGGAATTCGCCCCGTAATCCCGTCAAATGTTATCTAAACATTTTCACTGCCGAGTCGGGAGCGGCGGGTCCTCCAGAGGGTCGCCTGCAGTGTGTTCGAGTGCCGCCGCCGCACTAGTCAAGGGCAGGGCGGCAGCACGGCAGTACTATATTGTATGACGTTGCAGCGACGGTCTCTGCGCCGCACATGTGACCGGGAGAGAGAGAGAAAAAAAAAACCGAAACGAAATAATACATTATTAATCGTACGACTACGATTATTTCGAAAACAACGATCGATCGATTTCGCCGGCATGACGTTTTTTTCCCGATAGACGGGGAAATAGACACCAGACCAACGACAACTCCGCGTGCGGTGCGTTAATATATAATAATGTCGTAATAACTACTATTATTATCGAACTGTTCGAGTGGGGCGGATTTTTCCGGCAGAAAGCACGAAGAGGACGGCGGGAGCCTCGGCCCGCACACCGAACGAAAATATAATAATAATATTATATTGTACTGAATTCAAATAACCTTTTGTGCGCATAAAATATACGCTCCATTGTCGTCCGTTCAATTCGTTAGCGTTTTGATATAATAATAACGTCTTATTATTATTATCATCATCATCATCATCGTTATTATAATATATATTGTCTCGACTTCCAACTGTATAGGTATATAAGTGCCTACATAATAATACATACAATCACGTATACGTAATTGGGAAACATAAATTCGTCATGTCCGGCCGCTTTGGCCCTAACTAATTAAAAAGTTTCGTCGGCTTTTAACATCGTCGGTTTCCATTTTTGTCCCTCGGCCTAGTGATGCTTATCACAGTAATTTTTTGATAGTACACTTTAAATGCGCGCCTACGTCGAATAATATTATATTTAAATAGCTCAAAAGTGACTTAAAATTAATTATTAACGATTAACGTTACTAACGATTGACTTTCGCACAGTTATTATTTATTTCGTTTGTACAGATTGTTTTGTCGAACTCTTACACTATAAACGCACCGAGGTTGCCAGCGTATTAAAATGTTTAATCATTATTTAAGATACGTACGATAATTGCCCCGTCAGTCTTCAATACGATAAAAGACTTTCAAATATTGATTTACAAAGTGACTACATATACCTACCTGTTTAAATCATAAAAAAAAAACAATTTCTAGCGCCCATATAATATGTCAATATAAAAAAAAATATTTTCATACTATTTTATACCAAACCACAGAATATAATAATATATGTATATATATGTTTAATCGTAGGTGTTCATTATGTAACTACTCTTTATTTTTTTGATTGTCGTTTCGTATATTATTATGTCACCTTATCAATCTCATCGCTATTATCTATCCGACGAATAACTAATAATGTCCAGAACCTATACATCTTTAATCATGTATAGGAAATAGAATATCAATTATTATGTCAGTAGTGTCATTTAGGGGGAGGGTACGGTGGTGCTGTGTGGGGGACTTGCCCCATTCACTTATCGACAAGTGGCCAGTACCCGTTCATATGTATGGGTCAGTGTTAGGGATTTTATCGACTCCGCCGTTTTAAAATCAATTCCACCGGATATTTATTTATGTTGATTCCGCCTACTGTTTTTCAAACAATAACGTATCATATTATACGGAATTTTTTTTTTATTTAAATAAAAACATTTCAAAAAATAATTCAAACATTGTTGTCCGCAGTACAGGCTTTATTTATTAAATTAATAAAATAATACAATTCAAATACCTAGTGATTATTATTTTTATGAAACTAAGTATAATTGTCATACTTTTAAATATATTTATATAATATAATATTTAAATGATTATCAACAATTAATTATCATCCACAACGGGGAAACTAAGTAACATATGAGTAAAATATATATAGGTATGGTATATGCCATATGGTGTAGTTTTGATAGCCAGCAGAATCAATTTGTAAAAAAGTTCGGCGGACTTGATACGTGGCGCAATCGATAGATTTCTTACAGGTAAAAAGGTCATTTTGACGCAATCGATATACGTCCCTGGCGTTAAACTAGGTATATGAGCAATAGGCCTTTCGCCGATGAAATGATTCGTTTTAATACGTAACTAATTGTCAGGTACTAAACTACAGTTGTAATAGTATGTAGGTAAATAATTAAAAGGTGTACTATATAGCCTAATCCATACCATAGGCATACGTGTTTTGATTTCATTACAACTATTGTAATTTACAAGATAGTGAGATGATAATATGTCTAAAACCACGATGTCAAATAATGTTAAAATCATTGTAGAAACTATTATTATATTATAATTTAATTAATATTTTGTTTTATTCTGTGCAAATACATAATTTATATTATTAATATACAATAAATAAAAAAATGAAAATAGATCCAAGTCGAGGAGATTTCCTCCCTGTTTTGTATAATATACGTACTATAGATATTTTTTTAGCCACTTCTGTCGATATTTATTTTCAACATTCTACCCCAAAATTCGAGAACTTTGTGTCCGTGACAATAATAAATATACAATCATGTAGGTATAATTGTATTGAGTTAAATGTAAATGGAAAAGAGGGTGCGAGTGAAGCAATCGGTTTTTTTTCTTCAGTTAAATGGGCTGGTAAAACATTGACCTCCCCTTTTTCCAAAACTGAAATAACGCTATTGAACGCTATTATACCATATATACATAGGTATATCTATTATTATATAATAGGTCGTGTTGGAAGTGCAGAAATCGATTGTTTAGAAATGTAAAATGTCTGTTGAAAATAAAAATTCTATCCCAACGACCGCACTAAAAAATATTTCGTTTCCATGTATAATGAACAATGGCAACGTTAAAAACGTCTAAAAGTATAAAATATACATAAAAGTATTGGAAAAAAAACCATTTTGTATTATCGGACTGTAGTTTGCGTCGTATTCACTGATTTATATTAATATTTCCTCTCATTGATCGTTTTGTGATTATATTCGTTTCCGATTTATTATCGAAATGTTAATGCGTTGCACCCACTGCAGCTCTGTTTATAGCTGATAGCGAATGGTTGCGTTTTACACAGGAAACAATAAACACCATTACTATCAAAGTTTTTGTACCGATGATATGTCTTGAAATCGATTACAATATTTACAAAAATATGCATTACATTATTATAAATTAATTTATGAGAGGGGAGGTCCATAGGGTCGGGACCCTCCTCCCTATCCTATTGGCCCCATAAATACCTATCCAAACATATAATATATGTATATTAATATATTTTGTAGCAGAGCACCAGTAGTATGTTTTGGTCGGTTCTGGGCCCCCCGCAAATCCGGTGAATCCGGCTACCCCGCCCAGCCTATAGTTATATGCTATCGCGACCGTGCTCGACCGTGCCCCCTCCCCTCTCATCTATGCCATGCCCGGCCCTTCCCCATCCCATCTATACATATCACATACATACCCCCCCCCTAAAAAATTATAATAATAATACCGTTTGAATAGTGTTGAATGGCTATCACTAAAAATAACGTTTAAAGTATAATAATATGATTGAAATATTATATAAGAATAAATTAACCATCAGTTAAAACTTAAAATATGATATTGTGAAATGTGAAAGTTTACTAATTACTTTTTAACGATCTATATGTAATAAATAAAACTATTAAACCTATTTCATCGCAATATTTAAAGTATTAATAGAGTAGAGTATAGTGTCTACAATATCATCAGTTGTAATACAAACACTTAACCATCAAGTCGTTTTACTATCCGTTTAAATTAATTTTTACACTATACAAAAGTTAAATTTTCAAGTATTTCTAAACATGGCTGGTTCAATCACGGATAATGCAGCTATATACAAGAAAACCTTAACATATATTCCACCAGTATCACCTTCGGAGCTCATCGATTCTACTAACTATACGTTAAATTTCATGAAACGTTAGGTTAGGTTAGGCTAACCTAACCTAACCCCATCACGATATGTTAATATTTCAACCGACCTTCTACAACGGATATTTTCACTGATGGGTAATATCCTATCATTTATTTTGGAGCAACCAGGAAAATATAAAAGAACTATATTTCTTGAGACGGAGAATTTCAAGTTGTCTAGCATGATGTATAGCGGTGAAAACACCTTAGTAGTAGAGTCAAAGATACAAGATGGATGCCGAATTCTTTTAAATCGTGTGGAACTTTTACAACTTCAATATCTCGAATTGTGTATTTTTGAAACAATTACACGAAAATCAACTATCATGCAACCAATCATCTTAAATCAATATGAAATATTTACTGAGTATCTCGATAGAGAACTTAACAAAATGGACTAGACACCAAAAACGATTGAAGAAATGGTTATATTTATCAAAAATATACTCGATGATCATATTATTACAAACAGTCCTAAACATGATATTAATTTTATCAGTCAGCTCAAAATATATGCATTTAGACAATTAGCAGAACATTCAATACAACGGTGGAATGTGGAAATGTCACCAGAAGTAAGAAAAAAAATATTTATATCACTTATAAAAAAAATAATTAATATATAATATATTATTTTAGTTATTTGATGGAAATTCGACAATGATTTCACCAACCTCACCACCGTCAAACATCAAGCCCGTCAAGACAGACAATACATTTGATACACAGGAGGAGGGGGAAAATTTCAAAGCAAAGGTAATTTATAAAATAATAATAAGTATATAATTATTATATATATATATATACTTTTTTTCAGTCAAACGATTCAATTCACAGTCTACTACAATCATTCGATGTTAACGATGGTCCTGATTTTTTCAACACACAATACACACCTCTCCAACATCAATCAACGTATGCTACATTCCCAAAACCATTACATAGAGCAAAAAGAGCAAACTCTTTTTAATAGTTAAAGTGAATAAATGAATAATTTATGTGAAATAAAAATACATGATATATTATATGTATATGTTTTCATTTATTAAAATAATATTAAGTTTTACAATCAATATTAATTACAATGTTCTTACTTCTCCATTAAACGGATTATAAGTTATAATTTGATCATGCAATATTAAACAATATGCTGATGTAGATGGTGGAAACGCTTCTTCGGTTTCCATCTCAATCCTAAGGTCGACAGTCGAAGTTTTTACATTATCGTTTTGTCTACTCATATCAACAACTATAATCGGTGAAAGTTTTTTGAAATCCGATCGAGTCAATAAAGGTGTGACATTATCACGACCGTAGTAGGATTTCTGGAACTCGGCATATGCACGGTATAATGTAGCCATTTTCTTCTTGGTAAAGTCACTTTGGAAATCTTCGTAGGGGAATACTTCAGAATTTAAATAAACTTTCACATTTTTGATTTTACAATGATCAAAATATGACATTGGTTTACTCACACTGTTTTTCCTATCAGTCTGAAATCCAATTATAGCATACCGCGGTTTTTCTAATTTGTTAGATGTTTTTACTTTCCACGAATGGGAAGTGTTTTGAGGTAGAAATGGGTATTCACACAACTCCCATGATCTGAACGCACATTTCAGAGGTTTTTGATGGTTTACCACTTTCAGCAGTTGTATTTTTTCTTTATCACTAACCTTAACTATAGGCATTCTCCACAATATTTTCAAAATATTTATTTTAACATCTTCTAACTTAGACGCGTCTATAACAATTTCATTGTTTTTATACTGCTTAATCGCATTCATATCCAGTGACGCTCTATTTAATATCAGCTGTTGATTACAGTTTATTAAAATACGTTTATAGTCTTCACAAAACCCAAACAAATCTTTGAGATTAATACATCTATTAAACACACCGCTCTCGATAAAATAACATTTTTTATAACATCATCTCAAGCAGCGTTGTAGTGTGAAACAATGTCTGATTTATTATACGAACAATATCCTTTCAATGTTGAAGTTATACCTGGGTTAGTAAGTTTCTGAATTTGAATCCCATTCAACTCGTATTTCATTTCGGAGAAAAGAAATGCTAACCCATTGTTTATAAATCGAATGTCATCTGTCATGTCAGTAGGCTTGGTTATTGTGCCCTCGATATAGATATAACTTTCACAAGGTAGAGTATATGACTCTGTGTTATGTAAAGCAATACGCACTTCATCGTTATTGGAGAGGGCAGATGTTGAATAAGGGAGAAAAGAATGATAATCAATTTGAGTTATCCTACAATCATCGACATATCCACCCGATACGTCTAAATACATATCATCCATATTAAATAGCGTTTAATGAGCGGAGAAAAGTTAAATTTTCAGCTGTTAGACCTCCTCCCACTTTATAGTATTTCAAATATTTTTTCCTCGGAGTTGTTGACTTGATAATGTCACTGACACGACTAGCAGGTTTTTCATATACCCGACTATTTATATTATAAAACTGTAAACCCATTGTATCATAAGTCTTTGATTAACAATCGTATTGATACAGGCTCTCCACGCAAATCGATTAACTCGTTATCTTGATTTTTTAATATTATCTCTGCATGTGTAATTGATGAACAGTTTATTGAATAGAAAACCAAATGTGTTGGAATCTCTATCACTTTATAACCCGGAGGTACATTCGGATAAAACTCATGTATTGTATGGGACTGCTTTCCGTTATTCAATGAGCCCATGACTAAGTTTGATTCGATATATATACAGTTTGTTTTTGTAATATTTACCAACTTATCCGATTGATGTTTAACATTAGCATCATATGTACGTTTTTCAAAACCTAACAACTCACCGATGTTATTAGGCATGGACAAATCTATAGATTCGCTACACAACATTTCACATTTTAACGTATTATTATTGCCCTTCAACTCGAACGATATCTTTGAGTCAGTTAGTATATGCTTCATTACCTCTTCAATTTCACTCAACTCATAAGAGCCTGTAGGTAATGAGTAGATGCGAGGCGATGTACCTTCCGGCTCCCATATCATTCTTATTAATAAATCCTATTTGATTACACTTACTGTTTATATTAGGAATAGAATTGTTTGTCTGAAAACCTAATAGACAGATCTTAGCATTTTTACTGACTTCTATCGGTGGGAAAAAGTCACAAGATAATTCACTAGAGTTGCCGTTTAACGTTATAGTGTACATGATAAAAATCTTAAACACAAATGACCGCAGTTTGTTGTATTGTATTTCTGATGTCTATCGTAATTATATTCGATATTACAATCGTTGAAATATTTCTGTAATTCTAGTGGTGGGGGTAAATTTCCAAAACTATCGTAATATTTAACTTGTTTACCGATTTTTTTATACGCTACCCAATGAGTTCCTTCACCCTTATCGACATCCAAATTAACTATAGCCGACTCACAATGTTTATAATGTAAAGGCAACCGGTCTCGGGAAAATACTCCAATGAAATGAGGTATTTTCAACAAGTCAATGTATTTTATAATCTCATAATCATACAATGTCACCCGTCAATTCTTCTAACTATGAAAGTAGTTAGAAACCATTAATTATGGGGATAGAATTATTTCCTATCATGAAACAAAACAAAATAAAAAAATTACATACCATTTTTCTCTCAGTCTGTGTAGGTTCGATATACAGGTATGTCTGTTGGATAATTATATGCACCACCTCAAATGAAATCTCGTATCTTAACGTGATATATATTAACTATTCCGTTAGTAATAATATTAAACTTTAAGCGTTATATTACGTAATTTGTGTTGATAATTTCTAAAAATATCATGAAAACATGCTATACATTGAGTGTATAGTATACTATATAACATATTACTCCTCATCACACCTTTTAGAGAATGAGTGATATGCTCAGTTTCTTAACACCTTAGTATGAAATTTAAATCACATTGCTACGATTTCTATTAACTTCTATTAACATGAAGATAAAAATTTGTTTAAAGCTTTAAATTGTAAATAAAATATATATGTATATATATTCAAATAATAACGTTGTGTATCAAGTCTTATTCATTACCCTTACCTTATAAGTCCTTCGAAAATGTTGATTGAAAAAAAAAAATATATAAAATAATATACACTCATTAAAAAATATGTTAATAATATTATTGCTCAAACAACCTTATTTAACTGGCTAACAACAAATATTAGGAACATAGCAACCTGAATTATTATTATATAAGTAAATATCAATTCAAATCAAATACCTAATTGTTGTATGAACATTAATATTATATTATTATATTATTAACACTATATGGACATTAACAACAAATCCTGTGTCATTCAAGTAAGTTTCATAGAATTTTTCGAGTGAAAACAATAATAATTAATAACTATTCTTATGTTATAGATCGAAGAAGATAACATAAAAACCTGCAAACAAAACTCAAATATGTACCCAAAGATTTTGAATGTTGTTTTTGTTATCATAATATTTTATTTGATAACAATGACTCTCATTATTGAGTTCAGGAAACCGATAAAGGTAAGTCACAACTGAAAATGTATTTCGTACGTCTGTAAGACAAACTTCTAGGGCAGGCCCGTAAGTAGGTAGTATTATTCGGTTCTATTGCCCGTTTTTAAAATTACAGGTAGATTTAAAAACGTTTGTCCACGACTTTCCCTCTAGAGTGATCAGACTTGTGGGTGCTTTCTATCCTCATTTTTAACAGTTACAGGGAGATTTAAAAACGTTTATCCACAACTTTTCCGCTTGCGATGGCATTGTCGTCTCCGGGAAAATTTTTACTAAAAAAGATATTTTACTCAGTTTTCGTTTTTTATCATAGTTTTTTATTCTTCGTTATTTCAACTTATATGCGCAAATGTCAATTAAATAACTTGTGGGCTAAGGCGTTGGGTGTAGAGTTTGTTATATTTGAATTTAGGGTAAGTAAGTATACCTATATGATATTACTAAATTTGAAAGTGTTTCACTTTTAATTAACCTTTAATATCTGTAGGAAAATTAACAACCACTGATAATATTATAAATAATAAATACCTATACGTTCTATTCCGCTTTAGGCTTTTCTATGTATGAAATCAGTATATAATATAAAATATGCTTAACCCTAAGAGAATTAATTATAGGACATATATATATGTACCTATAGGTACCTATTATGGGTATATTTTTTTTAATATCATAGATAAGTATATAATGTCTTATACCTAGACTGACATACCGTCTCCACTCAGAATCGTTTTTCTTATACAATGATATTATATCATTGAATTCAAATTTAATACCATCCATTATACAGTGACCCTCTTGTAACCTACAGTACAGCAAAGCGACATCCACTTGCCCACCTTTTTCTGATTGCCATAACAAGAACACATTATATATATAAAAAAAAAATGTTTTTAATTCAAAGTGTCTAACTGTTATTGTATTACAATAGTTCTTAGTTTGTATAATGATTATACATATAGTTATATTAGTTTAGAAACTTTATCCTATGTCATGACGAGAACTTTAATATAATTTTAAAGAGGCAAAACTTATATCTGCCAAATCAGATGATAAGAGGTGATGCAGAAAAGTGTACCGACCTAATCCTCTAAGGTCAGGTATCTACAGTTTAATTATTTTACAGAAAAAACTAAAACTCAAATTAAAATATATAATTCCTGTTCCATATAACATTTTGACTGAAAATGGTTTTACATAATATTTTATTCATGTACTAATAAGAATTGTTAACACCGTTCGGGTTTATATAGAAATATATTATAATATATATATACAATTTACACTTCTTTAACATAATATTATTATATAATTATGAATACATTACATTTGATGACAAAATATTTACAAATAAAATAAGGTTAACAGTTAATATTTTTAATACATTATTTTAAGCGATTACATGAATGATTATATAGGTAATAATAATTAAATGATTATAAATTGTGAATTTTTATTGTCGATGTATATAATATATATACAATTTACACTTCTTTAACATAATATTATTATATAATTATGAATACATTACATTTGATGAAAATTTCACCTCTTATATTTCGAATGGTTAATATTATAATAAATATTAATATTCGTAATGTTATTATGGTGGTTTTTATCTGATTGATTATTACTAACATCAGTAATTATCGGCAGCGTAGTTGTCACTTGTCCCGATCATGCTGTTTACTGCCTTCCATATATAATTATATTCAGGCTGAGTTTCAGTATCGTTCGATACATTCGTGACACCATTCAATCCCTATAAAAAAAAAAAAAAAACATTGAATATTAGATTTTCTCGTATTTTACTAATTTAAAAACGGAGAGGTTCAACCGGGGAGCCAATTTATTTTACTATAAATACAGAGGGAGAAAAGAAAACAGTTTTTGCTATGTGTAGAAGTTTGAGTAGTTTAAATAAAGGGTTTTAAGTTTTTGCGTCGTTGCTTATATTTGGTGTCACCTTGTACGTTTGAGTCGGATCTGAAATCGATTAATTTATGATCGTTGAGGACAAAGGTACTATATTTCTCATTTCTATCTACCTTTGATAACAAAACTAAAACCGGTTAATTCAAGGTCTTTTTGTTACTTAATCAAAGGTAGATGTAGTTGGATTGAAAAATTCATATACAACCATAATTAAAACACCCTTAAATGTTTGTGCAACTGTTACTTGAGTAGGTAGTATTAGTCGGTTCTATCCCTGTTTTTAAAATTACAGGGAGATTGAAAAGCGTTTATCCACGACTTTCCTCCTTGAGCGATCAGATTTGTGGGTGCTTCCTATCCCCGTTTTTAACAGTTACAGGGAGATTTAAAAACGTTTATCCACAACTTTTCCGCTTGCGATGGCATTGTCGTCCCCGGGAAAATTTTTACTAAAAATTAGCAAGAAAAATATTACAGTTGGGTTATTAATAAATAACCAGATTTCAATTATTTCGCTATTGGAATGTAAACTTTCAAAGAAAATTATTACATGAAGTTTAGAAGAATGGTTCACACTTATGTCTGAATCTAATTACAATTCAATTATTAATAATTTGCACACCAAATGTAGACGTGTAAAAATAACTGATAACTTTTCATATTCAATCAATGTTAAACATAGTTTAATTACCTTGCATATAAACGAAAATAAATTACATTAGTTTGACAAACATTGACTTCACCCGTTCTCAAGCAAATACAAAATTTGATCTAGTCGACTATGACACTGGCTGTAGTATTAACATATTATACTCGTTGGTGTTTGTATGCAATATATTAAAGCGTAATAATATATGTCTGATAATTAAATAGAATTTTACACTTAGTTAAATATTACTATCGGAGGAAGATAATCGAAGTATGATAGGTATATCAGTATAGTAGTTTGAAGTATAATTCTTAAGGTGCGAGTAATGGAGATAACAATTTACTCAGTTATAGATATATGGTCTTCATAATTCAGTGGTTAGAGCACTGGTCTTGTAAACTAAAGGTCGGGAGTTCGATTCTCTCTGGAGGCATAACATTTTTTTGTTAAAAATTCGTTATAGTGTTAATATTTATTAAATATAAGTTATACAAATAGACTTTCATATTTCACATCGATTAAAGATTATGATTATGATTAACGATTATTATCGTTAATAATTACTTATTTATATGGTATACATATTATTAATATATTATATAATATCAACGTATGGATATATAATTTAACGATTCACTAAATTAAGAAATAAGAATGTTCTTACTAAACAGACTATTATAGTTAATCATTTACCATGTTTATAATAATTAATATTGTTATTATTCTATATTTTAAAACTATAATAATATAATATACATCTATCATATATGTATGTGAAATGTTAAACCAACATACCTCATATAATAATGTCTTAGATAACTATAAAGTTACCTATCATTATGTTGAGAATTATATAATATATAGGTACATTTTTAGTGATAGACATTGATGGTAGGTGGGGGTAAGGTGTGATATGTACTAGGTAGGTATAGTATAATATAGTGTTTATATAAATATGATATAATAGGTATATAGAAATTCTTTCCTAATATATCAATTGTACGTTTTAAATAGTATTATATTATTTAATTTACTAATTCAGTGGTATATACTAGTCATTGATTGTAGTGAAGTATGGTGTAGTATGATGTATATGGTCGCACACGTACACGATAGTAGGTACATTTTTTTTTTTTTTTTTTTTACGTGTTATCGAGGACCGGAGAAGGAACCAATTTTGCCAATACTTCTCCTCCGGCCCCCATCGTTTATTGAAACAATCAAATTCGTATCCTGTTTTTAGTGGTAGGCCAGTCTCCTACTCACTACTATAGCAACAACAAAACAAACAAACAGTTATATTATATGACAATGTGGGAGCCCCTACTCTCCCAAGGTTGCCTTCGGCTACATATAATCTTAATATTAATTAGGGTTTCGGTTTCCGAGATCCGGTGGTATGTATCCTCCTGCGGGGGCCTGCCGAGCTCTTTCCTCTTGCTCTTTTTCTGTGAGGATGCGCTCCACCATTCCGTAAAAGAGCCTGAACAGTTCTTCAGCTTCTCTCAGGATAGCCGACTTTTCGATTGGGTCCGATGAAAGTTGTTCAAAACTTGGACCGCAGAGGATGTCTGGGAGATCCCTGGCACTTGGTCGGTAACCTAGCCGGATGCTCAGGGGCTCACGGAACCTGTCCCAGTGTGGGCACCCAAACAGGGTGTGCTCGGTGGTGTCTGAGTTGTCTGAGCACTGCCAACAACGGGGGCTGGCAGCCCTGGCCATTCGGTGTAAGTACCACTGGAAACATCCATGGCACCCACGGGATAGTTCTCCCCATCCATCTTCCTATGTCCGGAATGATACGCCGCGTCCACGAGGCCTTCTCGGTTGCCTGCCATCTTGCCTGCCACTGTGCGATAGTGGACTTCCTCTCCTCGCGTTTAACGGCCGCTTTTTAAGGCCGCAACTCACCGAGCTCGGTTTCAGTCTGTAGTCGATACCTAATTCTACCCCTCTCTAGACCAACCAGGTCTGCCGGTGGTGTGCAGGCCAGAACTAGTGCGGCCTCGTCTGAAACGGTGCGGTAGGACCGGGTTACCCGCAGGGCGGCGGACCTCTGCGGACGGATGAGATTCCTCCTGGTTCTGGCGACATCGGCAATGGCTTTGCTCCATACGGGGGCAGCGTATAGAAGTTGGCTATCCACGACTGAACCGAGCAGCTTACGCTTCCACTGATCTGGACCTCCTATATTTGGCATCAGCCGGGCCAGCGCAGCCGCTGTGCGTGCCGCCTTTTTGGCGACGGCGTTGACGTGAGCCGCAAATGTCAGGTTTTTATCAAGGATGACCCCGAGGAACCTGATGTCTTTGCGGATGGTGATCTGGTGGCCACCGACCATACGCCGAGGGGCAACGAACGCCCGCCTGCGGGAGAGGATCACCGCCTCACTCTTATGGTGGGCCAACTCCAGGCCCCTGCTTGCCATCCACTTGTCAATCGCCGTAAGTGTGGGGTTGATGCCGTCTTCCAGGAGCGGGCCGGTCACTGCCATTCCCACCACAGCAAGGTCGTCCGCAAAGCCTACTAGCTGCACTCCAGGCGGCACGTCCATCTTCAGTAAGGAGTCATAAGCGACGTTCCATAAAGCCGGACCTAGCACGGATCCCTGCGGGACTCCACAGGTCACTGGCCTTGCTGTCATTTCTTCGCCCGTCAGCAGAACTCTGTCCGAAAGCCAGGATCGAAGCATCTCCACTAGGTACTCGGGGGTGTTGATGCTTCTCAGGGCGGCGTCGATAACTGGCCATCTTAGTGAGTTGAACGCATTTTTCACATCCAGCGTCACCAGGACGCAAAGGCTTTTTTTCCCTGGGGTGGTGGCTGCCTGAGCGGCAATACTGAGTACTTTGCTGACTGCCGACTCGGTGCTGACTCCCCTCCTGAATCCGAATTGATTCGGGGCTCTTCTCCGTCCCCCGTGCTCCTCGAGATGCTCCTCGAGCCTTTGGAGAAGGAGCCGTTCGAGCAACTTTCCAGGGGTGTCTAGCATACAGATTGGCCTGTAGCTGGACGGGGCGTCGGGGGGTTTGTCCGGGCCTTTGCGGTGCAGCACTAGCGGCGCCCTTTTCCAGCGGGGTGGAAATGTCAGCGGGCCGAGGCAGTCGTTCAGTATCCTGAGGACATCACGAGGCTGGGTAGACGCGAGAGCCTTGAGGACCTCGTTAGGGATTCCTGAGGGTCCGGCCGCCTTACCCGGTGCAAGTCTCTTGACGGCTCTGCTGAGTTCTGCTGGCGTGAACTCCGGAATGGTACGCGTAAACTCCAGGGAGTTCCGGACCTGGTCGAACGCCTGAAAAATATTGAGCACCGCTGGAGATGGAGCTAAGTCCCAATTCGTCACGGGGGCCGCAGGAAAGAGAGAATCCGCGATGGCAGCCTCCTTGCCCCTGGAATCCGCAGTTGGGTTGCGGACGCCTAGCTTTTTCATGACCAGTTTATATGGTCTGCCCCAGGGGTCGGTGTCTACCTCGGCGCAGAGGTCAGCCCAGGATCTACTCTTTGCTTCGCGTATGGCTATGCGGAGCTCTCTCTTGGCGGCAATGTAGGAGAACCTCGCCTCCTGGATGTCAGGCTGGCCGGCGCGTCTAAGGCAGGTAGGTACCTGGATGGGGTAGGTTGATTAAGGGCTAGTACTCTATAACCTAACCTATGGAGTGTTATGGTGTGGTATATGTTAGACATTGATGGGGGGGATGGGGGTTGGTAAGCATTAGGTATTGATGTGAGGGGAAGGGTGTGGTATGACATGATGTGTATGGTCGCGCACAGTATGCGTTTGCGATAGCACGTTACGTGTTGGAGAAAGGCATGACATGGCATGGAGGGGAATGGCAGCGCGTGGCATTGACTCGCAATGTATGTGATAGGTATAGATGGGAGGGGGAAGGGGCGGCATGGCATGTGATGGATGAGAGGGGAGGGGGCACGGCCGAACACGGTCGCGATAGCATATAACTATCGGCGGGGTAGCCGGATTCACCGGATTTGCGGGGGGCCCAGAACCGACCAAAACATACTACTAATATTCTTCTATTAGCAATCAAATACACTGGTGAAAATGCCAATAAAAGTTTCTTGGATAGTAATTTTTTTCGAATCGCTTCAAAATTACCTAATTCGATTCTCGAATTTTTACTAAAACATGGGTATACCGTTAATGACTGTACGTCATATTATACTCTATTCGAAACGTTTGCCTTATGTTTTATACTTGAGAGTTGCAATTTCATTGTTTTATAATAATTGTAATAATTCAATTTAAATGGTACAATAAATATAGTCATTATTTTTATCATAAAAATAAGGGGTTGGGGCAAAGCTCCATCGGGTTACTTTTTAGGAAAATGTACGTAGGCCTTAACCTCCCCAAAATGTTCTAGCCAATTGCACGCGCACAAATTACATACATAATATACGACAAACCTACCTAACCTAAAATTTCATTTTTCGAAAACGGCGACAAACTGTTCATCTCAAAACGCCCATAGTAATAATATAATCATTATAACCGCGTAAAGATGCGCGATGGTCGAGTTCTGAAATATTATTATTTGTTATATTATATTACGCACATGGTGCACGTGAGTTTTGAACTAATTGGGTGCAGTGCAGCGGTCACATACCATAATATGTATTATTATTATATGACTAATAAGGATTTCGGAGGAGTTCCGTCCCGATAACTACGACGGTCGTTATGTGTGTCACTGCCGCCGCCGTGTAATAATATAATATCAAGGGGATTGGACGTAAAAGACGGTTTTATTGTGTTTATTTTTTATTATTTTTTTTGGCCATTTTCGGTCAATACGATCGTGGTGATGTATAAATATATGCGTACGACTCGACTTGACCATTTTTTTTATTACGATATCGACCACTACGAGACGTAACATTATATTATATTATTACCTATGTTATGAGAGTGAGACTACACTGTGCGGAGCTGAAAAGCAAATTTTAAAAAGTGGCAAAGTCCATGTCGATTTTATGAAGGACTATCACGATATTCAGGTACGGCGGAGAATCTGAACGTGTCAATAGTATTCTATACTATTATATATAGTATGTTCTATTGTTTCGTACAATTTATCATTAACATTATAATATATTATTGTATGCGATCTAGAGTCTAGTCGAAAGTAACGATTTATCGACACGAGTTCACAACGACAATACCGTTCGAATGCCTCTTCCAGACAAATACATTATTATGCGCATAAGTAGAGAGCCGTGTGAATCGGAACTGTGTACTTAGTTACCTACCTAATAATTGAATAATATATTATTATGTATAGCTTGGTATGCTTAATGGAAGCGATTTATATACCGTCATACCTACATAAAGAGGGTGGGGGGTCGAAATCAAAATATAATTATGTGCGTATACCGTCTCATCTTTTCGTTATGACAACAATTATTAATAATAATGATATTATAATAAATATTATCACATATAATAATAATTGCAGTATATGTGTACAACGGTGGTCACGACGTCTTAAAAAATAAAAATTTGAAAGCGATTAAAAAAAGTGAGAGTGATAAATCGCGGGCCGTTTGCGTCGTTTTACTGTTTTACTATTATAATACGTAAAGCCGCGGACGTGTGTGCTCAACACGTGCAGTATATAAAATATATAAAAATATTTTACACCTAACCAAATAATATTTCCGTCAGACACGTTTATACCTACGTGCAGTCCAAAGTTAAAGCATAATAAGACGTGTGTATACTAGCGACGTGTGCCTTATACACATACATTTATTATATCGTTATCATAATAATAATATATACTCTCGCGGAATTTGTCGTAACGTGTGTTATTGGGGAAGGAGGGGGGAAATGAATAGAAATAAAAATTCCGCAGAAAATTACCATAAACCTACAAAACACCGCCCGCGAATTTCAATCGGGACTTTTCAGTCAGTTTACTATATCTCCCCCCCCCCCCCCACGGGACAAGTGAAAACACACACGACACACGACAATATTATAGTATTATATTGTGATGTATATGAAAGTTCTTATACTTTATATATATACATAGGTACTTCAATAATACTGTGATCCCAATATACGCGTTCGTCGGAATTCGACTAGACGCAAATTTATTTAAAGCGTCAAAGTCGTAAACGACATTCGTCTTTTTCGCAACAGTGAAACTATTCCATATTATAAGTACCAATCTGCTATGTAAAGACGAGTATGCACGCGACAAAAATAAATCGTATCATCGAGAAATTCGTGAAATAGAATTAGGTAAACAATGTGATTCCAATTTGGTTATGCTCGAGGTTCTTAAAAATAGTTTGTCAAACATTAAATGTTGTCAATCGGACGTATATTTATTAAATTATAGAAATAATAATATTTTAACCTAACCGTAATATACGCAGAGGCGCAGAGTGTTGCGTGAGAAAAATATTAACACCTACGTACACGCGCAGTCCAAAGATAATGTATAAAACGTGTGAGTTAAACATAACATATTATTTATTATATTATAGTAATAAAATCTACTAGCGTGGAATTTGTCTCAGCGTGCGTTGTGGAGAAAAACGAATATAGAATTAAAAGTTCTACACTAAATTAACATAAACCTAATGGAACTATTCGCACCACCCGCGCATTTCGTTCGGGACTTTTCACTCGGTTTACTCTCCCCCTACGAAAGACCAGTGATAACACGCTGAGTTGAGACGACAAGTTTTTGCACGAATATAAATTATTAAACTGTGATGCATAATATATGAAAGTATATTATACTATATATTATTGTATAAGTATACTGCAATAATACTATGATGGCAATTAATGCAAGTACGCTTTCGGCGAGACTGGATGCACATTTATAAAAAATAGCAAAGTCGTAGACAATAATCGTCTTCTTCGCAACAGACATAATATTATATATTGTATAGTATTACAATGCAACTATTCGATATTATATTAGGTACCTTGTTATAACTTATATTAGTATATTACGAAAGACATGTCTCGCAGGCAATAGAAACAAATCGTATTAGCCTATAGAGATATTCATAAAATATAGAATAACATTAAATTTGGCTCCAATTTGGTTGTGGTTTCCAAAAGTTTTTCGTTAAACAAAAGATTTCCTAAATCGGACGTATATTCCTTTGGATAAATATATCATAGAAAATTGAAATTTCACTTTATAATATGCATATTGCATAGGTGCTCGACGCTCGTATTAAAGAGTCGTACAACGCGCAGGGGTGAATTTTTTTTTTGGATTTTTAACCGTCTACCTATCGTTGTCTTCATTTTATACCAACTACCGACCGTCGTATAATTATTAACGACGGATAATATAATATACATCGGTATAATAAATTATGTGGGCCATGACAATATATATATATATCGGCTATAGGAGTGTAAGACTATAATAACACTTTAAAACGAATACAGGCTAATTATAATATAGGTTTTGGACAAAAAAATACAATACATATTATTATACCCACTTTGATTGTAATCGTTTAGCGATATCGGTGATTTAAACATTTTTCTTAAAAAGAAAAAAAAAAGTTTCCGATGAATTATTCATTATGAAATATCTATATTATATAATCTGGTTTCGTCTCAGTCACTCTATACCTGCACATTTGGCATTAAATTCGAGAGACCGATTTGACCGTAAACAACACGTCTTGTCTCTAAGCTCAACGTGTGTGATGATGATGCTATCGTGATATTATGCATATTATTCCGAAACAACGTTAATTGTATTAATTATAACGGTCATAAATCTGTTTCTGGGTTTTGAATCTGAACGCGCCACCGCCGCAAGAGGTTTATTAATTTATTATCAGTTACCATATTATACTAGTCAATACGACCAGTTTGGTTGCAGACGCGTAGCTATACATAACAATATGTATATAGTCCCAAGTATTTATATTGTGTATCGTCAAAAGATAAAATTCAAAAAAGGAACAATATCCAAACGCGATAGTAATAATAATGAGCCACACGTGAAAGTATAATATACAACAATGCAATATAATATGTGATGCGATCTTGTTAAAAAATCGGCTTTTCATCGACCGACTGATTTTAATGGCCACTGCTATTGTTTAAAACTGTTCTCAATTTTAGTGATATTACGTGATTTTGTACAGAACCATGCTAATTGGAAAGTGGGGGCGGGGGGGCAAGCGCTTTAAGGCGATGAAGGCGCAACATATTTTAGGAGCAATATATACCTATAGCTAATTTATAGTCATGCTTTTGGAGCTTTGGTCGAAGTGTTAAAATGTAGGAAAATCTTAGATTCCGTTATAACAATTATATAATAATATAAAATAAAAATTATATTTATGATTATAAAATACTATAATATATATAATTATAAAATTCTACAATGTGTGATGGGGTCTATAAAAAGTAAGTAGGTATGTAGATCTGTAATTAGTTTACCTGATTTTCTTTTAATTAGCTGACTAAAAAATATTTGTGTTCCTTATTATGAGTCTTTTAAATTGTTATTTATTTTAATTTAAAATTCTGAAGTGTACATAATATAAAGTAGTTACCTATATCATAGTATACCAAACTTCCTTTTATTACGTATATTAGAAAAGTTTTTGAGTCCTTAGTTTATATCAAATAACTATAATTGTTTTAATTTAAAATTTAAAGAGACTATACCTAGTATTAAAAAGTGAAAATAATTTTAAAATATTATACACATACCTAAATATTGCATAAATGTATACCCAACGCACGTGTCTATATATTATGTTGATAGTTATTTAAATAGTTTAAAACTATAAGTGGTTAAATCTTCGTAATTTATGAAAAATCATTTTTATTCCTATATAGAGTATATTTCTTACGATTTTTTGTTTTAATTTTAAAATATGAAAGATCTATATTATTAAAATCTAGTTTTTTAAGTGTCTATGCTACAGTATTGTAATCTACACAATTGTTTATTGCATTATATATATAATGTATTCATATTAACTGACGACTAATAGCTATTAAAAAAAAAAAAAAAATACTTTGGTATAATGTATAGGTATTAGGTAGTGTACATAATTTCTGTTTATTTAATTTATTAGAAAATATTTTTATATTTATTTATGTACAAAACATAAAAAGGGAAGTTAAGTTAAGAAATGTTTGGATATTGAAATGTTAACTGTTAGTTATTACTCGAATAAAAATTAAATATATTCCACTTCTACACAATATCTAATCTAATACCTACCTACAGATAATAACTTAACCTATCCTAATGTATATTATATTTAGAGATTTGAAATTTACCGGTAAACATTTTTTGGTAAACTTACCAGTAAAATTTAAGTAAACATCAGTTAAATTTAGGAAATTGGTAAAATTTGAAAAAAATAATGTGTAGATACAATTCTTATTCCATTTTCAAATAAATCTTACGTACTCAATTTCTTACCTCCTTGAAACTTTTTGGCGAAGTGTGTAAATGTAGGATGATGTGTTTTTTTTCATTATTACTATATACCGACCTATCTAACCTATCCATATACTAAAATACAGTGTCTACACTTATGAAGTCGAACAGCTAGGCTACTCAGACTACCTAAATAAAAGTTATTACACTATAGGTAGTAAAAACATAAAAAATGAGAGGTCACTCGATTTTATGAACGATAAAAAAAATGTATAGGTACCCGGTAAAAAAAACATCTCGTTAAAATTTATCCTGTAAATATACTAAGCTCGCATCTCTAATTAAATTATATATTTATATCTCACACTTGCCTGTTTCTTGAAAATTGATGTATTTTGATTGATTTTTTCGCGTGACTAGGCGGTTGACGATGTTTTTCCTAGCTATTCCGTTTTCTTTTTTTATCCTAAATTGCTCTTTTCCATGTATACAATAGGTATACCTACTGTATATGTGACGAGTTTCGATCCTCATCTGTGATCGGTCGGTATTAGATGGCTAGTAGAAAGACAATATTAATTTACTGTATTTTCTCGTTGGACAACAAGCTCGGAAGGAGGACGTCCAAATGAAAACTAAATGAGTGCACGGTGCGTTCTGATTGATTGTTTTGTCAGTTGTATGACCAATCACGATATTGTTATGGTTTCAATTTTCTTCAACTATTCATTGCAATAATAAATTACAAATCAAATCAGAATATGACTACTATTATATTATTTTATTGATTGTGATAAAATATTTTCGATTTTTATTTATGCCGTATACATACCCATTTTTTTTTTAATTAGCTTTTAATTTGAAAGATTGTATCCTGATGATTATAATATTATAAGCTGTGTTTAAATATTATTACCAACACACCTATATTTTATGTATTTTTAATTTCTAATTTTAATTTAATATGACGAATATTTATCGCGTTGAACCTATTTTTATGAATCAATATAACCAACATTATTACTGGCTTAATATTCAATCACAGAGTTGAAAACGTAAGTTCATTTTTTAAGCGTTTCTAGAACACCTATTACTGTCACTGTCGATTGTTACCACATGTTAGCAGTTTTTTTAAGTTAATAATAATTATAGAAACGGTCTATACAATATATGTACTTTTCAAAGTCAACAGTATAATGGTTTCAGCAGCCCAGTGGCACAGTTAGCAGTGTACTGACGTACAACATAATAATATCAAAGTCGTGTAAACGGACGCGGTACACCGTGCAAGTCAGTAAACCGTACAAATTATATCGTAAACAATATATTTTATATATATAAATACACACTGCAAAAGTGGCGGCTGCTTACGATAAACAACATTATCGTGCGGGCCGCTACGGATACAATAATGCGTTTTGCAAGAGCCCGCGAGATACGACTCGCGTAGCCGCCAGCCGGTGTATATAATATAATAATATAACTTCCGTCGAAAACTTTAGGGGCGCAAAGTAAACCCTCGACTGAGACGCTTCTCGGTAGGTACCTACCCGCACTCGAGGTTTGGTCGGAAAACCGTAATGGAAAGAGTTAAATAATAAATATAAACAATGGGAACGAGCGCAGTTCTAGAATTAGAGAAGTGTTGTATGCGTATTGTTTATGTATACAGTCATCAGCTTCCGGAATGAAATAATTCGGAGCGATATATAGGTATCCTATATTATAATAAATACAGTACATTGAATTTTTCGTGAAAAACTGAAGGAGAAAGAGTTGAACATTTAGAAAGCTGCAGGAGTGTGCTCAAAAAACGATAACTACGACAGTATACTATCCTAATAGAATGTCCATTTTCACACCTATTTTATAATCTTTAACCATGCGCTCAATCAATATGTAGGAATTTTAAAGTTTGTACTTAAGAACCATAATGTTTTCAAATAGGTACCTCTATTTTTGGTTCACATAGTTTGCATAAAAAAGTCAGAGTATTTTCGAGTGCGGTCTTTAATAAGCATAGTAGGCACCTATAGGTACTTGAAAAGTCAATAAATGCCTCATTAAAGGGTGCAGAGGGTGAACATGAGCATGTACACACAGAGCGAATGGATAAAAATTATTATAATCATATAATTGACATACCCGTAATATTATTATAATAAGGCGTGGGTATTCTTATTTTTTTTTCTACGTGCACGCGTAAATATTTATTTCTGTCGAATCCATACTATATAATATTATATTCTCGGTTGTATAATTATTAATTAAATCGTCTGGGTTGGAAATACATGTAGGTACTAAACTCGTTTTTAATTATGACGATAGATATGCACGGAAATTACACCCGAAATTCATTTCAACAGGTATCCCGTATATTATATTATATTTTTATCTGTGATATGTACAAGATAGCTGCAGCTGCTGTCGAATGGCAAAAAAAAAAAAACGCACATCGTAGATTTCACTAATGAATTAAAAGTACCCGAGTTTCTTTTACCCATATTATATGAACACCACTACGTCGTTTTATTTTGCCTAAACATCTTAAATACACATTATACTGTGTTATGCGACTCGTTTTTTCAAATTAACTATAGGTTTGATTATAAAATTATTTACCCGTCGTAGACATGATTATTCGTTTATACCTACAGGTGCTGGATTACGGTAAACGACATATACCTACTATTATATACATAATATAATATCATGTTATGATATAAGCATCGTAGATAAGATACGATAATTTTGGTATTGCCAGCGCCACGCGGAGACCTATAACAATAATAATAATATAACGACTGTTTGAATAATATTATGTAAATATCGGTTCGCTGTTTCTGTACATCGTATTGTACACATACACCTATATAATACACGCGCTCATAATATATAAAATAATACGTAAATAATAGTAGTAGTTGTAAATTGTAATAATAATGTGCGCATAAACCTCATTAACTCGTCGTATAATATTATGAGAACTAAAAAAACGCCTTATTCGACTGCACGATAATATATTATTATTTATTAATATGTATAAGGACATCTGCGGCTTAGTGATGTCTTGGTCACGTATCGGCTTCTCATCATCGCTATATTATATTATACTCTATATAATATTATGTATATTGTGTATATAATATTATATTTATATACATATACACCTATAGGTATTATAAGAATATATTTCATTATTAGAATGATAATAATATGCCGTCCATCGATTTTTTTTCCCAGCATACCGACGACGACGGCCTGCAGGCTGCAACTCTAATATTCCAGACGCGAAGAAATACCCATGTCCCTACATAATATTATATTATACATAATACATTACAAATAATCGAATCGAGTTTTAAGCTTCCGAACGAGAGGATAGAAAGTCAAACGACTCCTCGTCGGATGTGATCATTGTGACTATATTATTATTACTATTATTATATTATATATCCGACCCGAAATGCGGTCGCTATATATATTACGTACCTCTCTCTCTATATATATATATATGTACACAACGTAAACGTAATAATATATAATACACATCTGTTGGCCCGAAACTTCCGCCGGCACGGTCGGATTCTCCGCTGCAGCGTCATCGTTTCTCTAGGACGGCCGTCGAATGATTTATTTCACCCTCATTACCTCATAATACTGAGTGTAGTCCAGAATAAAAAGCAATTCGTCTCGTTATATATTATACATATACGTTCCGTCCGCCGCAGTGCCTCCTAGTTGTCGGGCGGGCAGATTGGTTTACATTTTGAAATTCCCATTCGTAATTCCGAAGCAAAACAGCATATTATTATATAAAATATATAATAGGTTAAATAGGTATAAATAATAATATCTGGTTTGACGGCCGGATCAATTTAAATTGCGTATTATCCAGTCTAAGCATTTTTTATTTCCAAACACAAAATGCATATTATATTATTGTATATACCTATTACACAACATATTATTGCTTTATATGAGTACTAAATAGTATGCCTACCTAAATATTTTATTGCGCGATAGTGATTTTGTTTAACTGAATAGTTTTCAAACCATACATTATTATCTGCAACGTTTGGTAGGTATGACAAGAGTTGTAGGTTTTACACATTTACGCGCCGTGACTTTGATATTGCCTGTATAGGCAAAATGAAGAAACTTCGACGTAATATAAAATTCATATCGAAACAAAAACTTTTGGGTAAAAGGTCGATACTTCAAATATTATTCGTATTATAAAAATCGGGATTCTGTACCTGTATAGGAAATTTCATTTTATACATATTTTAATATGTTTTTGAAGCCCGACGAATTGTCGTGTCAATCGTATTTCATGAGATTGTTTGTTTACCCGAAATCTGTTATAGTGTTATCATAATCATAAATACCATCTTCGTATTACTTTATATATATTTTGTAAGATGATGTTGTTCACTCGTCGTTTGTGTCTCACTACGTCTGAAACAGTGGAGGCTGCTAATATTACTTATAATACTTTTCGAGCGATATTAATAAAATTGCATCTGACGCGTGTCTCACGACGAGCAAATAATATATTATATTATTGTGATACAGAACAGAAGTACAGCCACACAATAACATAATTTTATATCGCAGCCGTTCAATTAAAACGAACGAGTGCCATGTTTTTCAAAAATGACGTTTTCGAAAATGTCAAATCTTTCGACACAGGCACGATATGCGTTGTAAAAACTTTTATACTTTGATCGAATAAAATTTCGTTATAAAATAATCAAGCAGTATGTACCTACTTTCGATGTCCATAATATAGAGCACAATTCAAAATGCAAATTCGTTTCGTGCTCTACGGTAGAACCTCTACCGCTAGGTATAAGTCATTAAAAACCACGACACGACAACAGAAGAACGACACAACGCCGAAACCTCTTTGTAGGTACCTATAAATATAATAATATTGTACATATTATGGCGATTATTATATTACGGAACCGTTTCACACCAATTTTACGATTCTATATTATGGATTCGTCTTTCGGATAGGTATATCTATAATATACTAAACGTATGCACAGTATAATTATATTAATTATTTTATTATGTGTGTTCGCATTCGTCGTCGTGCCGCACCTTTGTTGAAAACACAATATTATTTATAATAAACGAGTCAGCCAATTTCACTTACCACGAATGCTTTGAGTATCATATATTATATTATAATATAGTGTTACGAACCCGGGCTTATAGTACCATACAATAATATAATACGATATTCGGGTTTCCATAATGGTTTCTGGTACGGGAAATTCCTCAAGTACAAACGAATAAACAATTTATGTCGAAAAATGTCGAATATCATAATATTACTCGTATATGAAACTCTAGACGAAATTGGCGCAAGTATACGTAAAATATGAATGGCAACAGAGGCGCAAATCTAGGGGTGCTGGGGGGGCAACTGCCCCCCTTCATTTGGTAGGTAGGTGGTCAATTGATTGATACTCGATGGTCAATTTTCAGACATTATACAATAAGCATGCATCAATACACTTATACTACGTAATTTACAATGTTCTGCGTGACATATTTTTATTTGATAAATTTTAATATTATTATTTATATGTAAGTGAGCACAGTGAAAATTTTTTTTTTAATAGGTGGGTATTGAATACTTTTGTTTTGCCCCCCCATAATTTTAATTAGTTTGCGCCTCTGAATGGCAATAATTGAAAGTTTGACGAGTATCACAAATAATAATATTATGAAACGCACAAGACATTCGACTTGTTCAAAGCAGTTTGCGAACCGATCGCATCGTTATTCGTTTGACGTTATTGCGCGTTCGTTATAACTTAGAAATTCGCCAAGCTAGACCGGTTTAAAATTATCCCACATTAGCCTGCACCGGGATAATGAACCATGTAAACGATATGGTCCAAACGTCCCGGTTCATTATTTTTTACATCGGTTTAGTCAAGTGAATTTGTAGAATATTATTTATGTTACATCGAGAACGGTTTTGTTAAATATTTTATTTCACGCTAAATCACACGAGCTTTTACTCTGTTCAGATTATATGGCTCGCAGACATCGTCGTCATCGTACAGGTGCATATACATGAGACTATATGGAAGTTTATAACAAACCGAAACGTTCAGTAATCCGATTTCACGCTTTATCGGTTTTGTCAGTAGCCGCGCGTTTGAAGGATTTATTTATTTGTTTATCCAATTTTTTTTTTTTATTAGAACAAACATAATTATTTATTATAAGTACTATAAACGAAATAACCTAAGCTCGGGCCGCGAAGAGGTTACGGTGGTAAAAATAATAATAATAACCAGACAACTATGCGAAGTGTTGAACGAAGTATCGACCGAATAAACGAATATACGTATAGTGTAGGTATATATGCGTATATTATGCGTATGTGGACGGTCTAGGCGATCGTATACGCGGCGAGATCTAAAAAATAACGAAGACATAAAAAATAAGAGTTCGATAAGTATAATTACGAGTGGATATATATTATATAAATCATCATCGATATATAGGTAGGTATACCACGACCGCGTTCCCGGTATCGACCAAAACCATATATATATATATATATAATACCCGTGTATAAATATACGTGTACCTGTATAACGATCGGCTGTCGAGCAGATGACGACCATAATCACGTCCGTCGGTTCCCGTCCGGTACAATTATCATTTATCGGCATGTCCCTAATCGGAATTATCGAGACGCTAAAAACGGACGGAATGGTAAATGATATTCTTCTGTTTTTGGAATGAAAAGAGGAGCGGATAAGACGTACCAACACCCCTCCTCCTCCCTGCGGGTCAGCCACCAGTTTTCTCTGCACAAACCTATACAAGTTTTCATCAAGAATTCAAAACGACCGTACGATTATTTTCTCAAACTTGTGTGACCACACCGCAATGCTATAACCATATAATATCAAAGCTTAACTGCAGTAATGTAATAATAAAGCTATACGCGATTAAATTAATATTTTACTCGTACTGCGATGTACTTTATATTTATATTTACGATGAATAATAATACGAACCAGAATTATTGGTCTATAAAAAAATAATGGTGAATAATATAACGCGGATCGTTGCTATATTATAAAATAATATTATAATATAATTATAGGAAGAATCAAGCGACTAAGTAGGAAATCATCATGAATAAAATCTTGAAACATTGGTATGGTGAAAACTTAGATTTTGAAAAAGATCCTGTCTGATCGGCGGATTTTTAGGTAAACGTGGTAATATATTATATAGACGGTCGGATTTTTCGTTATCGCGGTATATTATACTCGACAGTAATTGTAGTGTGTTCTGCAGATCCACCGCCGTACCGGAAATTGTCGATATTATATTATACGACGGACAATTATTATTCATAAATCATAATATATTATATAATATACTTAACGCTGAACTCCCTAACCGGATCGGTAACAGTGATCGTATATAAGGCTCGGGTCACACGGAGCGTCAACTCACTCGTAATAATAACAATAATACAATTTCGCACTGATAGTTAGGCGGTATAGACACTAAACACATTATAATATTATATATTATGTATAGGGTGGACTGCGGGAAAAACTGCTGTTTTCGTGGCGGAAGACGGTTATCCAGACGGACGGCGAAATATGACTAGATAATAATTAAATAATATATAGTTGGTTCTGGCTGTATATGCCGTTTCTACATACGAGTTACGGATCGCAGTTCGAGAGCAAATTACACACACGCTAAAAAAATAACATGTTATTAAATATTGTATACATACGTCACAAATATACAATATCCATCTATAATATATATAATTTAACCATTTTTTTTTTCAGCCCCAAAGGCTAAAAGCCGCGCAGCACTGACGCCTTAATAACTTCCTCTTCCGACACATGTCGTACGCACACTCGCGAATTTCATTTGATGTAAAAGAAAAATAATAATATTAAAGTAAATATATAGATTGAACGTGTAGGTATATAATATTTAGTTTAATATTACGGGTGAAACGAAAAATGGCTCCCGGACGTGTGCGACCGGCTGCGGCGGTTTAAATCGAAAATAATGTCCGACTGTTAGGGGGGTGCGAGTAAAAAATAAAGCGGTATTCGCATTCGACTGCGGCGGCACACCGCACCCCCTCCCTCCCTCCTAGCAGACCGAGATTTGCCTTAAAACCGTTTTAAATCAGAATTTCACCAATAATATGTCGTGTTGGCTAGTTGGCGAAAGGAAGAAACGACGACGAGGAAAAAGACTATGTCCCGTGGACGTTAAATAAAAAGTCATTTTTTGTCGAATGACCAATCGTCGCGACGACTCTATTATAAATTCTAATAATAAAACGACAACGTTCGAATATGTCCTATTCTTTCGGCGACCGGCTGTCGATGGAGTCATTTTTTAAATTATATTTATGTCATAAATGTATAGAAAACCCTAAGTCCTCACCGCAGACACGAACATTTTGTCAGGGCTGGCGGTATTTTTACACGACTTATGTATTTATTATGATATAATAGTACGTATATAAAAATAATATAATATAAGCACTTTATATTATTTTATGACGATAAAGGCGTACTCACTCACTCGACATAATATTATTATTATTATTATACACACGACGATGGACAAATATGTATTAAAGCGCGCGCCAGCTGTTAAAATGTTTCTTTTTTTTTTTTAATAAAACGCAAACGGCCGTCGTATAATATAATATATTATTATACATTTTACTGCCGCACCCCGCCCTAAGCAAACACAATAAAAATAATAACGAAAAGCAGCATAGAACTTATCATGATCATATACTTGAGTAGTTGAGAGTGCCAAATCATAGGCCCAACGTTTTGAGTCACCTGATGGCATGACTTTCAAAGAGTTCCCGCGCAATTAAAAAATAAAGCTTAACGTGATTTCTGACTTTTTTTCAAATCCGCGACGCAGTAAACTTGACAAAATTGAGTTATACGCGTTAAGATACCGATTTATTATTTTATATCGATGTAGGTAAGTATATAATATTATATCACAATGTGTTAGTTATATACATTTTTATTCTCTCTAAATATTATTATACTATTATTCACGTATTATATATACCTACGTTAAGTGTACCTACGAATCTCATATTCTTTGAAATATTTATCATTCTCTTTTTACTCACTATATATAATATATTCTTAAATGTTCCCGAATAATATTCAGCCTCTGGTGACATTGCGCCCGCAGAGAGCTCTCAGGCCAGTGCCCACGGCCCTCCCTCGGTTTGATACCGCGTACAGCACCTTCTCGACGGATATTTGGGAAAATATCGCGTGTGCGTGGAACAATGATATCGCGCACGCGGATGACGTTTGCGCACAAATAATAATAATAATAATAATAATAGCCGCATGAGGTAGATATATGAAGCTGTCCGTATAGAGTGGCTGCTGTCATCAACACCCCAAGTGCGGAAATGACGGAGGAGAAGGGTTTGTTGTCGAGTGCGTGTGCGTCTGCTATACATTGGGGTTGGAGTATAATATAACGATAGTGAATTAATTGCGTGGCTCTCGCAACGCGTGTTTGGACATTTTTCGCAGACCGTTTAACTCGCGTGTGCCCCGCAGCGAACGCATATATATTATATGTATATAACACTGTCGGCCATCATATAATATTATCTTGTCCGGATTTTCATCTTGCGCCGTCGTGCAGTAGTGTGCTGTATAATATAATATCACAAAATATTACTAAGAAGAAGTCGAGACAAGGAAGAGCAGCGAAAACGCGCAACGAAAAAACGAAAATCATTTTAAAGGGAGGTTTTTTTCCTATCACCGCGAATATGTAGGTACTTAAGTCAGCTGAACATATTATTATAAGAATCGCGCAACATAGCGTCATATATGTCTTGAGTGTTTATTCTGTTTCGTCTGCTGCAGCAGATTACATATACCTACCACATATAACAATATATAAAGGTTTATTGACATTATCGCTGTTGCGGCTAAACTCGTGGAGACGTACGTATACCTTTCTATAATCCTATGTATATTATATATACAGACGTACAGTTTATATAAGAGCATCGCATATTTCGCATAATATTATTATATGGATTGGCGTGGAGTGGAGTGCTCTCTCGTAGACCCAGGGTGGGTTTGGAGAGGATAATGGCCGGCGAGTGACCCTTATATTACGCGTATACAGTAGAAGCTATATATATAATATATATATAGGTTAGGTTATTATATATTATTATTATATACACGTGGAGTAGTCCCCTTTCGGAAACTTTTCGGACTACGCGTCAAAATTCAGTAACGGAAGATTCTCCTGTAACAATAATTATTATAATCCCCTTATCTTGCCGGCACAGTGGTTTGTTCGCTAAAACGGAATTCTCGTATTTTCAAACAATAGAGACGCAACCGAGTTTATTGTTATTAAGATTGTCACTTTGATCCTTGGCTTACCTATGCGGCCAATGCCAATCCGAAGTGTCGACTCGGCATAAAACGTAATTACGACTATAATATGTGTGTACAATACGCACACAGACTCTGTGAACCGTTTCGAATTGTATACATTTCCCTGTAACGTAATATGGTGGGTAGGTACTTGCAGCACCGTAGAAGTCTCATAATTATAACGAATGAAAAATATGAAAAATTTAGTCGTGATCTATATATAGTGTTCTTGTTTGATTTCCTGTTAATGCACAAGTGCAGCATTCTGTTTGTATTGACATATATAATATATATATATATATATATATATCAATAAACTAATGATAAAAACCTTAAGAAAAAAAAACAGCCAACATAATTAAAATGAAAATTTAATACCGAGTACCCGCTTGTATTAAAACTATACTTACTTGTAGATTGTAATAATACGAATCGATTGAAAATAAATATTAAATATTCGTCAGAATTCAATAAAAAAAAAATCAATGAAATTAATTGTTATTACTTATTACTATAGATACAAACTATGTTCTCACAAAACGTTTAACGTGCTTAACTATTATAAGATTATGAAATAAAATCCAAAAATCGTGTTATTATACTACTATAGACACCTAAACCGGCTACTGTATATATTCAGCAAATCACATCATAAAAAACCGTGTAAAAATTGAAAATTTTCTCTGAGAAAAATAATGTTGGTATATTAAAACTGTGAGATACACAGTTTTACTATACTTAAATTCAGTGAAATAAAAATTATCCGTCCGTGTAAACAATTTTGGGCGAACAAAACAACAGAATAATAATTAGCCAATGCACGAACTACGAGAGATTTGGCCGAGTGTCAATTTATTATTCTTCCGCTCCGATCGTGGACTGCCGCAGTTGTATAATATATTATTATTTATATCATTATTACAATATCCAAACGCTGTACACACACCGAATACACCGAATGTGTGCACGCCGGGAAAGATTTATGGACCGAACGGAATATCGCCAGCGAAATATGTGTTTTCTTACGTCGCACGTGGACCATAAATTTAACTAAAAAAAAAAACCTTCCTGTGTACAATGTGAAAAGTTAGGACGAGCGCAGTTAATACAATAAACGGCGGCGGCGGGAAATTTCATTCGGCGGTTTATGCTCGGCGAAAAATGATAATAAAATGTTTTCCTAGACAGTCTGCCCCGCGAGTGTACTGATATATTTATGGTTCGATGGAATACTACGTATAACAATATAACGCGGTCGACTTAAATACAAAAAGAGAACACATCTGCACGTTTATGTGTAGGTATAAAGCTTATAATAGCTGCGAGTTGTTTTCACGTCGTCAGACGCACAAATATAACACACGTATACGGTACAGGTACCTATATATATAATATTATATTATTATATAAAGTATAAGACGTCTGGTCTACGATAATAATAATATGAGTAATACTATTATATACACGGTTGTGAGTATATAAAGTATAATACGCGTTTTCCTAACTGCATCCGCGGTATAGTTTTCGGGGAAATCATAAATCGTTCAGGACCGTTGGCGGAGTCGATTGCGAAGTTCAATAAATTTCTCTCTGCAGTACCAATGATGTACCTATACGTACCTACATTGTAAAGCATGCGAGCCTCGCGCGAATTTGAGTTTTGAAAACGGTATATAGTGGCCAACGTGATATTATACCGGCACTACTGCGTACCACTGTAAAGAACTATATAGGACAGTGAAGAGGTGATGTATAGGATTTAATTTCTCGTTGGGCCGATTGGGGGATTTCTGACAGTATAATATTATAATACCATCACATTCTACACATACATATTTTTATTTTCCGCGAGGGGTGGTAGAGATGAATCCCAACCACTAACCTAAATACATGACTATATTATTGAGATATCGCTCGACGGCGACTCTCGCACGAAGCAAAACAAAAATCTTTAGGTATAGTAGAACTTCGATTAACCGTCACTCTCTGTTATCCGTCATCGGTCACCGCCGAAAAAAAAAAATAATTAGGCGGATAAACTCGTCGTGGTCTGCTAAAAAAGCTAGAGAATCAAAAAACCAAACTAAAATTACAGATTTTTTTTTATAATATGTGTGGTATGTATGTTTATAATTTATATGTGTTATAATAATTAATTTATATGTTTTATGTAAGTATTTCTTTTTTTAAAGTACACACACGTAAAAAATATAATAAATGTGTGTATGTATATGTATGTACACTTTTTTTTTTTGCAAAATTTCCGTTAACCGTCTATTCGATTAACCGTCATAGCCCCGGTCCCGACAGTGACGATTAATCGAAGTTCTACTGTATAATATTATACATATTATGTAGTGATTAGTTTAATAGTAAACACTCATCAATGAACATTTTCAGAAATTTTAAGTTTCGGAAAACATACAAAATACTTCATTATGCGATTCTATAATTTTATATTTCCCTTAGATGTTTATCACTCTTTAATTTTGGCGAGTCGGTGAATCCATTAACGTTGTTTGATTTTCGAGTGACATCCAATATTTTTAATTTCATAATCTAAAGCGGAAAATTGTTAGAAAACTGCTGACGTATAAATCGATTAGGTATATACTAAACGAATAACCATTAATGTTTTGATCAGTGGAGTAATGACTACGAACTTCACTGCAACAAGGCACTCCTCGTATTTTTACATTAAACGATTAACGATTATTAATACAATTTAAAAAAAAAAAAAACTATAATTTGTAATTGGTATTTCTACAAATTATACAAAACATTTTTAAAGCGATTTCCCGCTTCGCATTAGGAAATTAAAAATGTATAGTTTTCCATTTAAAAACTAAAAGTCGACAGTGTTCAGTTTTACTTGATAGTGAAAAATATATAAAACGTTTGAAAGCTATTAAATCTTCCCAAAAGTAAACGTCAATAAAAGTTAATACTTTTCAAAATAATGAGTGTTTACAGTTGAAAGAATCGTCTTGTAGAATATACCTATACATAAAACAGACAAAAATAATTTATGGACGGCGCCTGTCGACTTTTCACTACCGCTCAGACAATTAAATCGACTTCGCCTTCGATTATTAATATATTTTTTCCGTCCTTTCGACGTATATATCTTCCGGCAGCGGTCGAAAAGCTCGTTGAGAAATGTTTTTTATTTTATTTTCCGCATAGAAAGGATTTAACGGATAATATAATATATACAGAGTGATTCTTTAAAGGTAGTGCGTGTTCACCTTATTTATTTAGTCATTTTTGAAAATTTGAAAAAAAAAATGTATTTTTTTTATTGTTGTAAGCTTTCGTACGTTTCAACCTTTTTGCATTACTGCATAATAATACATATAGGTACATTTTTTATTTCATATTCTGCTAATCGTACAATTTTCCAACAATATATTGGTTGTGTAAAGACTTCGGATATCGTCTGAAGAAAAAACTATTTCCAAAAACATATATCGACACTCTTCGTAGAAAAATGAGTGTTTAAATCAAGCACGTACCCTGTACTTCGCATACTCTACTCATTTACTAGGGTACCATACTATTATCTAGTTCTAGTATAATAACTGTAGAGTATATTGGACATAATATAATCACATATACCTTATTATTGGGTATAGTCGGTAAAATCGCAGTCGGAATAACAGAACCAATATTAGACATAAATCGAACTCTTCGGTATTATATATCTGCTCCCCTCTATAACACCCTTCTACTCACCCCTCTATATATACATCCCCACGCGTCAGTCGGAGAACGCAAACGGTTCTTTGAAGCAGAGTAGTTTCCGTCGCCGACAACCCTCGCCACGGCCATCACCCCCCCCCCCCCCTCTCGTCATAGTCGTTTGTCTTGTGTACTATACATTTTAATAATATATTCTTCCCGAGAAAACACCACGACCGGAGATTCCACCGTGCCGCCCGCGGATACCGTGTGGGAAATGGAACAGACGGCTTTTATTCAGATCGTCTCCAATATATCCGCGTTATAATACAATGTTATCATTATGTGATGTTGCTGTACAATAATACTGTCCAGGGATCAACATAGTTCCTGGGAAAACAACAATTGTTTTGAGTCGGGAAATTTGAATGGAACATAAAATCATCATACACAATGCGTTTATACAATAATACATTCGCCATTATTTTGTACTAAACGATATTTAAACAATATTATTCTTATGTTATAATGTTTATTATGATATTATAGTATCCACGCGTACGCTCGCTTCTCCGAATAATAATTTATTCAGTTATTTATGCATTACGTTCGAAAGTCAGCTGTTTATCGTTAAGTTTTTGGCGTCGTCGGCGGAAGGGCGCGTGCTGCTCGCGCTCAAAGACCCACTCCGCGAAGTAAAATCCAAGCAACGATTTCCGCGAGGCGATATGTAAATGTATTATTCGAAGACATTAATTGCGTTATTATCGATTTATGGCATAATATTAATGGCATACGCACCCAAAAAGGTAGGTAATGTGCAGTGCATGACACTGTAGAATGTAGAGTGCAACACAGTCCGAGAGTCGTGACGTAGTATCGCATAGAGCACTCTACTATGGTCACCTACAACTGCTATTATAGGCGTTATTTAAATATTATATTATGATAAAAATAATCGCATAATGTTCAACCCACTAATCATAATTATTATTAAACTTCGAGTTTTTATGAGTTTACTTCCTACATACGTATTACATTATAATAATATAATGTGTGCCAAAATTCGGAAGACGGCGTAAATGTTACGGCTGCGGATTTGATGTATGGTATACCAGCTATCATGTACGATATACATAATATATATAATTATGAAAAAGAAAGTCCCTACAATACCGTGCAGCATGATATATTGGCTGTTTTGAATTTTGATAATATAATGAAAAAAAAATGAGAAAAAAAAACATCGAGTAGTTGCCAATACCCAACCTTGTATCCTACATACGTATTTATTATGTTGTGTATAACGTACAATACATAATAATCCGGCACTGTAAACCGGGTTCGATTTCGACATTTAAAAAAAAATTTCGTACGGATATAAGGACCTCGAGATAAGCGAATAAAATGCGATAAATAACGATACGCCGAGGAGAAACTTTTCAAGTATTAAATGTTATCGGTGTACCGCTTATAATAATACTGTAGAATAACAATATATTACATTAATATGTGGAAATGCTGGTCTGAGTCTGACCGTGATGATTGTCCCCTCCGAAATTTTTTTTTTTCTGTAAGTAATATGAAATATGATTTGTCGGGCGATTATCAATACCTACTAATTATATAGATAGGTATTGTAATGTATTAAAGACCATAATAATTTAATATACATAGCCATAATAATAATTCGTAGTATTTTTTTTATATCTATTTAGTCACACAAAAATATATAAATAATAAAATATACTAATGCGTGCGCAACGGGTACCGAAATAATTCTTTCGTATACATATTTTTTTGAAAAAGGCGCGCGACAGTAAAATATAAAGTAAATATCTACCCAAGTATATACGTAAGTATAATATAAATATATAACACGATATGAAATTGAAAACATAAGTTGCCGTTTAAAAATCTGCAAAAGTTGGGTAAATACAATTTCCGAAAAAGTTAATATTTTCACGACGATAATATACTTTTAAAGCTAAGATAAGTTGTACGGATATAATGTGGGGTATATAATGGGGAATTTAATATAATTAATATATGTGCGTACCGTTATATACCCATGTATGGCCCACGAGTTTAACATTGTTCTGTCGTCAATATATTTTTTTCATACTTGTAAATAATTGTTTTACAATTATTACTACTAATTACTGAACTACGCGACGCAGTATAATATGGTACACTTTTTTATTATTATTATTATTGCACGTGCGTATAATATAATATAATAATTAGTAATTTTATTTCATGTACCTATGCTCGTGTTATGATAACGTCGTCTTTTGCGTAAATTAAAAAGACTCGGACGACGGTTTTACCACAGGAACGGACGCGCGCCCCGTCGCAGGAACACACCGCCAATTAAATAATATTATACAATTGTAATTTTGCGGAAAAATATTTCATTCATTTCGCGATTTGAATCTAACATAATACGAACCGTCGATTATTTATCACCGGCCGCGGCCCTTAGGTAGGTATATACAATGCTGCCTGTAGACATAAAGAACTACGCGTATAACATTTACATATAATTACAATGAATTATTTTCGAACAAATTTCTATGTAAATTCTAAACATAAATTTACAGGTTAATGCATTTAATATTATCGTCGTCGTTACTCCGTGCAAAACTCATTGAATGCGCCTATAATACGGGACCTTTGCCCGTCCGTTTCTCTCACGCACTGTGATATGTGTACATACTATTATACACGCCTGTATATATATATATATATAAATTTGATACACCTTAACATTCCAAACGTATATACCACACGCTAATCGCAACACTTTCGACGTTAAATATGTTATTTTACTAGGTGAGTATAACCAGTATTTTAGATATTAAGATGACGATTCTCACGCGCGAACATAATATTATAGTCACCACTTGGTAAAAAATTTAAGGCGGAACGTCAAAGGAGCCTTACCTGAGGATGTTAACACGATATGTCAGTAGGTCCTTTCAATGAGTGATGGACTTGCCTTTTGTATTTGAAATCAATATTTAAATAAAAAAAGAGAAATCCGCGTTTGAATATTATATGATATTCACTTAAAACATAATATAATAATAATATGAAAGTATATATGAACAAGCATTTTGGTCACATACAGACATACAGTAGCGGTTCTCAATCTTTTTACAGCCAAGTAATAAGTGCATAATATTCACAATGTTTTGAAAATTTTAAGTACTGCACTCGACAGTGTAGGATCAAATAACACTGTATACTACACGTAGGTCATTATAATAATATGTGTAGGTATTTACTATGTACTACTTATTTCTAGTTTAGAAATTTCAATTAGGAACATTAGCATTTATTACACAGAATGTAAATTTGAATATTGAATTGTTATTTTTATTATTATTATCATTGTTCAAATACTTTAGTGACAAACATTTCTGTTTTGTTTTAAATTAACAATAGGACGTCAATAATTAGATATCCGGCTCCATATGAGTAACCTTCAAACACAAATCATTCAAGTGATTACCGTAAGCATGTTTTATACTTATACTGTATAGGTTAATGATTAATGTTAATATTATAAAATTATAATTTTATTTTTCTGAAACCGAAGTTAGAATAAACCGAAGAAACCTGTCTACCTATATGAGCTTTCCGCTGATAATCGATGAATTGGACTATTACAGAATACTGTATTTAAAAATTACTAAAAAAACAATAAAATAATACACAAGTTTAGAACATTGTTTGGTTTTTGGTTTAGTTGAATGGAAATAGTTTAAAAAGAGTAAGTTCTAGATTTCAAATAATATGGGAAATCAAAATTATATCGATGAAATGTAATAATTATTATTTTTTGATGACTTTAAAAATGTCATGGATAAAAAAATAATTTTATAAAATGTATAATTAATATAATTTATCACTTTTGAAATACGTTGTTCTTAAAGCTAATACGAGAGGGAAAAAGGGGTAGGTAAATACACTCAGATTATTCTTTGGTGTATGAAAACCATACAATTTAACCTCGCGCAGTGTGCACCACGAGCACGTTATAATTATTATTATTACGACACAATAACCTCTGTGTAAAAAGCATTTATAATTATTTTATTATTAAAATCGGAAGACTCGTGCTCACACGTGTGTTTAATTTACGCGTATGTATGTTACAAACATATTTTAAATTGCTCGTAAAATCCACTTATACAATCTCAGCTATTCAGTCCATTCAATTTCTCGTCCACGCTACACAATCGAATTCGATTGACCAATCAATTTATTATTGTCCAAACGCGCTCGCGGACGGCGGAAATGAATTTATTAATTTTCGCTTTTATATTACAACTATGATTATAATTAAGTGTTTTAGATTTAACATCGTCGCGCGCATCACTCCGACAATCGCAGTAAACTATAATATTTTTTATATACTAGACAACATGATTATATAATAAGCAATTCGCAGACCATTATAGTTACATATTGTACTTTTTACATTATGATTATGTATAAAATTATATTACAACAACAAATCATGGATGTACATTAATATAATTTTTTTTTTTCAAATAATTGGTTATACAAATTAGTTTGATTGATAAAATTGATGAGAAGTCTCAGTTTTGTTCATGATTGGGTCCAAGTGCGGCGTGTCAAGGTTGTAGGGTATCCTGTGATTTACTATAGTACTGGTATATTATAGTGTTGTGGTAACACAATAATGCAAATATGGTGCTCAATATATATATATTTTATATGTTGCATGCCAATAATATTATATTAGGTATATAGGTAGAACGGAAGCAATATACGTGTATTATGAGTTAATGGAAACAGGTTATGGCACGATCATATTATTATAATATATACCTTCGCTAAACTTATACAGATCCTTAAGTATACCACATTTATGATAATATTGTCTTCTAAGCTTATATTATTATTATTATATAAAGGTACAGCAGTGTGTCCGCGTAGGAAAAAAAAATCGAAAACCGATGGACATTGGACATGCTGCACGTACTTATTATTGTACGAACGAAAATATACGCGGACAATGTTGAATATAATAATGTAATGTTATGTATTTTAGTATTGATCAGAGGAGTGGTGGACGGTAGTTGTAAGATTATCGATATATATCGTTGTATAGTGATGAATGCACTAACCGACAATTTAGTATCTCATTTATGTAGGTAGAGATACACCCAGATAGGATGATAAACTTGGACCTATTAAGGTCTTGTCAGTGGTGTATAATAATAATAATATGTGCTATAAATTTAATATCTATATAGACTTATTTTTTTCTCGTCCTTGTATTGAACATCGTACTTACAATCTGTATAATATTTCATATGTACAAGGAACAACGTACAATATAAGTGTATTATATGAACGTGAAAACGGGTGGAAAACTGACAGCTGGCCGACATTAAGGAGACGCCCAGCAGTGCCACATGACGAGGGATTGAGGTCCTAATTTGACGGAATTGTTCGGTAAAAGGTCGGACCGACTTGTGTTGTATATTATGTATAATACATTTTGTTGTATGCCACAAAATAGGTGCGCCGCGCTGTGAAGCCGTTATAATGAAATACATAATATTATATTATAATGTCTGCACCACGTGTGTGGCGATGTACCTGCAGGGATCTAGGAGCCCATTAGCGTTCTCGGAATACTACCTATATTATAAAATAATACTGTTTGGCATACTTTCCGCACAACAATAATGACAGGCCATGTTCATGGTTAGGTTTTATGTTTGCAGAACAATAAAAACGATCACTTCCGTTTGCTATTAAAAAGGTCTATCAAATATAATGCGCCGATGCTTAAGTTCGGGGAACTGCACTGCGGCGCTACGTGTGAGAAATTCATTTTGGCGCATAATGGTATCGGTTAATTTACCCCGTACAACCCTAAAAATGTAGTCGTACAATAGAACTGGTGTGTGTGGTTGTCCAAAACTGAGGTACAAACGACGGGGTCGAGCATCGACCGACTCATAAATTTAGTGTCTACTAACTGTCAACATTAACGACGACGTATGGGTATATTTTTACCCTTCGCCGTTAAGTTCATCACGATAGAGAATATGATATTTAATTAATACGCAGGACTCTATTTAATGTTATAATAACTAGGTATACGTAGGTACCATACCCTACCACAAAATATTTCTTCCAAAAATAAAAATCGAAATAGCATTGTGTTTATGCTTTATAGTGAATTTATCCCTACGTATTATAATATAATATGTGCGCATTACAATATAGTTTGAGACGACGGATGTGTTTTGTGTGTCGGCCAATTATTCGGGATAATATTATATTATTATGGAGTACGAGTCGTCGAGACTCGAGACTGGCGACATCGAACAAAAAGAGAGAACTGCAAATAGATCGAAATCCTTTTCAACGTCGAGATTATAATAATAATGTTCAGTGCTTCCTGCGTATCCATTTTTAATAGCGTCTATGTATTATACCCGTTTGTAAAAAAGGTAAAATAGGTAACCACCCGTATAATTGATTCTTTCGAATTGTATTTTTATGCCGTGCGTGCGTGCGGTATAAAGGTACGTATTCCTACTGCGCCATTTAATATAATAATTTTATGTTTAGGTATATAATATAGTAGGTACAAAGGATTTATTAAACAATGTTATCTATACGTATCGGCTCTGGTGCTCGTTGTGTGCCCCATACGATTACGACAAAAAACGCTAATCCGCGCCGAGATCTAACAATAATAAATAATAATAACACGAATATAATGCGATATATTATTACTAAGAGTATATTATAATATTACAGTTTTTGCGGTGAGATTCCAAACGGTCTACGAACGTCTACACACTACGAATTACTCTCGACACTCGTTTTTCGGTTTGGGGGACCGCTCCCCCCACTCGCCCACCGGAAAGGGCATCCAAAATCGCGGTAATAAATAGTTTCTCCGAGAAGCAAAATCGGCGCGACGACTTGCGTGACCTAGTGTACATACAAATATTATTCAAAGTTGAAAACATACACACACACACACACCCCTATGATAAGCGTACGTGATGATAGTCGAGGGGCATATAGTATAGTATATTGCGTATATTATGTGCTCGAAGCTCGCGGGCCGTTTGAAGTCTGTTAACGTTCCGTCACACAAGCGCACCGGATAGAATTATATTATTATTTTGTATAGGTATATCGTCCGAACGTCCATGGCGATAATATAATATATAAAAAGAAAACAAACCAGTTTCGTCGTTATTTATAGGTACTCTTCGCCTTCGAATCATCCCGACCGTGCGTAGCGAGTACTCGACATTATAATATTAAACTGTACATAGGTAGGTGAGGTAAATGAAAAAACTCGTGTTGCTAATGAATCGAATGAACCTAGAGGAAAAAAAGCCCGGAAAAAAATTCCTTTCATGGAAAAAAAAGCCTCTTACTAACATACACTAAACATTCAATGATTATTGTCTAATATTTTTGATATTATTTATAATTTATTTTAACATTTAACAAAATTTAAAACTAAAAAATCTAACAAATATATAAACACAGTTTTTTATATTTAGTGACAATTATATATTAAATATTTAAACGAAGAATAACGATTTTAGTTCTGTGTGGAAATTTAAATATATTATTCACGGGAACTCGAAACTTCTATAAAGTATAATATTATATACAATTAAGTATACAAATATGAAATAATATTACTTACCTTACGTAGGTAGTGACACCCTTGTAACCTACTGTACATCAGAGCGTCACCTACTTACCCGGTTTTTTTTTCAATTTCATATATAAATCTATTGTCAAAACTAGTTATATCACAGTTAAAGAATAAACAAATCATGAAACAAAATATTTTTTGAATATATAAAGTCAAACAGTAAAAAAGTAATATTTAAATAAATAATTATTAATAATTATAAATTAATATACTAATACAACGAGTTTAAGTAAAAACTGTACGATTTTTTATGAATATAACAAGGGTGATACGACGGGTTTGGGCCACTATAGTATAGGTATGGTTTATAATTGTATATGCATAAATATTCTAATAAAATTTAACTAATTAAAGATAATATTTTTCCGGGGCTTTTTTTCCGTAAATTTTATTTCGGGACTATTTTTCCAAATACCCCTAAGGGTTAAGAGCATAATATATACTACTTAGTACGTATAACTGTATAAGACACGATTAAATACGAACGAATAACACGGGTAGTATTATAATATGCGAATTGGAAGGGGGTGGCATAGGATTTGGAAAACTCGAAAAGGGAGAAACATCATAATAATGTATACGGTTGGCTAGGTCGCGTAATACATGACCGTTAATTAGTATTGCTGCTCTCGTATAAAATAAACGGACGCAGCGAGGCCAAGGTTCTATATCACGGGTTTTCGCGATTTCGAAACGACTTATATGTATATACGACTTTACAATACTATTATACCTATGTACCGAATATATTACCTATGTAGGTAAGGCGCGCAAAAATCTTTTCTTTCCGATTAATAATATTCTTTTTCACAATAATTATCACGAAACGAAACGCCTTTACAGAATAATAATAATATGTCCCATTGGCCATTACACACACGCGCGGTCGCGCATAGTTCTCACCGAGAATAATATATAATATATGCGGCACAAATATTATGTACATGGTATATAATATAATACAAGTTACAACAATAGCGGTGGTCGGTCAGACGGGACAATCGGTCACGATTTCGTTGTCGAGCATAATAATATAATATAATAAACAATGTATGTGTAATGTACATAATATGCGATGTTTAATGTATTTTATAAGTACGACTTTCAGAATTATTTTGGCACAAACGGGTACTATAAATATTTGCGCGCCACCAACGTCTACGCGCACAGTGTGTGTAACACAATATATAATATTATAAGCGCAGCGCATATACACCGCCAAGATTTATCGCGCCTTTAAATTTTTATACAATACTATATTACACATATACATACGTTTCGGGGCGTGCGAGAAACAATATTATCGTTGATGTTAATAATATTTCCGATTGGCAACGCTCAGCAATTGATACGGCGTGTCTGTATAATATTATTATCTTGTCCAAAACTTTGTGCAAATCATAATAACAATAGCGTATTGCTTAACATAATGTATTATATTATATTGTATACATGTATAATATACTGAGTGATTAACTGTGCTCATACTATACGATATACGTATATTGTGATCTGCATGCTCTTGTACACGATGGTTCACTGCGTGGGTGCAAGGGTAATGGATTGGATTGGGAGTGGAGGGGGGGGGCGGTAGGTGAGTCGATCGGAGCGGAGCGAAGAGAGCGAAAAAAAGTTTTCAAAAGGATGCGACTTGGCACGGACGTTCGTCTGCGGCGTCGGCGGCCGCGTATGTAATGGCCAATATCCGATACGTACATTTTAAAAGTCGTAAATTCGCTTCGCATAAGCGCGTCTATGTTTATGTACAATATATATATAATCCGTGCGCGCTCACTCACACGCGCCCTAGCGTCACACTCGAGCAGCCGCGTATATGTGTAAACTACATCATCATCTCTCTCTCTCCCTCTTTTTCTCTTCCTCTCGCCCTCTCAGCAGCGTAAATGTCGCGACATATAAGTCGTATATACTCGTACGATATTGTGTGTGTGTATATAGTACGATCCCGTCGCAGTGCCGCGGACGAGGGGACGTCCCTTCTTCATTTCCTAGCCACTTTACTATCCCATTACTCGCGGCACATATACACGCATATATGCATATATATATATATATATATAAGTATATATATTATATAATATGTAGGTCAGAAGCAGTTTTGTCGCACTCCCCCGAGCGTTTTATGTAGGACAACGACGACGACGAAGTACTTTTCGGGTTTTTTTTTCTTTTTCCTAAGGGTCGGATATATATTATAATACGTGACGTATACACGACGTGCCGGTCAAAACATTGTAAGTGTGTGTGTGTGTGCGTGAGTGTAGCGGGCATCGCGTGTGAACGACGAGCGACGTGGTTCGTCGCGATACGCTTCCCGCTCGAAATATATGCATTATTGTATACGTACCTACCATCTATAATGCACTCCTGCTGCAGACGGCATCATATAATAATATAACAATTGTCTCCACACCCACTCGTTTTCCTCTACACACGAGCTCGGTCTCGCGTATATATTATTATAATAGGCCCTGCCGCGACACATATATGCATTTATTATGATAAAAAAAAAGGACTTTTTCCCCGATGCCCCGCAGTGAATACGAAATTACGGTTAAAAGCCGTAATAATAATAATACCCTTTCGGCGTGGACATACACATCCATAATATATTACGTTTATTGTGTATAGGTGTGCACGATTCTATACGCGTCGTATAATATATAGAATACCTAAGCTCTGAAACGCGGCTATAACCTCTATTATATACACCACGCGATAGATCATTATACTATGAATAAACGGGAATTTCGATTCTCTTTACACGACCCTTATACGCGAACAGCAAAAAAGTCGTCAAATCACAGGCTCACACCCTTTTCAACCCTTCTTCGCGACGTTTCGAAGTCGTTCCGGTGTTTCTCTTTTCTGTACATTATAATATATTATACAAGTAAACTCACACCTAGTATAATATGGTAATAATATCGACTAGGTATTACAATACTTAATAGTATAATATATTATGTCCCGATGACCTCTGCAGTATACGCGGATCCCAAGACCGACTGCTTCAGTAGTTTTTTTTTCACTATTATCACTATTATTATCCAACGTCCCTTTGTCGATACGTCATAGCGTGCATCGGAGGAGGGGGGATGCCACATGCCATATATACATTAGGCATCGTAAATACGATTATTCGATTCTATATATTTCGTATGTTATATGGCGTGCATGATGCCTATACACCATAATATATAATACACGGGTATTGTGTATATTTATTATACACCTATATATATATAGGTACACCTACTAGCGGCAGACCTATACGTATAATGCGTATCGTAAATCATACAAATACATCAAAAGGATAAAAATCGTATGAAATGAATAGAACCACCGCCGCCATTTCTTTCGGTTCTATTAATCAACGAGAAAATAAAATCTAACCCTCTATCCTACAGCTATACTAATAATAATGATAATGGTATACAACTTGGAGTCCAACTACTTTAAGTACCCATAAATTGAAAATTATTACATTGTCATGTTTCGACGATATTGCGTATACGATATAATATAATATAGCTTATAATATTGAAGTAATACAACTGCAATTACTATTTATACGTGTAAAATGATATCCTATAGTATATATATATTATATATATATATATGGTATTGTAAGATATCAAAGATTTTAATACAAACGCTGCGGCGGTCACGTGACGTGCGCCAAGTTGGTCACGTGGCTGAATTTCACGTGCAGCACACAAGTGATTCGTAAAAACGTTTCAAAATATTAACTTCGAGGGTCTTGTAGCTGGTACGACAGATTTTATTAAAAACTGTTCGGAAACAGCGTATTTGTGTGTGAGAGAATACTGATTTATGACTATTGTATTATTTTCGAGTGCTGGCGAGAGAAATCGCGTGCGCTCCTGGACCTAATCGTAAGCCATCGAACGTCGCGATTTGTGCAATATAATATATATTATATTATAATAATTCTAAGGCGATAACTATATTTTTATACTAAAGTTATACGTTAGTTTTTACATTGCTGGAAACGACTATAAAAATACCACGGTGGACAAGGGAAAAACGAATTGATTAAAACAACAAATTAGATACCTGCTTTTTAGTATTAAATTTGGACTGCATTTTCTATCGGAGTAGGGTCTAAACGGCTATAACTACTGTTATTTTTATTTAAATATTCGCCATCGTTCTTTTTCTACCGGTCAACAACAATAATATAATAATCAAAGAAAATAACAAATCGTGAATATGAGATAAATATATACTTATGTAGTATATTGTACACATAATATAATTATATTCAACGCGTTGGTCTATTAGGCAAACTGAACTAATTTTTTTCTTAACATTTTTGTGTTTTTGGAAAAAAAAAATTTTTTATTCACAATCGTATTATTTTTAAGTCAAGACGAATTGAATGATGTATTATGCGACACACTTTTCCATGAACATCAACATAACATAGATTTTAAAAGAAATCTGATGACCATTTTCAAGCGGTCGGCCGATCTTCACGATTTTCTGCGGATTGCAATTTTTCACCACGAAAGTAAATCCCCACGTCCCAAAATAGTAAAAGGTTTTATAATAATAATGATAATATGTTTAAAGTTCCATACGGCAATGCAGAGGTCCTGCAGCAGAGTTTAAGAATTTACCGGTGTTAGTGTACGTGTATCAGTGTGCGACGCTCATCATTATTAAAGTGTTTTGAGGATCGATTTTTTATTTTATGACGTCGTTAAGGACTTCAGCTTTTATACATGTGTATAACTATATATGAGACGGTTTAAATACATGTAACTCTAAATAAGACAGCTTATGTATATATAATATATATATATATACATGAATAGTATACACATATGAGGTATTGGAAAAAATCAAATTTCGCATAGAAGCGTGTGAAAACTTTTTTGTTTGCAGTATTATTACTGCTAATTATTTTTAACTACTACAAATTTAAATAACACTAATCTTTATTGAGTTTTTATGTCACAATATTGTCATACAAACTACAAAGTATTCAACTATACTCTATAACATATGATAATATTTACTTATTGTACAAATAAAAACTCTCTCGAAAAAACCTAGGAGGAGATTACATCGAAACTGGTCAAGAGATTTTCTTTAACGAATAATAAAACCTCTTAAAGTTAGATGGTGTCTCTGGATCAGTGAGCATAGGGGTATTCAAAGGTATTCAAGGGTATTCAATAAGGTATTTAAATTTTTTTGTAAATGTCTAATATTTTTATAATTTTCAGATAAAATGTAGCGAACATTTATTTAAGACCCCCTGAAAAAAATTCTGAATACGCCATTGGATTGTACATAATCAATATAAAGAACTTTAAGAATTACTGGATGAGAGAAAATTTGAAATATTAGCAGCATGTATTTAATATAGACTATTATTGATATATTAAATTATTAATATATGCCATGTAATTAAAAACTATTTAGGAACTTAATAATGTTTAGTTATATCTAACCTAAATCAATGATAAAAAAAAATTAATGTTGCTGTTTAATTTGAATAAAAAAAAGGTCACCCATGGTAAAAATATAAATTTTTCTCTATTTGGATATACATATTTTTGATTCATCTGCAGATAGGTATACGCTGCAATATCCATTCGCATTCTCAAAAACTCCAATACAAATTATTATGGAAATTTTATGTGACTCTTATTTTTTTGGCGATATGTATGCATATTAATTGGTAATATTATGCAACTTAACAGAATTCACTGCAGTGGTCCTACTTAGGTATGTTTATAAATTATAGGTCAAAGCTGTTTTGGGGAATTAAAACGATATATGTTTGGCTTTTGAAAATAGTTTTGGCATTCCTAGGCGTCTAGTCACACACTCACACCGTTACGGCGCTATAATTTATTACACGATAAAATATACGACAAAACCACTCGAATCACGGTTTCATTTTACACGAGTCTTGGTATCCGTCCAATCGGCCGAAAGAGCGTGCTATTATAATATATATTAAAAGTATTTTAACTTCGTCAATAAATACACATAAGTATATATATATTATATATATGTTTCCTACACTTTTATTTATTATTCTTATTATTTTTTTTTTTTAAGATACGCGATTTGATTAATTTTTTACGATATTAATTTTGATCGTCAAATATTTACGTTTTAATACCAATGCCGCGCTGCATGACACAACCATCGTTTCAAACCATCCATCTTGGGTCCAAACCAAATAATAATAATAATAATAATACACCGAACCCCCGCCACCGTAGCTTCGGTGTCGCACAGACAGCGGCTTGCAGCAGAAGTTGTAACCGTCTGGAATTCTTAACAAAATATCATATTTCTCTTCCATCCGCCGAAAGCAAGTGATATTTAAACAAATATTTACATAAAATTGACGAGGTGGGTATTAAAAAAATATATTTTAGTGTGGCGCGTGATTATTTCTGTTTTAACGTTCGAAAAAGTAATAACATTTTCATTAATTAATTATGAAACACTCGGTAAGAAATATTATAATTATTACGTTTTTTTTACGATTCAATCGAAATGGAAATCGTGAATATCGTTACCCGTGATGATATCATAAAATATAAACCTTATGGTGTATATATATTATATACAACGCTATCGAATATTATATTATATTATTATGTATAATAATAATAATAATTACTATCAAACATCACGAATTTAATTGATTCCCTCGAGTCTGGCCATCATATATTATAATATATAGGTGGCTTGCTTTTTAACGACTCTATATATTATAGCGTAAATATCATAATAATGATTATGTTTCGAGAAAGCTTATGATATACGTATTGTTTTTACGACGAACGCACGAAGTTAATAGGTAGGTATTATAATACCTATTCAATAAAGACGCGGAGTTAAATGGTTTGAGTTTGACCAATATTTAGCGAGCGTTGTAGCATGCGTACCTGTATAGACTCGTGAAAACCATGCGTATGAAATACACAAAGTTATTACGTATATTTTTTATCCTATTTTTTTTCTAACAAAAATTAAAGTACATGCATATAATGTACGATGTAACCTTCACCCGTCACATATTTGATGATAAAAACAAAAATGTCGGCGTATAAAGGCCAAAGGGAGCCAATATAATAAAAAAGTAGTTATATTATGGTGTGTACACATTGGTGTAACATTTTTATCTGTGATATCCCGTGACGCGCAGCCATTTTATATCTGATGATAACAATCCGAGCCTACATATGCTAAACCTGTATAATATATTTTAAACCAAGCGGAAAACATAACATAATAATATAAACTGTTATACAGTTGTTGTAGAACCTCGTTGGTCCGGATCCCCGATGGTCCGGTGAACGCATGTCCGGACGGCACATTATTATACACATAATGACGAAAGTCCAAATTTCCGGAACACAACATAATAACATTATTAATGTACGAATCAAATGTATTATATACAATTTGGTTATACTCGGGATCCTCCCCGTCCAACGCGGATTGTAGTATCCAGTATTGTAAAAATGTTTTCATTTTTTCAAATAGTTGAATACACTATTCAAAAAAATATGACTGTTTTTTCAATCATAATAAATAATTAATTTAAATTTATTACGACTCTTTTTTAACACTTGTGTTCTTATATCCTATTTTGTATTTAATTAGTTTTAATTTTTTGATTCGTTTTCAGAACGAAATTTCTTTGTAATTCGGCGGGTACATCGAGTATAATAATATTATATACCATTGAAAAATCCCCAGTAATACGACTATAATTTCGTACGAAAATAATCACGAATTTGTCTGCAGAACATTCAAAGTTCTACAGCTTCAGTATAATATTATTTTGTATCATATAATAATAGTTATTATTTGTTATTATCTTACAAACGAGCGAAACGAGTGGAGGATATCTAGTTTGTCACTTTGTGTGATATATACGGTATAAAATAATAGCATGTTTGTGTATTATAGGTAGTAGGTACTTACTTGCCTATAATAACACATACACGCACACAGAGAGCAATTATAACGAAATATAACGACACTAAAAACGCGTAACCGCCCGCAACCGATTCAGAGTAGTTTTAGGCACAATTATTATTATAATAATACAATTTTAAATTACATGCCTATAGTACAGATATAGTATGGTTGTAGTGCGTCTGTTGCGTATATTATTATTATTATTATTATTATTATTATACACGCAAAGTTACCACGCGTGTGTTATTATAATACGTCGTTAGTATATACGATAAAATATAATAACATTTTAATGTGCATCGCAGCGCTTTCAATGAACTTGTCACACTCGAAAAACCGTAGTATAGTATAGCAATAGTAGTAGTGGTAGTAGTATTGTCTGATCATAACATTATATTATAATATTTTTGCACAATTACCACTGTGCCCGCCAGTGGCGCCGAACTCAATTTTTATAGGTGGGGCAAAGTACAAAAATTAATACCCACCACCCACCCCTGCACACAGAGACCCCCACTGACCCCACTACTTACTCTTTCACAACGTAAAAGATCATTAACATTTTCTACCATGTGCCCCCCCTTCTAAATACGTTTCTTCTGTACTCGCCCAAAATAGAAAAATCATATTGCGTTGCTCCGTGCCACCAATTTGACAAGGATTGACAATAACAGTGTACCTATATCAAATGGAGCAAATATATGTTATTATAACACACAAATATGGAAATGCCATGTTTACTAATTACTTTAATAATGAAATATACAATGGGATGTATTGTTTTATATTTCAATTAAATTTTAATTTCTTATAAAATAGTGTGGATAAATTAAAATTTACATTTATTAATATAATATATAAGTAAATATATAGTTGTTATTTAATTTGTATTATTTATTTAATAGTTATTTGAAGAAAAATGGAAGAATTGAATAAGGATGAAGGATGAAAGAATTTAGTATTGACAGCAAAGATCCTAATGGCCTGTAATGCTAAAAAACAAATAAATTTAATAGTTATTTATTAATCAGTTTTTTATATTAAACACTTTCAAGTTTTAACAATTTAACTTAAAATAAATTTATAATAATTGTTTGTTTAAAATTGTAGAGTATGAAGCAAATATTTTTATTACTTCATCCGTGTTTACTGGAACATCCCTCTCGCATGTCCTTCTAATCTATCTTCACTCACAGTACTTCTTAATCGGTTTTTAATTAATTTAAATTTTGAAAATGCTCGCTCTGGACTGGCACTTGAAACTGGAAGCGTTAATATTATTTTTAAAGCAATATAAATATTTGGGAAAACATCTTTAAGTCCTGTAGAATGACACACAGCATAAATAGTACTAATAGTTTTTTGGTCTTCTTCAGCTGTTTCAATTTTTTCTTCTTCTTCTTCATCTTCTTCTTCTTCTTCTGTGTCATAATGTAAAATATCATTTTCATGAAGTTTTTGGGGAAGTTTTATTAGGTTTTCAAAACTAAAATATACACTACAAAACTGTAGATATTCTTTTCTAAGAATGTCAGCTGAACAAAACTTCCCATAAATACTACCAAATGCATTAAATGCATCCATAGGCAAACTAGAAGAAAGTTTTTCAACTTCTCTTAAGCGTTTTCTTTGAAAAAGTGATATGTCTTTATACAAAGGTGAAAGATTTTCATTGAAACGTTCACTTATTTGTGTTTTCAAAATATCTAAAATTACAATGTACGTTTTTATTCTAAAATTATCAATAGGGTCAGTAATGTTTTCATCTGATGCTGATTCGCCGACCATTTTTTTATGCGTTTTATTCGCGTTGAAACAATAGGAGTAAAAGAATAATCATTTTGTTTAGATTGAATAAATTTAATTTTTTGATCAATCAAATTTCCAAATTTAATATTATTTCGAAGATTTTTAATTCTAGTAAGTATATTTTGTACATAGTTAACCGCAGCTAATAAGTCAATATTTTTCTTTTGAAGGAATTTACTAAGTGGACTGGTCATATCAAATATTTTTAGAAACAACATTCCAGTCAAAACAAAACGCTCTGATAATAAATACTCCATTAAGCCATTAGCTTTTACACTGCAGACACGATGAGAGGCATTGTCACTTTCTAGACTATTCAAAGTATCAATTATAGCATCAAATGTATCAAAAGTAGTTTGTAGTGCAGATGCATGTGATGACCAACGAGTCGTTTCAACTCTCTTTAATTGTCGTAACGGTTTTCCTGGATAATTTTTTTTTTGGCAACTAGAATAAAGATTAACACCGTGTTTACTACTTCCAATAAAGTCGTATAGCATTTCTAAGTTGCCAAATAAATCACGTGCCTCAATACAACAACTTACTGCATCAACAATCACTAAATTGAAGCGATGAGCCCAACACCACACATAAGTAGCACATGGATTTTGCTCTTTAATGAACGATAAGATGTTAAATATGAACTATTAATTAAAGTATTAATGAATAGCTCAAAATTGTTTTATTTAATTTCGGGGGGTGTGTGAACACCCAAAACCCCCCTTACCTACGCCCATGATATTACATTATATTATGTATAATCGTATACAGTGACTGATTGACACAACTACACAAGCTACTAATATTATGGTAACAGTTTTAAGTCAGTTTATATGATAAGTTACAGTAATACTGACATACTGTAATAATGCAATAGATACGTTCTAGCCTTCTAAGTATTCATAACTGTTAACTGCTTATTACCTAGAACCTATTTTAACTTTATAATTATTACTTATTATAGTGAAAGCGTTGTATATATCACAATCATCTCTCATCCACATCCACACTCACGACCACCCTCCTAACCACCTGGCACCTACGACCCACCCACCCACTTTTAAAGGTGAGGCGGTCGCCCCACCTGTATATAGGGTTCGGCGCCACTGGTGCCCGCGTATAATTATCATCGACTGTAACCATTACGTACAATATATTATATTATATTTTATAAAATTATAATACATATACATTATGTGTGTGTGTGTGTGTGTGTGTGTGCGAATGTAAACAACGATATAGCTCCCCGTTACCCTCTGCAAAATAATAGTAATAATAACATACAAGTATAATATTATATAGTACGCAGGCTCGTTCTCTTATCTTTGCGGGGAGAAAAAAACCGCCGCCGTACCTATATTATGTAAATTTATCTTTGAATCTTGAATAAGGAATATTACAGTCGGCTAAACAAAATATTATTATCGTACGCTGTCGCAGCAGCTGCTCCTCGGTAGGTATATAACATAATATATTGTGTACGGCAGCAATACGCGGAGTGGTATTAATTTGCCGCGGGCGTAGGTACTCGAGGACCGCGTCGACTACTTATTATTATTATTATTATTGTTGTTGTTGTTGTTGTTGTTGTTGTTGCTGGAGAGTATAGCCTAACCTAGGTACATACGCTTACCTATATTATACTTATTTATAAACTATGCGAGCGGGTTACGGACTACGGTTCGTGCGGTTGTGTGCAGAGGACTGAATGACAAGTTGTGCACGTTTTGTGCTAATAAAGTTACAACGAACGAAAAAACGAAACAGAAATAATCAGGACAATTTTTTCTTTATTATTAATGAGCCTCCGCGAACCGGCGTGACTATCATCGGCTGACAGTAATATATTTTTCTGATAAATCAGTGCGATAGTTTTGTACGCTTACGAAAATATATACAACATGATGTCGTCGTTATAATTTGTTGGTTGGGTTAGGTAATACAGGTAGGTATCGTCAGACTCGAAAACCGGCCATATTAAAATAATATATTTATTATGTTACCATTATTACGATGACGCGAAATCTAAATAGTATATTATATAGCTAGGTAGATGCTGGTGAAATCGGTACGTTTTTTAAGTGGATTGATTCGTCACAAAGCCGTCGCCTTCATTTGGCAATAATTTATAATATTATGTATTTATATCCCCACTCCCTTCTCTATACGATGGTCGCGAATGGGATTTGCAAAAAAATCATGATTCATGATGTTATACTATAACTACTACAGTATAGTTATTTATGTGTATTATATTATAATGCGTTTATTACATAGCAAAATAAAGTATAAACCGAATAAATATATTAAAATGCGTATCATGTATAATTTCGTTTACCTGAAATGAGAAAATTGTATATTGTAATGACGAATGATTTATTTTTATTCAGTCGGAAAAGTATTTTCGATTCGAACGCCATAACAGTAATAAGCGGTCTCTTTATAATAATGCATATAATGATTATGGTCTGCACGTCGATGTCCTGAAAAAAAACCAGGAAAACACCATTAAAAATGCATTTGTCAGCTAAAAACAAAACGCGCAACGTAATAGCGGAAACATTAAAATAGCAGACGAATTATTTCGACAGTTTTTATTTTGACAAATTACAAAATTATTTATCAAATTTAAATTTTTGTTATTACATACCTACTTATCTATTTATATTTTATAAGTTACACTTTTGATACGTCGAATTTAAAATGTAATAATAACTTTCGTTACAAACGCGTTGTAAAATAATTTCGATATTTCAACATATATATACGCGTTGCTAACTTGCTATATGATTGCTTACATTATAATATGTTATATAATATGCAGTTGAATGGCAATATCCTTAGCTTAAGTTTCAAGAAAATCCTACCGGACACACATCACATTCAAAATTATACAAAGCAGTACATGAAAAAAAATTGACCAATGTTATCCCAAGCAAGTACGACACATCCATAAACTGACTCAATATATCACATACACAGCAAACACCTAATACTCACCCAAATTTAATAAAGAGTCAACACCCAGCTCTTATTTGCTTATATGATGTGGTGTCTCTCTCACGCAGTCAAAAACATTCTACACAGAACGAAAAATAATCGACATGGTGAGGAGAAATTTTTTTTTTAAATTTTTTCTGTTGCTCCTTTGGCCCCGAGTGGTCACCCATCTGGGAACTAGTAGCAGCAGCTGTAGCTTATTCTCAATCACTTTGCGTGATTGATATCAGCCACTGTGCAGCGCCGAGCCACATTAATAGGAGAAAATATATCGACTTTTTCAATTAATTTCTCAACGAATTTTCGTCACAATTTATCATAACTATTTAAAACTATTGTTATAATATTGTTCATTATAATTTGATTTGTTCATAACTCATAATGTCATAAGTCTTCATATTATATCTAAATGCTTATATTTAACTTATTGATTATCATTATCATAATATGTTACAATATATACTTATATTATAGTATGCCTATTATAGTGCCTTAAGTGCCAATAAATGCAATGGAAAGATTAAATAATACAAATAATACAAATCGGTGTCCATATTATACGTGTAAGAGTTATATATAGAGTAAAATAATCGTGACGTTTTCAATTTTAAACTATATGCATAATAATAAATAGGACGTGCCATGGTATTGAGGTGTTACTATATGTAGATGCAAGGTATATACTCCCCGTATAGACAATCGCGTCGTACAGCTATTATATTTTATATCATGTCCCGAAAAATGTACCTATTAAATTTTATTATTTTAAACGTTTTCGAAAAAAAGCACACGTCCTCTTGTAAGACGCATATACATATATGCATATATATTATATATATATAAAACAAAATTCACCCACTCTGTCGAATATCGAGTATCGATCTGTCCAACAAAAAGATTCAAACCGTCGTCCGTAAGTACGCATAAGCATTTTATTTTATTATATATCTACAGTCAAACCCGTTTAATACGATCTCGTTTTTTACGCGATCCTCATCTACACACTACACACCATATATAGTACATAGATACAATATATTTTATATTGTACATATATAGTTAGGTTGTTACTTTGTATAATATGCGTTTATAATATAGGTATATAAATATAATAGTACTAAAAGTTGCAATGTGTTCCTTATGTTAAATATACATACATAATATATTATAAACTCCGAAGAGGAGAGATAACGAAACGTAGCGTTTTTTTTCTTGTATATTCATTATACACACGCACATCATACATTTATAATATATAATAATATACCTGTGTGTAGATGTATATAGATCTACATAATATTTGAATATATAGATATTATTATAATATTATATGCACGTTTTGTGTTTGAACAATTATAATATCAAATGACTGTATGTATACTGTGTAAATTATAATCCTTTTGCTGAAATACAAGTATAATACAACGTGGTGTGAGATATACGACTAATCGCCTCGTCCACTATCGTCTTTTTAGTCTCACGACTACCCCTCAATGCCCTATACGCACGTCGCACCCCCTGCAACGCGACACGTCCGCCCCAGCTGAATAATATTATATGCGCGCGTGCTACAAAACGTTATATTGACGAGTCCTGCAGCGCACACACACACACACACACACACACACACACACACACACACACACACACACACACACACACACACACACACACACACACACACACATATATATATTATATATAATAATAACTCACCGGATGGATGTCCGTGACGTTTTTACATCCGTATATAATATGAGATAATAGCATATGATATATTATAATAACGATAGCGACAACGACGACATTGACTCCGCGAGTGGGCCCTGCGGATAGACAACAGTTTTTTTTTTTATTATTTAGATTTTTTTCATCGAAAACTGAAAAATATAGTCATAAACACACTTTTTAATAAGAATATCATATTATATAATATACAGTATGGAATAGGGATTGTGTAAGGCATTTTAATAATTGTCAACAAACCGGCGTTACGAGATGTGGAAAAAAAAACAATTTAAAAATGTATGTGGTTTTACCCGCGACTTAAAATAATAAGTATTATATTGATGTATTTTTAAGGACCATATACTTAAAAAGAGCAATACTGACAAACTAGTGTGGGTTAAGTATTTCGATTGAAACCGATAATTTTTTTCTTATCACGTCCACCCACGAAATGGCTATATGGCAGCGCCGCATTACTTACATATTATAGAAAGAAGATAATACGCAACATTTATCTACAAGCCAACTGGGCAGTAACTTGTATATATAATGGCGTTTTAGATTTAAAAACATAATGGCGTGTGCACTGGACATTCCACTATGTGATTTTAAAATGAACGTCTGATAGGTTTACCAATTATATTGCGTAGGTATATAATAGTCTTATCTCTGTTCGTATACTATATAGACATTTGTGACCCTATCATTACAGCTATACTGTACAATGATAATAATAAAAGAGCAGACCGGCGGCGTCGAATTATCTCAACATATAATCAGCCGATATTAGCATAATCGCGGTCCGTTGCGACGACCGACCACACAGCAGCTCGTAGGTAACTATAATAAATACGTCGTTTACTAAAACAAATATGTCACGAAAATGAATGAAAACGAACAGCATCCCGCGGACTCAATAAATATAATAATAATGTATAATATTATTATGTATTATCATAGGTGAGCATTTTCAGGGCCATTCATTTTTATATATATTTTGTAGAAAATGGCAGTTGCAATTGCAGAGGCCACTTCTGCCCCCCCCCTCAAAATTACGGGGGCGTAAGACGTTTGCATCCATCGCTATTGCAACAACGAATAACTTCTTTCATAGGTAATTCGAGCATAACTATTATTGTTATAAAAAAAAACTTGAAGTTTAAGTGAAATGTGATCATCTAAGTTTTATTAATTTGTCGTTATTTCCATCCACAGCAAAATTACAAAACTATAAATTGTTATATAAAAATTATTAATGTATAATATATTATTATATAAATTAGGAATCTGGAAGCTGTTCACGGGCCATCAAAATTGCTGACATCAGTATAAAAACCAATGAACAAAAACGATAAATTATAACACTAGAAAGTATAATATTAACGGTTTTTATACTTTGTTTTCTTATGTCAGGGGACCGCGCTGTACTACGTCATATATTACCGCAAAGGCCAATGGGAGCCATATCGTTGTGCGTGCAGTAATATAATATGTGTGTGGACATGTGTGGGTGCATTTCTTATGCACGCACGATACGCGCGAGATACGCATTATGTGAGGTACCTAAGTATATATTAGGTGTATTATATATTATTATATCCGCCTCTCGAGTTTCACTGCGGTAGTTATGAGCATATGGTATATCTAAACCTAAGTATTTACGTTATACAGGTGGTCGAAGAAGATTACGCATGTATACCTTTAGACGGAAGGACACGCTACACCTGGTCGGAGAATGACTTAATTTTTAATTTTCACGCACATTTCCATACATACATAATAATATTTTACCGTCCCTATATGTACACGTGTCGTATGTGATTCGGACACGATTTCCTCGTCAGTCACATCTTCGTCGCTCGGTTTTGAAGTACCTATATATTATATAACATGTATAATAATATTATTACACTTGTATAAGATTTTTGACAAAATATTACTTCAATATTATCACAGTTATTATGATACAACTTATTTACACGTGAACATGTTTCCTTATAACTCTGAACTCATTGTGATACCACGTTATATTATTTGTAGAGCTCAATATTTATTATAATATTATGCGTCGAATTAGATACATAGATCACATATTACGTGGCTATTTAATAATTATTTTCATTAATTTTCATATTTTGTTTGTATATCTTTAAAATGTTGTCCATCTTCAATCCCCTTAAGTAAATTTAAAGTCTATATAGCCAAGAAGTTGCGGGTTAGAGGATGAATTTAAATTATACAATACATATATTGGTACATATATATGGTATAGTCGGAGTGTACTTCAAACAAGGTGAAACACTCTGTTTTGTGATACATAGTTTATTAGTTTATATATAATAATATATTATATCTATGTGATAATATGATACTAAATATAATATTTGAATACTTTTGTTTTTTTCGAGGCCCATATTAAATTACTGCTTCCATGGTACGAATTTTGTAATGTAGCTCGGTAATCTATAGGTAAGTACCTACCTTTAGAATGCAATACCTACGGGAATGTGCAGGGTACGAACAATAACATGTGAATAAAAAAGTAATTAATACAAAGTAACTGTGATGACGTAGGTAAAATCTATTTACTTATTATTTTTATTGTTTGATGATGTTTTGTTTGCAGTACAATTTTTATTTACGCCCGTACTTTAAGACATATAATTATACACGGGTATTATAGATAGTATAATATCTATCTTTATCGGCCTCAAGTGTACTATTTGTCTATATCGTAAGTACGCGTAGTGGTACTGCACTACGAAGGTTGCAGGTGTATAACAATATAATATAAATATTAATGATATAATGTAATAAATTATGTTAAATTATTATCATAACTTCGTACCTGGTGTGCGTCATCGCGGATAATCACCCGCATAATACCCGCACCTACACATTTTTAAACATCAAATCGATCCCGCGATTATTTTGCAATTTTTTTGTCCCACCGCGGCGTAAATCAAATTTTCGGATGTAGGTAGACAACGAATAACAACGAATATATTTCTGTTCATTATAAAGTTTGTGCGTGACGGACAATATTCATATAATATAAACATTATTATTTATTATACAACATAAGATAGGTACATAGGTACAGATAAGTATACGATCCACACAACGGGCAGCGCAGATTTATAAATAAATTAAGAAGAGATACCATCGATACACATCATTAATACGCGTCCGACGTTGAAAAACGATTACTTTATACTATAATATATTATTGTGTATTATACAGGGCCAATAATAAATATTTGCATACATAACGTTTGTCTTTCGTGCACCTGTATTAAAAATATGTTATTGTTGAGCGGAGCTTTAATTTCATTACTTTAAAACGTTCCACAAAACCATAACTCACTGAATTCATTAATCATATTTTCATAATATCTGATACAGTTTAAATTAGATTCGCGTAAAAATGACACAACCGACGAGCGTCGTTGGCGGTATAAAATATACATAATATACGAGCATAGTTTAGGAATTTTATATTTTAATAATATAGCCTATAGCAATTTAATATCTACCTATACCAACAACCATATCATTATCGAGGCTGGATTTTTTAATTTTAATTACTTATTTTGCTATCCGACCAATATTATAATATTACATTATATTCCATCCACGGATCGTGCAATTAATACATTTTTTTGGATTGGAAATTTATGTATTTTTTAAAAGTCACTTCGCAGTATGCATAATATACTATTTACCTATGCGGTATGTAGCCCAGCAGGGGTCATAGGGGCTGCAAGCAATGCCCATAGCCGTAAACAAATGTTTTTGTTTTTCATTTGTCCATTAATTTGATTTATAACAATTTTATTATTATCTTGTATTTAATTTCATATAGTGAAAATGTAAAAGCCTGGTCCGTTTTGACTTGGAATTATTCAGCTAAATATTTTGGAAGTTACTCAGCCTAGAGTGACATAAATAAATTTGTTGATTGTTTCAATGGGAAAATGATTTATAGGTTATTTACAATTCTATACTATCTAAATAGTAAAGAATATCCATGGTATGAAGTCAGTCCATCTTTTTATGAATCTATTAAATTTATGATGCTCAAAAAAGAGGGGCCAATAGACATTTGTTTGCACCTGGGTTTTAGGATCTCTAGTTGTGGCCCAGTATTCTACAATAATAATCTATAACCTGGTTATAGTAGGTATATAATTTAATTTATTATATATATTATACATTATACTATACAGGTATAAATAAATAATAAATAATCAATAATTATCCTCGGTTGTGAAAAGAATGCTTATAATATTTTGTCGTTTTACCTTTAACTTTTAATTTTAATCCACTCACGAACAGGTAATGGTTTTTAATTTTTGTGATGTATTTTTAAATTTTTGTATGATGGGTGTAACCATTTTTTGAAGATCATTTTTATAGTAAAAAAATGGTTTAATCATCAACTTTGAGTGTGGTTTCTGTTGGGAAATTAAATTTAGTTAGTAAAAAATGTCCAGTCATTTATAAATAATAGTGAAAAAAAATGAAGGACAGGAACTTTAAGCATACCTAATTAGTTTTTGTCAAAATTTAATACTCAAATTCTTATTGATTAAATTTTAACCTGAATATCTAATAGATACATATTAGTATATTACATACTAATAACTTATAGTTCATGCTTTTCTACGCCAATATTTAGTATATATAATAATATAAGTTAATCACTGCAGCTATTATAACGGTATAAACTTGGTACAAATTATGAACGTGAACTTGTTAATTTGAAAAAAAATCTGAACGTTCGTTTCTTAAGAACTGGACGTGAACGTGAAAGAATTCATATTTTTTACTGAAATTTCTTTACACTGGCTCCATATTATACCTACTCACCCATCAAATTGCGTTTTTTTTCTCCAAAAGTATAATCGTGATAAATTTCGCAAGCGGTGTATATATCTTAAACGCGCGGTGCACTGTATTATAATTTATAATATAGGTATTATATGCGTGTTGATGACACAATTATTATTATCCTTATATTATATTTTTATTTGAAGAAGAATTCGTCCGATATATATATATATTATATAGAAAGAGGTCGTTTAGATACATTTTAAACTCCTCTTTAATACCACCGCCCCAAATAATAATCCATATTTTATATCATGACCTATTCGTCGTGGGTTTACGCATTATATTAAAATTTTGTATTCACATATAGGTAGGTAAAGTGTAGGTATATAGGTACCCTCCTATATACCTATACGTAATGCATAATATGTATGTATTGTATGTAAGTATAAAATCGTATATTATTATCGTCTTGACGGGAACGACGCGTACCGTGTCTATATATTATTTAGGTAATACTTAAACATAATTTTAATTATAATAATAATAACAATAACAATAATAATAATGAATATATAATATTTATATGTATATATTATATTATATACGAATATATAATATTTATATGTATATATTATATTATATACGCGACGGGAACGGTGGTGTACGTTTTACATTATATTATGCTTGTTTGTTGAACGGAGATTTTTAATCGCGGTCGGATCTCGTGTATTACAATGTACATCATACATATATACCAACCATACCTATAAAATATTCTATATAATAAATTGTGATCCCAGTAATTTATTTCGATAACCGAACAAAAGGGCATTATTATTGTATATGGGTGCCCACATTTAAATAGCACGCGTGCGACCGAAAAACCACGTTTAGTGCAGTGTCGGTGTTCTTTTTTTTTTTACCTGTCAAATTTCGAGCAATATATTTCTCTCCGAGCGACGGCCGCGGCGTTCGGGATGAAAATACACGAACCTTTCATAAAATCCAAAACGTCGCGCATTAATATATTTGATTAAAAACCAGCTAATATCGTATTCCGACGCGGTCGCGTGGTTCGGGGACGGAGCGTAAAAAAAAAATAAATAAACAAAAGGAATTTTTTGTTCAAAAGCAATCAATCCGTTTTGCGGTTAATTAGTAATTAGTCGGTTCGCATATAAATCGCAGGCGAATATAATAATATATTTTAATGTACGAGTGCGATTCGTTGCGGATGACTATTATATTATACCTATATATTATATTAGCACAACGTATAATGTACAATGTAATTACATAGGTATACGCCTTTAACCGATTTCGGTCGGGTTTTCGACCGTATAGAAGATAACCACGCCGCCACGACGATGACGTAGACTAATATTATTCTGCGGTTTGCGTTCGTGATACATTATAATTTATATTTATAGATATTAAATCGGCATGATAATACATAATAAAAATAATAATACTAATAATAATGCAATCATAATTGTGTAGGTATATATATACCTAATGGGCAATGGCTGGTAAATATATATGCGCACCATAAATTATAACCATTACAGTACGCAGGATTTTATTTCTAGTAAATGTATTATATTATACAGATTATATAGGATTATATAGGCCATTGGGTCTGTATCTTGATTCGTTTTACAATTATAAAAAAAATGGGGCAACTGAATCAGGAAGGGGGTAGAACCCCAAAACCACCTCCCTGTTAATGATTCTGTACAGATAATAACCTGTCCCCTATAACCCGCCACCGACGTCACCGTATGTGTGCAGCAGTAGTAGTACTATACAAGTGCTGCAATACTACAACAATAAGACCACTAATTGGCCATTCGAAATCCGAGTAATGTAAAGCGGGAGTGGTCACGTACGGGATGGGGTGTGCCTCGAGTGTATAAAAACCTCTATAGTTTAAATAATGTGTGATAAAATAATGAAAAGTTAAAAAAAAACATACACACACCGAAGAGGATGGATATACTAATCCGCACATGTATATTTTATGAAAATTGGACAACTGTGCCTGCACAATACTGCAGTATTTAATATTACGATATATAATAGTAAGGTATATATAATAATATTATAATATATTGTTGCTGCGCGGTATTGAATATCGCTCTCGCATCTCACTTGCAGTCAGTGCCATCACACGACGGTTAGGGATCTTTTAATTGCATAGAAATTATTTAACTCAGTCTACAGACTAAATTGATTGTTTGGTATAATAATAATAATAATAATATGATACGATGAGATTCACACACCATATGGCATACAACGCTGTATATATTTAGTTTTTTGGTACCCATAATAATATGTATCACACAATAAAATTACACTACACAAATAACGGACGTGATACATTTTCGCTCAGACTGCAAATGTGAATCATGTGACGAGGCTTGTCTGGGACAGATTTTGTTTTTCTGTTGATTAATAAAATATTACTACAGTTGGGAACAGTATCGTCTCGAAATGTTTCATGCTTAAAATATAATACGTAAAAAATATATAATTTTATGTACACCAATAACAAGACGATAGATTTATTTTGTCTTGCTGAAATAGATAAATATGCGTATCTACTGCGCAGCTCATAATTATAATTTATAACTTACACTAAACCACTTTTTCTGAAGTATTATAATATAATACAACATTGTATTAAATTGTATACTTCGTTTACACGTCTGGACGTGTAAATTACATATTCTATACAACAGTTATACAATGATATGATATTATTATGTTATAATAATATATTATCTGTTCCGCAGGGCCTTGTACTTTAAAAATTATCAACTATACGTGCATATTATGAAGAAACAGTAAACAAACCCGATAAACACGTAGGTATGTAAAGTAAAAATCTATATTTCGTTATTCAACTATATATTTTTACAAAACTAAAACATTTTTATAAAAATCAGTTTTAAATGGTCTATGTATTGTACCTATATGTCACGTATAGCTATATATATACACTGCAAGCATACATATAACAATGCATGCAATATTATATATTAATTACCTACGTATTTTATTATCATTAAAATATTCAACTCTCGGAGATCTGTCTATATATCTTTCACACAATCATTATTTACAATTTACATATTCATTTATAATGATGGTATAATATTATTTTTATATTAAAATTTTAATTGTTGAGCTATACCTAATGGTTTAAACTAATAGCTGATAAATTAATAATAATAAAAAAAAAATATGATATTATGAGATTCGCACAGCATACCGTTTTTTTTAGCATTTTGTCCATATGATATACACGGTTCTCGAGGGAGGTATTTCAAAAATGTAGGTATTGTATACATAACCTACGTTATATTGTTTTTTAGTTTTTTTTTTCGGTCAACCCACATTAAACCATTAATGGTATATAATTCGATTCGATTCCTTCCATGGTTCGGGGATATAACGACCGAACGTTGTTTATCACAAAATCCTGGTTATGCATGTTTATAAATATATATTAAAACCTAGTAGGTATATTATATAACTAAATACATTATTTCTACGCAGACGGATAAATGCGGTGCGTGCCGTAGTCTAAATAACTGTTCTAAATAATATATTATATTGGTGTGTACTTAGAGACAAATTGAAAACCTTCTATACACATCCATGGAGTTTGTCCATACTATTATTGAGAATCGACGAAAATTAATCACGCGTACGCTATGCAATTTATACACTTATAGACTATATTATTTAGTGTGACATCGCAATAAGCATTTTAAACTTTTCATTATTATCAAAACTAATGTGACTGTTTTATAAATTATTATTGCTTATAGATTGGATTTAAATAAATACTTAAACATATTAATAGGATTGCTTCAGTATTTAGGTAAAGACAATGTACGTATCCATCGATGAGAAGTAACTCTGCGGTGCTGTGGACGAATTATTTATTCATTTTTAATATTTTTATATGTATCCTATAATTTTAAAAATCAACCATAACTATTTTCATTAAATGTGATAATACGAAGAGTTATTGACTATTATACAAATTGGTACCTTAACTAATATCTGCTAAAATAAATAATAATATTATAAATAACTAAAAAATATATATATATTATATTAAATATTTACATTTGACCTAGATAACAATGTGGAATACAAACAATAAAAATATTAAAAATAAAATGATCATAACAGCATGATAGTATAGTGTTAACTGGAAAAAATTACTTCAGCAGTGAATAAGTCTTAAATAGTAAATATACTATATACCTACAATGATTCATAATTGTACGTCTGATATTGCTCAGTTTTATTTGTTCTGAATATTTTTTGTATTTTATATAAAAACATTTTATGAAATCTATAAAAAGTATTAAACCACCATAAAGGTAAAGAAATGCAAAACAAAAAGTTATCATCTATACTCGTTTCCGATTTATGTAGGTATTAGATACTAAACCTGTATTTTGTTCAGTGAATTTTTTTAAAAAAACCTTTACTTGCCGTCTGAAGTGTTTTCTAGTTGTGTTTGGAGTATAGCCAGTATAGGTATAACTCAAAAAATACTCAAGTCGAATTAATTTTTTCTCCCCGAGGTAGATATGCGAGTTATCGAGACTCGATTCAACTTGCTATAGTATATACCTGCAGCAGTTATTAAAACGGTTGACGAGCAAAACAATATAAATGTATTTGTTAAACGAATATTTCCAACCCATATTTTGAGCACACTGTATAGTGTATATTATATTATACACACGTCAATCGAATTTTCGGGTTTTATTTATATTTATATATCTATTGATGCGAATCATTTAATCACTCATATTGGGCGCGGCGGCGAACGGGCCGATATATTTTGACAACGGTTATTTTATTTTTTAACCATGACCGCATACATACTTCAATGTACAATCGCCATTTGGAAATGACACTCGCGGCGGGTGTGTACCCACTGTGTATAGTGTTTACGTATCTATATATAGATATATAAGCGCCATTCATTATTTGAATGCGACCGCAGCCGCGCTGTATTATATACATAATATCATTAATATCTAATAGTTATAATAACAATAATAACATGCCCGCGCATATAATAATAAAAATAACTTTTATAATGGCGGTGGAGAGATAACGTCGTGGACCCGTCGTGAAAAATGACGGCGGACGCCGCGGGGGGGTAATTCGGACGACGGTGCGGCGGTGCCGTCATAGCGAAAGTCGAGGCAAAAAAAAAAGAGAAGAAAGAAAACAAATAAACCTTAAAACGACGTGTATAATACTATTATAATAATAGTAATAGATTATGAATTATCGTCAATCCGTTTATTACTATCTTACTATATAATACTATTTATTCTGTACACGATAAAAATTAATTAAAAATTAAAAAATACATGGGTATTATATAGGTATTGTATAATGCACTCATATTGACCAGTTGAATTTTTAACATTTGAGTTACGATGTAGGTGCATCAGTATTTACCTATAGGTAGGTACTGAATATTTATAAAGAAATAAATTATTCATAAATATAGGTACGCGATAACATTAAAATCAACTAGCCAAAAAAAAAAACTCCTAATTTGACTATAGTTATAATAGTGCTTGTTAATATAGACACAGCCGTTTAGGTATAGATATATATATATATATATATATATATACAGATATAGGTGTACGTTTGAATACCTATGTGCTTCATTAGGAGTCAAAATGTTCTCACCACGTTACTGTACTTACAGTCTATAATATTATACGAGTTATTTGGAAAAAAAAGCCTCGTTGGTAGGGTGCGAAGATTCGGTGTCAAATGTTTTATACGGCCATTATCGTTGCTATGGCATAAACAGCGTTCCATTTAAAAGCGCTCTGCTTAATACCGACAATAATTCATAAAACATTTGATTTGTAATCGTACGCCGAATTTAAACACCGTTTCGAGCCGCAGACGAAAACCACGAAAGCCTATTCAAAACAGTACATCATGTGGCGCGTATCGTACAGTAGGTATATATATATTATAAAATATATGCATGCACACATCTATCATAAATCCGGCGGTGGCGAATTTAAACATACTATAATAATAGCAATAATAATATGGAGTAGAAAATGTGGTGTATTTATAAGAGCATCGCAAATAAAAAAAACTCACTTTTAGTAAAATAATAATTAGTTTTAATTTTTTATTTCGTCGTCGCGGACGTTTCAGACCAGGCCTTGTCAATATACTACTCCACGCTTGTATATATCATAATATAGCTAGGTACTCGACTAAAATATATGTATATTATATATACGTTTTTAAGGGGTTAAATATTTTTTCATTCGCAAAAAAAAAAACGACACAGGTATAATATATTGTATCACCCTGCAGTGCACACTCGGCGATAGAAATATATATATATTATATAATGTACATAACATAATAGGATGTCTACGCTCTATACAAACGATTTTCCCGACACTGTGGAAGCAACTATATATAGTGTCGTCGCGTCGCCGGCGCGTCTACGAGCTCGCTCGGCTAATGAACGTTTCGTACGAGTGTGTGTACCTATATATCATGTATATTATACACGACTACACGAACTCTATATTATAATATATCACATAATATATATATATATATATATATATACATATACCTACCCGTCGGCGACGACGACCCGGTCGCATGCCGTTCGGGCTAACGGGGCTTATCAACGGAAAGGGTTGAGAATATAATGTACCTAATAATATATTATGCGCGTGTACACAGTACTATGAGACCGTAACGGTAGGTTTACACCTACTCTTTTAAAATAATAACATACATTTATATCGTATATATATAAATATATTTGTATAATGTATATATGTGATATTATACATATATATATATATGTATATAGTTGGGGCCGACCGCATGCACCCAGCACGCATATGCAACCGCCACCGCTGCAGACGCTGCTGAAGCTATCGATATCGAATTATGGGTATAATAATAATATATATTGGGCGTGCGTATATACTATTATAATGCACAATTATGTGTGTGTGTGTGTGTGTGTGTGTGTTTCGTGGTTGTGGATAAGTCTTATTATATTATACGCCCAGAGAATACTGCTGAAGTGACGTATTTGTACATACGCGGGGGGAGGGTGGGAACCACGCAGTCCCTCGAGCCGCGAGTTTATATATTATATATGATATATAATAATTATAATACATAATATTACTGTACAGATACATCTTTACATTAGAATAATACAATACATGATCAATATAAAAACCGTCATCTGTTAAGTCCTAATAATAATATATAATAATATGTACCTATACCCGCATATTATTATATTGTAAAACGATGTGGACAAAACGAAATAAACCCGTCGATCGCGAAACCGTTGATTTTGAGATTATTGTTGTAATATAATATTATGATAATGAACAAAATGCTTACCTATACATCACGACGCCTTTATGTATAATTGAATGGCTTGCTGCGACAACCTGACAAGTCCGTATATTTTAACGGCATTGAAAAGTGAAAAATATGTATGATAAATAATCAGAAGAAAATAATCGGATTTGTATGGCTGTTGTACCAATAAAAAAGGTATAATTTTCCATGAAAACGATTTCATGGAAAAGTCGCTTTAGGAAATCGTGTGACTTACTTACCTGGTTGTTGCAGGAAGCCAATAAATGTACACACATACAGGAACGTTGAGCCTTCGTGAGAACAATCAACAATGTTTAATTGTTGGTACATATAATATGATTCTATAATAAAGCCCCGCAGCAGCAGGCACCACTATGACCACACATTACAATACACCCTCATACTCCCGTCTTAGTATGTATTGTGTATAACGTTATTATCACGACGATGACGATCGAACGTTTTTCATCCCAGACTTTCTTTTCAAGCAAATCATCATACAAATATTCACCTCAAGTGGATATATAAAGGTAGGTATAGGTATGACGCGCTAATATATCAGCCATAATAATATATGTATCGTGTCCATATCGATCAAACCAATATTGCCCACACACGCACAAGAACCCACCCACAACATTGTATATTCCGAGCCACTACATAATATATATTGTTATGTATCATGTACCTTTACTCCACCTTATTGTTATATACATATATATACGTGGTAGGTATACCGATATAATAATGGTGCCACGCGGTCGTCCGAATTTATTTCACGACCGTAATCCGATACCATCACATCCTATTTATGTATATATATAATACGTCATGGTAAAATAATATTGTATAGCTGCTTTATTGGTCTTTGTCCGTCGTCGTCATCCCCCAGCCGACCGACCGCCCCCGTCGCGATTATTGGTCGTCGTCGCTGCAAGTGTGCCGCATAGTTCTATGACAATAAAAAAATCTTCACCACCCTCCGCTCGTGTTGCGTACGCGCGGGCGTCCGATTTCGTCCGACTACACCAATAACTGCGTGACTATAATATTATATACATATATATAATATATAGTATATAGTATTATTATATTGTGTATAGTAATATTATATTATAGTCTACGCGTACCTAGGATATCCACGCGTGTACGATAATAATAATATGATATCGTATTATTATCGTCCATCATCGTCGATACACCTCGTCTCGGGGACACGCGCACACAGACAAATATTTATATGTTGTCCTATAACCACCGCTGCTGCAGGAGACGGAGACGAATGGAAACCCCGTTCGCTGCAACTGTCAGCCGTATATATGTATATAGTAATCGCACAGAAATCTATAAACGGGGTCAAATAACATTTTACTCGACAAAAAAAAAAATAATTAAACCCATATATATATATAATATGATAAATTATGGAACATGACAAACGCGATAACGAGAATAATACATGTTTGCGCTCATCTGTACAACTGAACAAGTGAGCTATGGTAAACAAACCGATTTAGTGGAGCGAAAATTTGTTGATTTTCCTGCACAAACCTCGTCCAACGATGAGGTACTATTGATAAAAAAAATATATATATATTATGCTGTGCAATGTTATGAAACTACTGCAAATATAGATTGCGCATTGCAAAGAGGAAAAACCAATATAATATAAAATTAGAGGTAGTTTTTATTATGTTTACAAAATGAACATTTCAAACAATTTTGTAATTTTAAAAACAGTTGATGGGCGAGTGAATGACATTTGACAATCCTGCAAAACAATTGATGACAAAGTTATGCATAAATCCATAAATCAGTATCGTACATTTATTAGCAGTGTTTCTGTTATAATAGCGCAAACAAAATAAAAAATATGTGATATAAATTGGTAATTTCACTGGTGCAGTGATATCTATAATTGTGTAGAAATTTAATATTTGGAAGCTCAGTAAAAGAACAATTCAATGTAGGTACTAATAAATACTAATTTGAAAAATGCATACTTATCATTTCTAAAGATAAATTTAAAAAAAAACACATAAAAATTGACAGAAAATAATGGTGACTAATATTTAAAAATACATTTTAAAAAAGACCCAAGAGGTAAGAAGCTCGTATTTAGTAAACTGAAAAATTTGATTATTATAATTTATAACAGCAGCTAAAAGACGTGTTGCAGCCAGTGTTACGGCAACAGAATATTTCGACCTATAGATCCATATTAAAACGTATATAAACATAATGCGCTACAAAACGGTTAAGAACTAAATATAATTGTTTTTTTACTAACTAATTTTTAATCGAAAACGTGTCCAATATTTTGTCTAACTAAACCAAATAAATACAGTTGGCCTTGGCACGTTTGCTGTCGGCGGTTAAATATTACATTATGAATTATATTAATTTTTTTATACCGTAGTATAAACCTCTAGGGGTGGATATCGCAATTTTTTTTTATCTGCAAACGCCCCTAGGCGTTTAAAATAAACCATTTCATTCGCCATACACGTAGTTTACGTAGGGATAAAATAAATAATTTTTAATATAAATATTACTCGAAACGATACCATAACGAACATTATATCACACAGATAAAACAATTAATAATACATTTGCGTTATCCTGCTGTATAACTTCCAAGTATTATTATTATTGTGTTAATGACCGGCGCGGCACGATTGCGCACTTTTTACCTTTTTAAGCGCAACACGATTATGTGCACCAAAATTACAGTAATTTTCTTTTTTACCTACCTTTACCGCAAATACTATACAATTGCGCACAAAAAAAAGTTTACTCATGGGAAAGTTAGTTTGGAAAAATTCGAAAAAAAAATAATAAAGGCTTATTTAAGGAATATAATTCGAAATCAGAAATAGAACTAGGTCAAAATGTTTTTTCACTCTTGGTTTTTTACATAAAAATACAGTCGTCCATGCCTTTTCCTGGTTAATTGAAAATGCTCCTATCTATAATATAGATTTTTCTGGCTGGCTATATATTACTAATTAGAAAATTATGATCAGATGTATTGTGTATACTAAATACTAACGTACGCAAATTAATGTATACCAATCGTAATTTAAAATAATTTGTTGGATGTACCTACTCATATTGAAAAAAAAAACAATACAACTTAAAATATTTTATTTTCGTACATAAAATTGTTTTAGTGATGCTTAATCGTGTTGTAATTGAAGTGGGTAAAAAAGGACAATTCTTAAAATGATTGTGATTTGTGAGCAATCGTGTTGTGTTGTAGGTATAAAACGGTAAAAAAATGGGAAATCGTGTGTGTTGCACCCCATTAATAACACAGCGAGGCTAGGATCGCATTTCGACGAAGTACCTATCTGCAGTTGCTGTATAGAGAGAGAGGAGGATAAAACTAAATTTTTGAATTATTATCGTTTGAAATTATAATTTCGACGTCGCGAATTGTACAAAGGCGACCAGCGTCCAGCTATCAGCCGCAGTGATATACGAGTAATAAGTAATAACACATACCAATTCGTAGCCTTAAAATGATTTCTGTTTTTAGTCGTCTAAACAAATAAAAACGACATTTTCCCATTGGAACACATGATGCGGTCACTTTAATAAAGCATTCTTGCGTACCCGCGTCTATTCATTAAAAAAATAAAACGTATAGACGCGCCGTGCTCTTAAGTGTGTGTACATTTGTTTAAAAATGCACGTAGTTATAATTTTTTTTTAATCGTCACACTGGTGCAGTCTAGTGTAAACACACTCGTTAAAAAAATATTGGGCACTTGAACGACTCGCGAATAATAATAATAAAAAAAAACAACACAATGAACGTTAATTCGTGAATATGCTTTCTATTTCGTTTACAAGGCCATCAGCAATCATAATAACTGTTGTACACACTTAGCCGCTTACAATAGACGGTCGTTATTATTTATTAATTAAAACAATAAAATATTATATATTATCGATCGTAAAAATATTTTAGTAATTATAATATGTATTATATATAGGTATATGGTATTTGTTTAAAACTATAAACAATAATAAAATGTATAATATATGGCCGCACCCCTCGGGCACCGACCACGAGACCAACAACTATCAAATACAATTCGAAACCCGCGGGAGACCGGTAAAACAATCTCGTTTTCGATTTACTTGACATTTGACACAAAAAATGGTAGGTATAGTAACGCGACGTAGGTTGAACTCTACAGTACCCAGACAATATATTATTGGACGTTTCTGCGCATATGTTTTATATTAGTCCATTTATAAATAATTTAAAGTCACTTCTGGGACTCAAAATATTATGTACAAACAAAAATATTGGTACTTGTAGGTATGTTTAAAGAATATGATGTACCTACCTATATATAGGTTTCAACGAAAACTACGAACATTCATAGACATATATACAACAACTATAGATATCGCCGTCTCCTTCTTATCATCGAAATCGGCCACCAAATTACAAAGCAAGTCATATTTACAAAATAATATTATCACAGTATATATGTGTATGACTAAATGTAAAATAAATGTAAACATTGTTTGCTTGAATAAATGGCGGCTGACTTCAACATTTAGCTATCCAGTAGTTGTATGGGTATATCTATGCGAGCAACTTACCGCCGGAATAAAATATATAGGTTGATGCCGAGAGAGAACTCAGCGTACTCATAAATATTATATTATGATTGCAATTGTTATTTGATATAATATTCTGATAAAACATTAAAAAAACTACTTGTTAATTTTAAATGTCGACCTCCCCAATTCACCAACTATAGATTCACTTTTCCATTGAACAAGGTACTGAAGTTTAAAATCGTAGCATTATTTCGACTACTATTATCATGTACACAGACACAAAATATTAAAAAAAAAACACACTCATCATTGTAAAATAAATACATTCATCGCTCCGCTCAGAATCTGAAATGTAATTTTTTATTTACATTAATTGAATAATATAATCTATTGCTAGCTGGGATATGGGTATAAACACATCTGTAATGTATATAATATATTATATTTGTAGTCAAGACTCATATAATAGAGCCATACAATTTGAGAAAAAAAAAACCTATTCGCTTTCAATTTCAAGTCCACGGCGGTAGGTATACGGCGCACGTATTATAATATTATGTTGTGCACAGCGAGACAAAAGAAAAGCCCGTTCGAATCAAAGGTGTGCTCGCGGGACACTCGCGATTTTCACGATTCTTTTGAATCGCCGTTGCTGCAGGGTCGGACATTTATTATTATTATTCTATTCCCGAGGCTCGCGTCTCCGCTCACTAGACTATATATTATTATTATTATTGTGAACACCCATTATTTCATTATTATATAACCATCATTGTTCCGGCGGCACGTCGAGCCGTCGAGGCCGAGAACGTAATAATAATATTCACACAATATAAACGCCGTCTAGGCGGCCGAACAATGCGCCGAGCCGACGGAATATTATTATTATTATTATTATTGTGGAAGGCGCGATTATAAGCTATACATAGAGCTGCTGCATCCTTTTTGCGGGGCAGCTGCAACGATCTATCGCGTGACGAATCGCGACTCGCGATATTACCGCAATTACTGTTTTTTTTAACACATTTTTTTTTTCCAGGTAAGTAGGTATATTATATTATTTTCTATGTCGTGAATAAGGACGTCGCGAGGGCCGTTATATACCTACCTACTTCAAGTCGCCTCCGAAGGACGTTAAAATAAGATTATACGATTCACGCGAGACATTATAATATTATGGAAGTGATTTCTCGTCGGACAAGCGTACTGCTGCAGCAGGTGACATTATAATATTATTAACCGACGACAATAATTTAATATTTTATTTAATCGGTCGCCGGGGAAAGTAAATCGTGACACTGTATATAGGTATTTGGTAAACTGCAACGTTTAATCGCATAGAAGCTCGCAAAAATAATTGAAAAATTGTCATAGAGTTCACTACCTTCATATATGATTTATGGTGCATTCACTTACACGCTGGTAATATTATGTGGTTTAACGTAAATTCTCTAATAAAATACTAACGACGTAGGAACTTGTAGTGGGTATATACCTGAGTATATTTTTTTCAAGTAAAATAATTCAATAATTATATATTGATCGAAACCGCTCGCAAACTAGCATCCTCCAACAGTATACAGTATAATATAAACATATTACAATTTCTACACAGACATACACACAGAGAGATTAATTTCCTTTTTAACTCTAACCCCGTCTGCCACCGTACAGTTTCCTTTTATCCTTCTGCTGTACCATATTTTCCGGTTGCACAAGCGGACACGTCGCTGCTGCGATGTTGTTGTAATATTCTAGATGAACGTCTATAATATTTCCTGATTAGTAGAACCTGGTATACTTAATATACTTAATAGTTTCGTTCGTCATTACGATTTGTGTAAATTTTTTTTTTTTAAGTTTATATATCGTTTACTTCCGATTGCAACTGCACCCTCTCTAACCCCCCCCCCCCCCAAAAAAAAACCTACATCGAAAATTCTACTGTACTTTAGTTTGACTATTTAATATATTATTATATTTAAACACGCGGGTACATAATATTATATTATGTATTGGAAGAATTCACGACATAAATCTAAAGCACATAATATTATACGTATCGTGTTAATCGTACGCGCATATATTACATATAAACATAAATACATATATATAATGTCTACATCGCACGCGAACATATATGATACTACACGAGGTGGAGTTGGTTTGAACCGCATCCTATGAATTACTCGTTTTATATCCTATAATTACATTATTCATGCACACCGCCGTGTAATCGTCTTACAAAAGATTACTCGGTTAGTTCGGTTCGAACTCGCCGGGATAAGGAGTCAAAAGCTCTTAGTTATTTTAATATTTAAGCTCACACGTGGGGGCACGGCGTTTTATGTAAAACACGCACAAGTATGTGTATGCAGTATGTATTAATATATTGTATTATATACCTACGTATGTGTGGTGTTCATGGATAAATCATGTGTGTGGGTATAATAATATACATTTATATTATAATTAATCAGTGGCGTAGCGTGAAACATGGCGTCCTATAGGGCAGCAAGTCTTAAGGGAGGTGGAAGCACCCTTTAACTCGGAAATTAAATTATTAAATAGTGATTCCTAGAACAGCTAATAAAAAAAAGAATATATTATAGTGATGATATAACATTTGACTTAACACCTACTTATAAATTCGTTTTTAACAATGACATACTTAAAAATGAACTCATTGAGTCTTCGTTTCATTAAAAAAAATAATTTCTCAGTTTTTTTTTCGTGAAGTAATGATAAAAGTATTGTGCCCTCCGCTCTAACTTGGCCTAACCAAGAACCTCAGTCTAAATTCACCATAGCGTATAATATAGATATAAGACTATAAGAATGATACAATTTGCCAAAAATTTCACTTTTTTTAGGTACAGCAAATAAAAGTATACAAGGTGTTTCACAATGTTTATACATACACATTCTCCCTCTTTGAATTATACTATGCATATATTATATGTAATGGAACTAAATAATTCTGCTTTTAAATATTTGCATAGATACAATTAGTTTTTTTATCTTTTAGATTTGTATGAAATTTGAAAGCAATAGTCACCATTTATTAATTTTTTATTAATTTGTGGTATTTATACTTCCAACATTTCTATAAATAATCCTGTATCTCGCTCTTAAATCAAATCGAAAAAACAAATGTTATTCACTGTGGTGACAATAAATACAGTGAGACATTTAGCTGCACTCTATTTATACACAGTGTTTGTGATAAACTATAATATATTATGTAGTCTCACAAATGCGTAGGTATTTTACTTACCTATTTTTAACAATAAACTCTAAATTATGTATTTGTATATAAATAAATAGAGGGATAGAGCCATCGGACAAACTATATATAGTTACTATAATATTTAAAGATATCTCGCGAGGAAATAATTTAATATAATTGAGTCAACTCGCTGAAATTATATTATTATATTGTATATTATAATGAAGTTAAATTATAAACACGATATTAAAAGAATATATAAGCCATACTGTCGTATCGTATGCTAATACATTTTTTCACTAGGTATTAGGTAAAAAACACGAATATGCAAATAATGATTGTACGGGCAACGATGACATTTATAGTTTTTTTTTTGTCAGATTTTTGAAAGTTGAATATTTTAATTCCAATTTAAAATGTAGGTAGGTACACTAGTCTGAAGTCTTTAGCTATATATATGTAATCTGTATGCATATACATTATACACATATATCTATAATAATTATGAGTGATATATATATGTGGATGCGTGGCATGCGTACACCATTTAATACTGATATTTATTATTTATATAGTTTTTACTTTTTAGTATTGTAAAAACGTAAAGTTGAATAAAGTAATATGGTTTAATATATTTTCACTTTACCTATGTACGTTTAACGTTTTTATTTACTGCTCTTTACCTATAATATTATGCACGCGGTCGATTTTCAATGTACAATAGGTCCCGCAGAACAAATTATTAATTGAAGTTGCACAAACATTTTCAAATACCTCACCTAAACTTCTGAAATCATCAGATTGAACAGAAAACCGTTGATAAATTCTGCGTAATCCATCGTTACTAACTTTCAAGTAATTTCAAACTAATATCAATATGCTATATAAATAGGTTTTGCAGGAATATAGTTTAATTTTTTCCACCCCCCCCCCACCCTGAAATTTATTCTATAGTCGCACTTGTCTGTAGTTTGTATATAATTTAATACAATATTGTATAATTTTATATTATTTCATAACAAGTGATTTCGTATATACAAAATTATGAGTTTATCTATTTAAAATTTTCAACAGCACAAAAAATGTTATGTTATGTTAAACGTGGGAACTTTTTGAGACTGTAATAATATATATGTTCTCTATTATAATAGTAGTACTATTTCACATTAATACTAATCAATAGAAAAACAAAACTTGTCAGGATACAAGGATTATACACCTTGTCACATGATTCGTATAAAAAAAGTTTATAACGTTCGTTTTATTAATATTAATTAATTGTGTGATTAGACATCATTGGTAGGTACCTAATATGAAGGATAAAATTAAAATATAAATATAAATATGAGATTCGTAGAAACAACTCGAATAGTGCGCTGAAAACGTCAAAGACCGATAATTTTAATTACTTTTAAAGCTTAACGAAAAAATAAAATTTAATTAGAATACATACTGTTCACTATTTTGCAATATTAGATATAAATATGTATACACGGGTTGATTATATATACACAACAGACCATCAAACCTGCAAATAATAATAACAATGCTGCAAAATATATTTTTTCTCGTCGGGATTTAAATTATTTAACTATATTTATAGTGAATACGAGCAGTCGATGCAGATTGTTTTTTCGTTTTCAATTTACCACTCAAACATAGTATTTTTTAAAACAATACAATTTAAACAGAAAAAATTATACATTTCTTCAGCCTTATCCATATATTGTTATAGAATAAAGCAAAAATGGATCGAATAAAATACCTTTAGTGTATTACAATGCGTTACATTTAATCTGCTTATAATATAATATCTTAATAATATAATTTATAACAAATTCGCCTTTTTAAAACATTTTTATAAAATTGCCATTGTCCAGTACGTTCAAAATATGAATACAGAAACGTATAATACATCATCCATACATATATACACGGCTCCGTTCTCTATAATGATAAAATTAGACGTACTAATATGATGTGCCGGACTCAATTCATCAGTATTATAATATGCAATATAGGTACTCAGTGACGTGCCTAGGAATTTTCAATGGGGGGGGGGGGGAGTTGATATGACTTATAATACATTTTAATGAATTTCGGTTGTAATACCAAAGACACGAATAAGGAGATTTGTCGGACTTGGATATACCTCCTATCCACTTGGGCACGCCAATGGCAATACTCAGCAATACCTCAAGCTACATTCATTCCTGATGGCATGCCAACCCTGTGTTTCTATAAAATATATATGGGTACTCGTATACAAATTACAATGGACTTTTAACACCGCACGCCCGTTTTGTTTCTTATTGTATCATATTATAATATTATAAGCTGTATGCATTATAATACGGCGTATTATGCAAAGCAACATTCGTACGCCGCCTCCGGTGTTGTAGTCTGTATATAATACAGATAATATACAATGTATAATTTCACTATATTGTAATAGTATATTATAATACTGCGGCGTGCGGCCTCACAGCGTTTGTCCCGCCAATGAGTTTTTTTTTTGAATTCATATTTTGATGTATGATTTGGGAAAAATCGTATTAAACGCAATATATTATCATAATATACTCTATTATTATAGCTACACGATAACTGTATGATTAATTGCTCAGCTATACATATACAATTATAAACATAAAAACTTAATTCTTATTTTTGATAATGAGCATAAAACTAGATTCAAACAAAATATTAATGTAAGTTTACCTAATTACGCAAAAGTTTGTGGACAACAATGTGTATTTTGTATTGGTCTGAAATTATGTATTTCTTTTAATATAAATATAAATAATTTTAATAATATATTTACCTTTACGAAACATATTAAACTTTTAGATTTAGCTTGTGCATACATTTAATTATTTTATAATGTAACTTATATTATTTTCATTTTTTCCTAATTATTACTTATTTCTGTTTACTTTATAAATTTATAAAATTGTACATAAATGTATTCTTGTTTTAGCATATACTTTAAAACGGCATAATCCTGCTATTGCTATTCCTATATTTGTCTCTAAATACAATTTATATTTATTCAATACTATATATAATATTGTTCTCTTATTTATATTTTTAAGAACTGCTCCTCATCACTAGCATTGCTTACTGAGGGTTGTTGCCATATTGTACTCGTTAAGTAAATGTTGATGTTAAAAATTGTTGATTTTGCAATACACTTATTATTTTATTATTATTGTTGTATAATTCATATTATATAGTACCTATATATGCTTTGGATTTAGTACCACTTAAATTCAAAGTGAAAAATTAATCTCTTTCTCATAATTTTTTAAAAATCTAAGATATATATCCACCTGGCTACCACTCCTAAGCAAACATTGCGATTTATATTAAACGCACTTATGACGCAACATACGTGTACAAATACAAATACATATATATCAATTAAATACACACTATACATTATAATACAAATTATGTCTACGATATTATTTCATCTGCAGCGCAGTCCAAACACTTTAATAATGGATAAGTCTTAAAGTTTTGGTGGATATATATACCCGCTATTTTTATACCTATGCGTGGGTGGGGGGATGGTGGGTGGGTCTGTATCGTGGACTGCAGACACGGCGGACACTCGCGCGGCACACGTATATTATATAAAATGTGTTCGGTATAGCATTATTTTCACGCTCTCTTTGCGACAAAATTGTGTTCAAAAGTTTTTCGAACTTTGTGCAGTGCGGCCGCAGCGATGCTGCACGGTACTATTAAACTCTGCTCGTATACGTATATACGTATGTACATATATATACATATATATATATGTGTGTGTGTATGTATAATATGGGTGAGGCTGCACGACACGGCCGAAATAATGAAAACTTATCGATCCCTCACGCAGTCGTGTTCCTTTATAATATATTATTATATTGTTGGTAGGTACACATCCCAACGGCGCGGTATATAGCGTTTCTTCTTGACCGAGCGAATTTTTTCTCTCCGCTCCGCGCGAGCGTATATATTGCAGTGCACGTACTTTGTGCCCCTCTTCGAAACTATTCCCAAGCGAGATTCGGCTCCAATATCGCGGCCGGTGCGCGTCTGTGTGGGTGTGTGGGTGTGGGTGTGCTCGCTCGTAGAGTGTATAATAATAATAATAATATACACTCGACGACCGAACGAGATTAATCGAAAACGTCGTTAAACTTGTCGTGAATCGCGCGACCATTACATTGGATACCAACCATCGCGTCTGTTACACCTATACATATATACAAGTATATATATATAAACCTTTACACACAAATATATATATATGTACACACCCTCGTCACCATCGGCGGGAAATTCTTAACATTTCGAAACCGGCGACGCGACTGTAATGTTTAAATTACTAATCAACCGGAGTGGCGTGCCGCGCGCGCGTGATCGAGTCGCCAAACTTGAAACTTTCCGAGCGCACTAACGAATTTCGGACGACCTCGATATATACGCGGCGCACTACAGTCGAAACTATTTATATAATATATATATTATATATATATATCGCGTCACATGCTCCGCCGGTCCGTCGTATATATATTGTTATATTTGTTCCGGATAAACGGACGACACGAAAACGCGAACAATGTTGTATACGATATATATATATAATAACCCGATATGCCGTATACCTTCTGTTATTATCAGCTTCATAATATTATACGGGCGTCAATCGATATATTAATATTATATAGGCATACCTATTATGTATTGATATCGTCGTATATTTTTACTATATATAGGTATGCGTTGCACGTCGCAATGACGATAACTTGGGGGCAAAAGAACAAAATATTTCGATAAATCCACTACAGCAATAATAAAGAAATACCACATACCAACTTGCATTTTTTTTTCTTTTAAAAAACGGAGCGTGTTGGTGGGATTTCAAGCGTTTCCTGTAGAAAAAAAACTAAATAATAATAATATATATAGAGGTATATAATATATATATTATATCCGACTACATTCTATACACGCGGGCGCGCGCACACACACACGCGCACATCATAATATATAAGGTCGTTACAATTAATGAAAATAAATTTAAACAACAACAACAACAGCAACAAAAAATCTCTTTTTAACCATCCTTAATCAGCCAACCGGCTCAAAGCTTAACGAATTGTATACTCAGGGGCTTCGCCGGCCGGGCGCACCATATGTCGGCAGACTTTATGTGTTTCACATGAACAAACATGACCCTTAGTAGAATGTTATAACCCTCTGTTGTAAAGGGCACACGATGGCTAAATATCAGTTACGTTCAAAATGACCGTACATAATGTTATTATTATATACAATATAATATATTATATTATGAATCTTTATTGGTTTCGACAAACTTTATAATAATGTATACACAATAATAATATTACCTATACATAATAGGTACATAAATATGACGACACCGTCGTATACAGTTGGTCGTCAGCGCACAAGACGTAACCCGATATGCGGTGAGAGCTGCAGGGACAGGTATATGTATACGATGCGGATGTGTAGAAGGATATTAAAAATTCGAAAAACACGATCGCGGCGAATCACAAACAGCACCTTAGGTGAAATACGACTCAAATATTCAATAATAATAATAATAATAATAATAATAATAATAATAATAATAATGATAATAATAATATTACAATCGTGAATACCTACCATATCCGATGTAAGTATATTGTGCGATATATTATAATATTATTGTGATGTCGTTTTCGCGCGTCCACAGTAAAAAAAAATGCTAGGTACACGATGTATTCAATGTTTGACATTGACTGTTACACCTTTTATACATCGTTCTCGGTGCGCGTATACGTACGGCAGGCAGCTTAAAAAATATGTGTCTAAAACGTGTCGAAATTGCAGGAAGTGTCACGAGATGCCCGTGAATCGTTTTTAAAATCGTTTATCATATTATAATTTATACGGCCGTTCGGTATGTATAAAACGAGCAGATGGCTCGAATATATTGCAAACTGGATTTTAGTTTTTAATTAATGATAATCCGTCGCAGACAGGCATCGATCGGAATCGCAGACGTCGTTGCTGCCGCAGTTTATATATATATATAATACACACTCATGCACACGACACAACGAAACGAATAATTAAAAAACAAGCGGCTATATAGTATCCCAAACATTTAAAAATAATTATTGCATTCCATTTTAAATACTGCGATGTATAATATATTTAATTGTACTTACATTATACGTATAAAAATACCCATCACACGATTCACGGCATTGCGAGCGTTTTAATATTCCGATTTGATAAAATAGTAAATTATATTAAGTATCTTTCTCTCCCGCTGTCGCTACGACGCGGTACACATCGTATTCGCATATTACCATAATGTATAAGTGCACAGCTGGTCAAATTTTTATTCGAATTTTATGCGTAAAACTCCGGAAATTACCTCGGACCCGTCTATCGTTGAAATATCGCAGCCCCTGGCTGTCGTAAAATTCGATAGCAATCTTAAGTCGTCGTCAGACGAACAATGCGCGACAATAATACGATAATTAACAATATTTTACTATTGTCTATATAATATACGTCTGCAATTGCACAAGTGACAATGATGTTGATATGCGCTGCATGAACGTGAAATATAATATTTACATTTCATAACCTATACATGTATAGTCGAGGAAAACAAAACGGAAGTTTCTTTACTGCAACAGACCATCTCAGCTATACATATATAATATTATTATTATCATAATACACATTCGTATAAGCGTAAGTACCGGTCTAGCGTTATAAAAACAACCGAGAGAAAGAAAAACCATCTCGAAAACGTTTGAAAACCGACCCTCATCGCAATCGCGTGATGTGTGGGATTCGCGACAGATGAGTATAATATTACAGAATATAATAAAATACAATACAATAACACAATATAATACTGCGAGACCTGCTGCATCTACAGGAATGGCTGAGCGAGGTCGTCGTATCCTCCAGAGTTCCAAAAACCCCGCTCGCCGCCGTGGGGGGGGGGGAGAAAATAAAATACGTTTTCATATTATATTATTATAAAATATTATTGTATAGGTCGACCACAATGGTCAAAATAATTATTCCTATCGCGTCCGTATTCGTACACTTCGTATATACACTGCGCCGCGGTATCGTACGCGTCGTTGTACACAAACGCATATAATAATAATATATTATGTTAAATAATTGTATTATTATGCGTTCTATAGACGATATTATTGTGTAAATCGTTCAGGCAACGTTATACTTCATATTTCCTATACACGTCCTGTTAGACACAGCGTTAGAACACGCATATATGTAACTATAGACATAACCGTACGACTGTTACGATATATATTATAAGGTTTTGAGCGTCCGACATAAATTATATAGAGCTGAGTCGTCAACGAAACGCGTTTCTGTACGATATTGTAATATATTTTTTAATATTATCATAATGGCAACAACAATCGGTGGCATTTTTTCGTCGGGTTGCCAAAGGGGACTGTCGCAGCGGTGTGTGTGTGTGTGTGTGTGCGAGTGCGCTTGCTGCAGAGGAGGAAGAAGAACAAGCGGAGGTCGCGTAAAAACGTAATACTATACAATGTATATGTATAAATAGTGGCATATATATAGCTGGTGTACCTGCAGTATGCGTATATATAAATAAAATAACAATAATAATAACCACCTTTTGCATTTGCATAACAAACGCATTACCATTTCTAATTGAAGTGCCAACCGATCTAGGGCATAGCGGAACATAATGCAAATGTCCTTATAATCCCAACGGGCGACGCTCTCGGACTTTGTGATCCATAAAAAAATAAACGAAGGAAAAAAAGCGCGTTTCGGGGCGAAACAACGCCGAGCAGACGTAAAGGCCGACGGAAAAAAAAAAAACATCATACTATTATTATTATTATTATTATTGTTTACGCTCCCGCGTGTTATATTCGGGGGCCGTCAGGATGGTTATAGATGATGGAGAGAGGGCGTGATGATGGAGAGAGGTATATATATAGAGCCGTGTGAAATTGTCGGTCGAGTCGTTAGCGACCCGCCGCCGCCGCCGTCGTCTTCGTCGTCGCAATCGAGGCGAATTTTCATAATATGGTTTACACGCGCAGTGTTTCGGAGAGGTTTAATACAATATAATAACAATAAAAAACGGAAGGAAAAAAAAAATGGTCCTCTCGCCGTCATTGTCGTTGCCGTCGACGTTTAATGACGAAAGTATAACAACTATACGCGCTACAGCGGGACCCGCGTGTTTTTATATATTCCGGTTTTGGGGTATGCAGTAAATGCGCAGTCGGTCATTTCGTTTTTTATTCGTGAATTCGTTTTTTACGAATCCCCCCCCCCTTCGCCGCCACCTGCGCACAACCAAACACCGGCACTATATAGCTCTTGGCCCCGTGCCGGCAACGTTTCAAACGGAATTGTTTTGCGTATTTTCCACTCGTCTGCGTGTGGTAGAAGGGGGGGGGGGGTCGGGTCCGTCACGATTCCTTTTGTTTTCCGAAACCAAAAATCTTGGGGTGCCGCACGCTGGCCGTTTCGTGAATGTTTATATTATTATACACGCCACGCGGTATCACACGTTCGGTTCCGTTCGTTATCGTCGTCGAAAATAGCTCGGGTCGTACAATGTATAATAATAATATATGTACCCGCCTCGGTTGTGATGTACATAACAATAGAAACGTACGCGTATATACCTGTCATTGTATACTGAATAAATCGCATATTGTAATGCATACGGACGAACGCTAATCTAGACGAAGACTTTCGAAAAACTAATTGGAAAAATTATAATGAAATCCCGTGGAAATACGCATGATAATATTTATATGCTATGAAAATATTGTGAAAAAACCTGAAATCGCTTACCGTCATCGTGTTGACGTCGTGCACGACGGCGATCTAAAATTATTATTTTTGTATAATACATTTTCAAATGATTTTCGTCCTATCTATACGTGTGTAAAATCAACCGGAAATATTAAAGTTTTTTTTGCAATTCAAACGACCACCGCTGCCGTGTTTAGCCAAGAGAAACCAATAATTATTGTCCCCGATCCACATCAAGTATACATAATATATTTATGTCTGATATCCAATCGGAGATGGTTATATAACATTTTCGAATATTTATGTACGTATACCTAATAACCTATATATTCTGCAGTTAAATTGTTCTGTATATATTTTATCGTTGTCTCGAGAAACTCTTGCAAATGTGTATATATTAAAATTATCACCCAAAGTTTATTATAAAACATAATTGTCTGAGTGGTGTGTACGGTTACTTTTTTATATTTTATCTTTTGAAATTTGTATATACAATATATAATATTAACAACTTAGCATAATATTATTGTGTTGATCCAAATTCAAAGCGAATATGTATTATACCTATATTATATTATATTGTATGCGTATGGGTATATATTATAATACCGTAAATAAAGAATGACTTAAATAAAAGCATCACATCAGGACCGAGAGCTGCAGCTGCAGTTGTGCAGTAGAATATTATGCACAGTAAAATATACGATATTATATCATAATAATACGTATTTAATACTCGAATACGTATTGTGGGCTTATACTGTTTTAGACCGCAGCCCGCAGGAGAGAACTGATAGCATACTTCTTTTTTCGAAACTAATTCCGAAAGGACGCTCGTTTGCAATTTAATGCGAACAACTCTACAGTTTACCGCAACGCGCGTATATAAATCATCCGCCTCCGTCGTTTTTCGAAAACACGTCGTAATAATTCGACTTGGTTTGGCGAGCGAGCGCGAATTCCCGGCGCTAAATTATATATATATATACAAACAGTTTTCTTCCCGTTTCTCGTCGAAATTAATTTCACTAGCTTAAAAAAAAAAAAAAAGAAAAAAACAGACAGCTGCTGCTGCGTCGGTAATATATATATACACGTTCTTAAAAAGTCATTAATTTGAAAAATCGCAAACAGCACGCGAGAGACACAATGACGCGGCGAAAACATTTTTCAAAATCAACCCTCTCCCGCGCTGCAATATATATAATTATTATGTTAGCCTATTTATCAATCCGGACACGACCGCTGCGGCGACTGCGTCGATTAAAAAACCGATCATTCGCGATACAATTATTATTATAATATCGTATTGTACGATTACAACGGACCAACGGTTTTTTCGTCATTAGAGTAATTGAAAACACGCACTCGCCTGTTCCTGTGTATAGCGGGTTCTGCACAATCGCGTGCACGCACTCCAGTCCGCTCGACTCAACTCGGTATAAGCCATATTATTATATTATTTTATAATATCAAACATTTTGGTACCCTATAGCCGAGTATAATAATATATAATATATAGGCACACGTTGCAGCACACTTCGCTAACGCTCAAGAGTATGTAATATAATATTACATTAGTATAAAATTCTCAATTTCGAGTAGGGCACTGTACAATCTATTGTATACATATAGGTAAGTACCTACACACTCTCGCGTACAATATATTTTTAAAAATGAATTAATAAGTAAAATAACTGTACTGCAGGACTCTGTTGCTTTTGAAACTTTTATTTTTATACCTTAATGGACGATGAGAGTATACCGCAGCAACCATTCTTACAAGATTAGTTAAGGGCATTTTAATTGCGATTTCTTTGCAATTATGCATAACTTAAGAGATTTAAATGGCATTCTGCAGAATATTTTGTTAAAGTAGATGAGAGCGAATATAAATAAGGATAATTAGTTGGTTCTGTGAGAGGGATATTATATTATTGTATCATGCTAAATCGATAAATTTAATATACATTTCTTACCGACGCAACGTTAAAAAAAACCTGATTTTTCTCGCACAGTTTCGAAACTTTGTTGATGATTCAATCATCGTTGTTTTTACTGTTGACAAATAACGATTGAAGCATTCATCTGCACGACGATGTTTTAATATTAATTATACATTTTTGGCATCCGATGGTGAATATATTCAACCTATTTATAATATAAAAATTATAACACGCATTAGGTACAACTACTTGGCTCATACGCATATTAAAAATCATAAAATGTCAATCATATTATATTGCGATACTTATACATGACGTATTAAATACAAAATTGTCATCAATAATATTTCGATCACTTTTTAGTAAGCGCGCAGAGACCCACCGGGTTATGGGATACGGCTGCACCTATACGATAATAACAATAATAATAATTAAACGATAACGACATTACGACGTTAGTGATAGTGTCGCATGTGACATACATAGGTAATACAATGTATACATTATAAAAATATTATTGTTATTGCTACTGTTATTATTATTATTATTATTATATCCATACTACTATGCTATGTAGGCAGATTGTATTATTATGCATTGTACCCACAACAACGGTTGCGTTAATATTATATTATAATAATAATATAATCATATTATATAGAGTATAAAGAATATAATATATACATTATAATACGTATTATTATTAAATTGTTACAGGTATTGTCTTTAGTTTTATATAATTATATACGTTATGATACGCGAGTATAATAATATTTTTATTTGCGGTGCGCGCTATATAGATAGCGATCGCTATTCGCTCGTCGTCCGGCCGACCGTTTTTTATAATGTTACAGCGGACGGACTGGACAGACGAGCGGGTTATACTATTATTTATTTTTTAGGTTTTCCGTCCCGCGTATACGTATACGGTCCACAGCACGCGGTAGCTAGACCGACCGAATCGAAAAATAAAAAATTTGAAATTTAAATACCCGAAACGATGATGATTATTCGACCATTGTGTTCATATATTGCATACGTCGAGTCTTACCTATATATATTATTTATTTTTTTAATAGTATGCCGTTTACAATAGACAATATTTGTATACGCGATTACACTGTAAAATACGTGCCTATATGTTATATAGGTATACAGCCATAAACAAACCACGTGCACCTCGCCGAGGGAGACGACGAGCGCGTGTATAATAATATGATATAAAGGAAACGAAAAATGCGCTGACCGTTCGCTTTTAACGACTCGGCGCGTAGTTATTCTAAATAATGACAATTATTTTATTATTTTCTACCGACGCCGCACCACGCGAAGTATAAAATAGTAATAATAACATACAAACAAAACGACCGAAAACGTCGAGTTTTCATTTCGCGTGATGGTCGTTGGACGTATAATATACGAGCGTTTATTGCGCTATAAACCAAACTGAAAAGCGCCACCGTTTTAATATCGGTGTTACGCGATAACCCGACGTCATATAATAATAATAATAATAATATATAAAATATACAATACAGTATTATAGCGTTTATTTTTGTCGACCGTGTGAAATTGCAGCAGTCCGATACATTACTTTTAAATTTTTTTATTTTTAAAAAGAAAAACCTGTCCTCTCGTCTCCTGCTGCTGAGGTGTGTGGTGCATCGGTCCGCAACCATACGTTGTTATATATTATTATTATATCGCCTCGGAATTCACTTATTAAATACGAAAATTTTCGTGTGAATGTGTGACATCTCGCGTGACGTTCGCGTTTTATGAGGAAAACGCAATAAACGAGCGGATCGTACGTATAGACCATCGGTACATACATTATATAATAATATTATGAACGAACCAGATAAACGCGTACGACGATATGTGACATAGTGTAGTATTATAGTAGATAGGTTCTTGCAAAAGATATGAAATATAATAACATGTTATCGTTCAATATTGTATGAATAGGTACGATGCTCTGATTAAAATTATGATCAAAGATGTGTCAAGACATTGTGCAGTAAAAACGATAAACTTTACTTTGCAAAAAACGACAAAAAACAAAAAAATATTTAATCGTGAAAAAAATACCGAACGATTCACTCGGAAATAAAAATTGCAGCGATTGTCGCGGCGGACGACGAAATGCACATCGTAACATATTTTTATTATTATTATTATTATTATTATTATTATAAATCGCAATATATGTGCGATGATTATAATAAATGTATTCACATACTACGGGTTAGGTTAGGTATACCTAGTATATTATAATAATATATACTTATTGTGAAATAATTTTCAACAATAAGACGTATTTCCGCAAGTCATTCGCGTCATTGCCGAGTGATCAATAATTGAGCGCAATTAAACGCGGAAAAAGAATGAATAACCCAATATAACATTATAATATGCTACCTATTATAAAAAATATTTATTTCATTGCTCATAATAGTTGCGTTATGCAGTGCTCCTCCAACATACATATTATAATACACTGTTGAAAAAATCGTGCAGCCAGAGAGCTGGCGGAGGACTCGTCAAAATATCGATATGTATCAGATATTGGTACGTATATATTATATAATAGGTACCTGTCCCGCCGCAGATCCACACTTCAGGAGATGATAATAAATTGATAAATAATTACGATGTAGTAAATTGTGGAACGTCCTTCGCTTCGAAGGGGATCGGCGAGAATGGCGAGAGATGAGGTCCAACTACAATAATCACGGTGGAAGGGGTTGGTTGGTGCGTACAATATACAGGGGAATATAATATTTATCGTTACCAAAATATTATTATCATTAATGCGTTACTTTTCAATAACACAATATATGTTTGACTGCTGCAGTCACACAATTGATATTTTTTTTAAATAATTTTTCAAACGTAGGTACATTATATCGTTTAATTTAAAAACTTTAATATATAATACGAGTATTATAATATATACGTGAAAAATATGACCTATATTATATTTAATAGTATATATAGTGTAGCTGCAGTGCAGGTGATAAAAATATATAATATTGTAGGTACTTTGAAAACAATTATAAGCAGAATCGATCTAAACGGGTGTAAGTATTATAATTAACTATTAAGGCGTATGAGTTTTATTTTTCAACAAAAAAAAAAAAAAATTTAAAAGTTTCGTTTAAGTTCAGCTCGGTTGAAGTCGAGATATTATGTCACTCGGTGTGTGAATTATAACGGAATGATTTACTGCGTTACATCTACGCAACTGTAGCGACGGCCGAAAACGCAAAGGCATCTGCCAAACGTTTCGAAAAAACCATACAACAAACTGCAGCATACAATATAATATATTATATGCAATCAGTCGCAGCTAGATGGATTTTAAATCGACCACTGCAGATCGCACACACATCTGCAAAATATATATTATTATAATATGGCGTTTGTATACCGCAACGGGCACGACGCGCCCAAATAAATAACATTCCGCAGTCCCCGCGTTTCCGCCGCTCAATTTATTTCATTTTTTCCTTTCGATTTATCGCGTTCCTAATTGGCTGGTGGCGGCGGGATCCGTACGGGTTTCAAAAAGTAATTCGATACACGTGATAATAACGCGTTTCGACGACGTTCAATGCCATTCCCGTAATGGCTTTACATTAGGTTCGACACGGTGGCCGGTGTGAGAGATGAGACACACACACACACACACACACACACACACACACACACACGCATACGGTCGGATATAACAACCGGCGCGCGATGCCGAATTATCAATTATTAATATTATTATTTCCACTATTATTAACATTGTTATATGTACGGCTGTTATATCGTTGTGTTTTGTATTATAAAGCGTAATAACAACGATCGTTCTGCAGTGTAGTAGGTATACAATAATATAACGATAATAATGTGCATTGTCGGCCTTGCGAGGCGTCGTCGCCGCCGCGGCCGTCTCGAAAAGACTATAACTGCGCTATGCGTATAGGTACCTATATGTAGCGATGGTGGTGTTGAAGAGGCGATTCACTTGTATTGTCTCGCTCTCGAATTCCGTCGCATACGAGCTCGAGGGGGAGGGGGGCGCGTGGAACCGGATCGTCCTCTTTTCGTAAAAATCGATATTTTTGAAAAGTCGAAATCGTTAAAGTTAGGTATATTTTTGCAAATCGTACTGCAGACCTACAAAATTATCGTACACCCAATATATTATACAGTCGACCGCTGCAGTCTAGCGCCCCACCCATATTCTTGACGATGATTGCTATAGCCTAAATAATATACCCTGTAGCATAATATAATAATATTAGTCATTTTGCGCGCATGTCCGTGAAACGCCTTTCTGAGGAGGCGGCTGTGACGATCGCATCGCGTCGTACCACGCGCGTTGCTCGAATAAAGGATTTCCGATTGTCGTTCAGACGTGACGGCGGCGGCAAATCGCGGTCCATGGTCGGACGACGAGGCGCGAGAAGCGACATTTGTAAAATAAAATATAGGCACATGTGTGCGAGGCAAATGCGCAGTGCTATATATACATAATAATATGGCCATGTGTAATATAAAAGAGTTTTCGTATAACGTGGCGATATTGAAAACGCGCGTGTGACAATAGTAATAATAATAATAATAACAACAATAATACGATTTATTCGTTCGGGCGGATGAGAATTCGTCAAAATCGTCGCAGCAGCAGTTATCACTTATCGTCTAGAAATCCGGTCGGGTGGTGTGTATGCACGTGTGAAGACACGCCGAAAAGAAGACGCGTATAATAGTAATAAATCGAAGGGCGACGCGACGTCGTCAGCCGTGATGTATCTATATATGCGCATATAATATATATATAGTACAAAAACGAAGCGTCGACAATGGCAAAAATCTATACATTATATTATATTGTATTATATATTTTTTATTCTTTAGGTCGCAAACACAAAACGTTATATTGCCCCGTCAATCACGCGTGGTGTATTACCGTCGGGGGTCGGGGGTGCGGTATATGTGTATCGAATGCCAGGACCGCGTCAACGTGTTATTTCATAAATTATAATATTATTATTATTATGATCTACCCACGCGCTTCGAGAGATGTGTTTTCGAACTTCTTCCCTTAGTACGAAGTCTGCGGTTTTTAACGATCGAAAATCAAACTAGCGATCGAATCGTTTTCGTCGGCACACATACACATTACACACACACGTCATACGTACACGATTCAGTGCGACAGTGACCTCGGCGCCGCAACGATACGATATTATATATCATGCTTTATATATAATATTATGGTCGTTTCTGGCTTGTATTATAGTAGTAGTAGTAGTAGAAGTAGTAACATGATATACGATTATAATGATATATCATATGAGATAAAATTATGGACTTATGAATGAGCGGTTTACGTACCTATACACATATAGATACACCTGCAACCAACATGGTATTATCTAGATTCTAGAAAGGAGTTACGGCCGTCGCGTGTTTTTTCCTCCGTTCGGTATAATATTTTTGTGTCGAATACACGAATACGTCTGTAGAATGTATATACCATAATAAGCTTTCGGGGGTTCGCTGAATATTATTCCGTATGCATTATGCGAGCGTGTGTCTCGAGTGTAACTCGATTAAAATCGGCTCGTATTCAACGATGATTTACGTCTCGCTGCGATGCGATTGTGTATATTATTATAATATACGTTTCCGAACTGTTTATAGAATGTTAGATATTATAATATTATACGCGCGCATGCTGCAGATAATTCAACTCGTCGTGAAATTCTTCATGCCGCCGTCATCATCATCATAATATTATCTGCCTTGCCAGTTACAAGCTCGTATATGTTTATATTATGTATGAATAAAATATATGCACTCGGATCGGGTTACAGACGAAAAAGACGATGCCGACACATGATGTCCACGGGTCGCAAGCCGAAATCGTTTCTGAACGCAGCGGTGCCTCTGAGTCGTATACATTAGATGGGTACATACGGTATTGAGTATAATATACGTACCTACTACTATAAACATGTTGTCGATCTCGATAACGATTTATCATAAAGTTCGGCGTGTACACAACGGCGATCTAGTCGGTCGCCGTCGCCGTATGCATATCGTTCGTGTCGAAAACACCGCTGCACGCACAAGACACGACACGACCAGGTGCGTATACATACACGACCGCGGGAGACTTTTTTTAAGACTTGTCCGTCGGTATAAATATAATATAGAGGGTTAAAAAACCACGTCGGCCTTCTGCAGCGGTTCCTCCTATATATTATTGTGTGCGTGCACAGGGCCGGCCTTGTGTACTGGTTCAAAGGGGGCGAGGGGGTGCCCCTGCCCCGGGCCCCGCGTCATAAAAAAATATATTCAAAAGGCCTCGCTCCGCCTTGAGGTCGGCTCTCTGTACTTTGCATGTTATTATTATAAACCGTTATTGTATATTCGAATTTTTATCATATTATTATAATGCGATATTGTAAACCTGCACGGTATCCTCGCTATAGGTACACAAGTAAGGCGGGCATTTGGGTATATAACAAATATCGCGCACCGTAATATTAAAACTCTGCAAAATCTCTTATCGTGCAGTACATATTATATTTTATTAATATTATATATAATCGAGCGGTATATTAATATATATTATACCCATCGTTGTAGTACGCAGTCTGCAGTCACCGCGCGCACAGATTTCGACCTAAACGTCATTTCGCCGGCCTCGGGACGAAATCGAATATTATTATTTCAAAAACGGATTCCGGTTGTACGCTCGCGCGCGCACACACACACACACACACACACATCACACATAATATATACGATGTTATATAAGCCCCCGGGGGCCGTGTCCTTTGCCGGGCGTTCGCGCACACGATCCGCGAAAACGCCACGCGGCCAAAAAAAAAAAAACCTGTCCCCCTTTGATATATACCCATTACCCAAACAATATATAATAATAATAATAATACGCGTACGGCGAACCCACACGCATATATATACGTATACACACACACCTAGAGGTATACGCACAACAATGACAAAGTGGCCGACCAGTATATATACGTATACATGTGGGGTATACACATCCCGCGTGCGTGACATGTTTACACGACTATATATTATTATTATATTATATACGCGACGGCCCCACGCCGAATCCATTCATCCGTTCGCCGCGGTGCGCTGCAGCGACTCTCCCCGTTTTCCGTCGCTCGGTCTTAATAACTATGACATTTTTTCTATTGTCCGCGCACACATAATATTACATATAAATACCTAACCTACCTACCTACCCGCACCGGCAGCGCGACGTGTGTGTAACTCGATAACCGCGCCGCCGCCCCGCGCGAGTGCTCTCGGGTCTCTTTGAATTTCGATTCTCATTGAATTTTTTTTTTTTCCCTAGTAGGTATACGACCTATATTGTACGCACAGAGTTGGGTATACTGCATAGCGCAGCGTACGACGTAATATTATGTTATATTGTGTACCGATAATTGGAGTACGCGAGCCGAATTTCCCATGTCCGTCCTCGACCGTCGTCCGTGTAGTATAGGTACTCGTGATGAGTGTATAGAAAAAACTCGCATTACATCGGCCGAGTAAAACCTATATAACGTGCACCCGTCGCAGCAGTCAAAAATAATACCGATCCGAAACGCCATCAAAAAAATTGGTTTTCTATATATATACCTGCCTTTTTACACATACCATAATAGGTACTTACCTCCACGGTCCATTCGAAAACACCGGCCGACTACATTTCGTACGCGCTTGTGCTTGTATGTACGCGTCATAATATAATGTATGGACTTACGTGCATAGGTTATTTTTACGGTGAGGCTTGCGAGTGATTAAAATAACAATAACGGTACACTGAAACTATGATCCTAACGCTGAACCCAACGATGAATTATATATTACGATATAATAATAACAATATAATTGTTGACCATTATTATAGTCGTAGCGCATACTTGGCGCGAGAGATCCGTCTCGTCAATGCCGATTGTCCGCAATTATGTAATTGTACAGTAATGACAGTTGTCTATACTCCTAACAAAAATAATATATAGATAATAAATATGTTCGAAATGTGCAAACAAAATAATAATAATAATACAAGCAATAATGAGCGACCATTATGAACGCGAGACGTCGTAAGCCGTTATTGTACTGTTACAGCTAAATTATTATACATATATCAACAGTCGAATCACAAACGTTGCAGTGTACAACTTTTACTCTGCCGTGTAAGTATAATATTATAATTTTATGCAAGCGCATAGCATTCGTTTTCGTTTTGTTTGTGAACTGCAGACCGATCGTTCGTGAACGATACTCTTTTTTTTACACAAAATAACGGTATAGGCGTGTATTTTTTTTAGTTCGAATTACAAAATATCATTTGTAATCGAGATTTGCGTGTTGCGTAATTTTTATTTCCATCGCCTATAGTATAGAGTATAGGCCCTATACCAATATTATAGCTCCGGCGTTAAAATACACAACAATACATAAGTAGTTAGTATAGTTACTACTTACTAAATAATATTAGCCTATATCTATACTAATATATAAAGAAGAAACATTTTTTGTTTGTTCGGGGTAATCTCTGGAACTACTATTTTAAAATAGATGACGAAGTGCACGGGATCGGCTAGTAATGTTACTATAAACAGGTAATGCACTCGATCGAAGCTAACTATATGCGTATAGCATATTATGGTAACCAGCTAGTGCGGTAGGTGTAAACGTTTAACATTTTGACTATAGAAAACTGCAGTAAAACGTACCTACCAAACGGGTACCTAACCGATTAGTATCTATAGAGACATTTGAAATCTTAAAATTGATTTCGTTCGATTTTACCGCGCGAGAGAGAATACAACCGGAGTCCGGAGCATAATAATATAATGTGTGTCATTATAACGTCATAATGGTGTACCTCTATTAGTTGTTACGATAATACCTGCTGCTGCAGCTGCTGGCAGCGCTCTTCCAAGTGTAAAATACGATTTCGTTCGACTTTTATCATGATTAGGTATCGTTATCGATTTTAACGGTTCGATAATTGTTATATTACAATACGATATTATTACAGCATCTCGAAATAATCGGTTATTAGGTACCACAATGTTATTAGTATAATATATAATTTATAATTACAGCGCGGTGTTCGACACGACGACGCCGAGCCTTCTGCAGTGTATATATACGTTCAAGACAAGATATAATTGATTAATAATATTATAATAATTCATTGTAATTCGAAAACCAATTTTATTAATCGAGATATATAAATATATTATAATATATTGAATTTATTTTTATTCAAAAACAATCGCGGTGGCTCGATGGAAAATAAATCAATCACACTATATGTTATATACGTTTATCCTATACACCTATTACCTACCTACGGCCATATAATAGCCTATAGGCGACAGACGACAGTAGTTATGGTTACCTACGTCCACGTGGAAACCATTTAGGTATAGTACTATTGAAACGCGCATTGTAGCTGGCGGGACGATAATAATATAATACAAAAGGCCGAATAAAACGATATCCGAACAAGAGACATAATTGAAGAAGTTACGTCTGACAGCTGCTGGCACACGGAATTTCTTGGACGTGATAACGAGCTCTATACATATTATTATCATGGACGAGGAGAAACAATCATATTGTTATTTTCTGCGTATATATATTTTTTTATTTTTTTCCATTTAATATACACGTAGGAGATAGATGGATAGATAGAGAAATGTGCTCAACACACGTGTGTGGAATTTTTTCATTTTATATATATATGCGCGACGTAGACGAAATATGAAAAAAAAAAACAAAAATATTTTTAAATAAAAACTGATTATCCAGTAAATATTTCTGTTCGAAAGTTTATTAAATAAAAAAAAAAAACACTTTACAGTTACACCGTGGATAAACGTATCAAAATAAAACTATTAATATTAAAATGTTTATTTTAAGAATATTCTTACTTGAACGAGCTCCAAAATGTCTGATTAAATTACCTTTTTTTTTTTTTTCATTTCAACATCCAACTCTCTCGTTATGATATTTAATTTTTAAATACCTACCGAATAAATTATTCTACTGAGAGATAATTATTCTTGGACATAATTAACAGACAATTTTTAAAATTCTCAGAATAATATTAAATAATTTATACTATTATAGTTTAGTTCTAAAAACGAAAAAAAATAATTGTGTCAGGTATGATAAACATGAATGCCACTAATAGTAATAACTTCTAGTACTAATTTAAAAACGAATAATTTATTTTTTACGTTTTCGACGTATTATGTTGTTGTAATAATATGGTTTCAAACGAATAATTAAATTTAATAGTTGTTTTTTGTTGTTGAGTTCATATAAGTAGTGAAAGTTAGGGCAGAAAAAAATTAAAAATACAATTATTTTAGAAATAATTCAATTGTTAACTATTAATGTAAAGTTAGTAACTATATAGTAGTAGTAATGTAGTAGTAGTATAGTATGGAAAATACTATTAATAATAGTTTCAAGGGTTAAGTTAATTTTTATTGATCTTATTAATTACATCGGCTTCTAGTTTACACAATATTTACATATAGAGTTCAGAGTTGTACTACTCGTACAGGTTATGCTTATATTAGGTTATATAATTTAATTTCCTTTAAGTACCTAGTTAATTAAATTGATATTTGATTGGAGGTCAGTTGTAATGCTTCTCCTAATAAACGTGGTACGTCGTAATTGTTAGGTTTGAAGGGTTAGGTGGGGTTAGTTGTTTGGTTAATATTCAAATAGAGAAACTAGAATTTTTGAAATAATACAATGTATAATAACCGTACGTTTTAAAATAATAATTGTTGTGTAATACAATACATTTGTAATATATTTAAACTAGTAAATTTATATTTTAACGTTATATTTTGTTAAAATATTTCGATAGTGTTTCAAACAAGTATTGAAAATGATTTGCAACTTTCACTACAACCAGGCGTAAAAATTTGTATCGTAAACGTCATATAATTAGTTTTGTTGTTGTTTTTTTTTCCATAAGCAAAAGAAGAATTGCGCAATTTATTACAGCCATTAAACGGATTAAAAAAAAAAACTTATTAATTTTTTAAATTCCCAGCGTTCAGAATATCCTAATTAATTAAACTAATTCGACAAAAAATTACGGTGAATATTTTACGAATATATCCACTCGGGAGTGTTCTATATATTACACCCGTGTCGCGCACGCGAATTTTTATTATTAATTTACGCTAATGTTTTTTTAACGTTTTTCCGCCCCGAAGCGAGGAGGGAAGACAAACGCATAAAAACGATAAGGGTTAGGCCTTTTTCAAAAGTCGTGATTTACGATAACGGTCAAAGTACTCCCCGCGGATGCACGCAGTCCTTTTGGCGGCGGCGTGAATTCCGCGAGCAGCGAACTTTTCAACACACGAGGGGTTTTTCGGTAATTTCCTCGGTAATTTTTTATTTCATAAACGTATACAGGGCATTATGTAAGGGATGCCATTTCAGTTTTTTTTTCCGGAATAGGGTGCAGACAACCATTTTAAAGAAGCCAATTCTTCTATCGCCAAGCCATTGTTTTATAATATACGCGCGAACCTACGCCTTTTACTATAGTAATATAATATTTCGTTATATTATACATTTATAGATATTACGTAAATAAATTACTCTTACCTAAAACTCAAAACGGTAGAAGGATGGTGTAAGACTGTAAAAAATTGAGAGGTCTGTCGTTATACTCTCGAATGAGATTTAAAAAACATTGTAATTGCTGTATTTATGCTCATGATGGCTTAAAATCTATAGACGAGAAAAACGCAAAAAGCAATTTTCTCTTTATTATATCGTTATAATAACAATATAATCACCGATTCAACCCAAATCAGAGAGCGTAGAGACTTATATTGAGCTCGGTATTATTTATTACATAATATAACATTTTTAAAGCACCTACCTATAAAATATTATTAATCATTATGGAGCTGCAATAAATAATGTATCATACTATTCGATCCGATTTTGGACTAGTGAAACAAGCACGTAGTGACCTGCGAGGGACAAAAATATTTAATCGAAAGACCAACCCTGAAGAAGACGTAGTCCCTCTATGTATAGCACTAATAGCTATCAGCCAGTGACGTGTTGTCAGTGATTTTGAAGGGAAATTTCCCGATAATTTTAAGCAGCTGGGTGGGCGATTGCTGGGTGGCTGGATGGGTGAGTACTTACTGGATTTAGTGAGATATTTTAGTACAAGACTAACTTCATCTGAATACTTATTATCTAATATTATAAGTATAATTGCTTCTATAATAAGTATTATATTAAGTAGTCAAGGGGTGGTAGGTAGGTCATTCAAACAATGAATTGTTCCATAAAATATTGCATTTCGCCACGCCACTGCAGGGCCTGCAGTTCTATCATGATGCACATGTCTAAATTCCAATTCAAAAACGTTTATCTCGATGGTCGCCAAAAAACGAATCCGTACACGTGGCTTGTGATAATAATAATATATTGTTATATGGTTTTATTTTTGAATAATTCATCTCGAATATAATAATATATCGGTAGATGATGGTGGTGGTGGCGGAGGCGGCGGTCGGTTGGCTGTTATATAAGTGCTACCGGTATAATATATGGGTTGGCAGCGGGTGAGGGATTAAAGGCACACATAATTCGCAAACGCATATATTATAATATAACGTGTGTATAGATTATAAAACGGGGAAAATGGTATAATTTATCGAATGTATTTGTCATCGCGTATATACAACAAAACGGGAGCTCGGTGCAGTGTGCGTGCGTACGTTGCTGCAGAATAAGGTACCTATACATGAGTATAGGAACACCGTCCATCGCGCACAATAAATCAATTGCCCGTTGCAGACGAAAGATAAAAAAAAAAAAATGAAAAAAATAGAAAAGAAAAAAAAAACCACCCTCGGACGGTCGATAAAACTTCGTGGAGACGGACGGAGGGGAGGTTTATGAAAGGACGGGTGAGGCGGAGGGAGATAGATTTCGGGCGTGGGAGTTGTGGGGAGGGGGGGGGTAAACTCGAGATCTGTTTATACGAGTACGTTCATCAATCAAAGCGGCCCAATAAAATTGATCGGATTCCGCCGGTGTCACGCAACAACGCGCGCGCCCGGCTTCATCAATATTAGTCGGCGTTTTGGCTTCTTCCGCGGTTTCCAGCGGACCCCATCGCCGCACCTGAAACCCGCACGTTCGGGGCCCCGCTGACTCTGTATAACACCTTCCCCCTCCTTTCGGCAGCCATTCCCCCCCCCCACAAGGCACAGCGCCCTACCGGAAGTCACCGTTATTGCCACTGCAGCGCAGCGGGCCTGTCTTTCGAACTTTTTTCGTCGTCATTTTTTTTTTTTTTTATAACTTTTCACCCCGCCGCACGCTTCCACTCGTCGAACAGTGATATGCGTCACAACACGTTTTTCGCACGCTCTGCCGGACTGTACCTCTGTCGAAATAAATACTATACAATTCGACGCGCAACGATATAGCATAATAATAATTATATACTGCACTGTATTCTAACGTTAGGAATTTAGATTTAAGTGAACGCTTTATGTCACAGGGAACGAATATTGGCAAACAAAATACCCTGTTGCAGAATACAATAATTATTATTGTCGTTGCAAACAGTACGCTACTGTGGCTTTGATGTGTATGGCTTACCTACTGTTACAATAATAATATATCATATACAATTTCGAAAAGCGGCGGTGAGAGGAGGTTGCAGTGGCGTGGAGGAGAACTCGAGAGTTCGCAGATCCGCGCCAAACAGACGATAGTATTGTTACTATTTTTACTATTATAATAGGTGTAGGGCGTCGCGTGCAACGGCGTACCTCGTGCATGCCATTATACGTACACAATACAATACGAATTATAGAAGGATAGTCCTTTTGTGCGCTCACAAATATAACATTATATATACTACACTATTACGACGAGCAGGGAAATAACAATAGAGACGGCGATAAAATCTGAGCAGCCTCGTCGTAACCTGCAAATACACGAGTCACAGAAATACGCGGAGACGGACGAGGACGAAGAGGAGCTGCTGCTGCTGCTTCTGCTGCTTCTGCTGCTGCGTGAAAGACGCGATACTGCAGCAGGCGTTGTCGACGATACCAGCGTTTACCCGTGGGCCGAAAGGTAAAACCATGATATGTATACACATAATATTATATATATATATATATTGTTGAAGAAATATAATGAGATAGATGTGAGAGAGAGAGAGAGAGAGTGAGGGGAGACGCTGCCTCGGGTCAGAGAGTTGTAACGTGTTATTGTTTCGTCAGATCGTCTCGACGATTCCGATCACCGACGCACGAGTTTATGTCAGTCAAACTATATCCACCACGGCGGTTTTATACATAACACAGTGCTACATTGCTATACGTATATTTAGCGATGTAGCATTGGCCGCCCAGCTCGTCAGCCTGCAATAATTATCCAGTTAATATTAGTAATGACCCATAATATTATAATTTAGTATCTAATTATAAATACGTCGTATACAGACGTTTTTCTTTGTTCCAATGCCTCGCAAAGTTACAAAATCCTGACCACGCCACTGCAGCGTAAGCACTGTACAAGATTATACTACAATAGCGTATTATACTATTATAGGTTTAATGCCACCCCTCTAGTGGACTAATGCATAGTATAATATATAACGATATAGTCCTGACGAATATTATACAACAGTGCGAGATATGTGCAAGCCTATATCAATATTATATATTATACGGTGCGGTATAATATGCCTGCATGCATTCGAAAACGGCCATTTCTTTTGTGCACCGCAAACACGTCTCGAGAAACGCTTTGTATAATATTATAATATTGTATATTATATACCCAACTACTCGAGTATAATATAATATCATATTATATATAGTATTATTAATATGTAATATGCACTGTTGTAGACTTCGTGCTGCATTACGTATGCGCTCACGGTATTGTACCGTCGTATATAGGAAGTCTCCTCGACGAATGGCGTTCACACCCCAATGACGGGCATATTGTTATAGAACGGACAACCGTGGTATAGGTTTCGATTAACCGCACCCATTACTAAACGTATAATATCCTATGCACTCGAGCCCGAATGTCGGAAATTCCTCCATATAATATAAGGTAGGTACCACGTGGTCTCTGCGGTTGACAAGCGGATACGATCGCGTCCGTATATAATATATATCAGTTGTGATATATTTAGAGACTCGTGTAAAATAACCTATAATACTCCTATAGACATTGTACGAGGTGCGTCAGAGTTGGATATTGACGATATTGTGTTACGCTTTGTGTACGCATCTATTCGACGCGGGGTGGACAATTTTCAGTTTTCCAAAATAAAGGCGTCAACGCCTGCTCGTCATCGTTGTCCGCGTTTTACTTTTCGACGGTCGAAATAATACGCACCGGAAACACGAGGCAGTGTCCAGCTGTGTCATAAGCTGCATCGTTATCATCATATTTTATACGCTTGTATGTTTGTACAGAGGCCAAAGAGATAGGTAATAAATTGCGTCACGCGAAATGACTCTAGCTATTGTCACTCAATGTTATCACAATTCACTATAGTCTAATCCAGACGAAGAACAAGAAAAACACAATCACTTTTCCGCATTCGATTTGTTTCAATAAAATGTTGATGCCAATTTATTAAAGCTGGATATAGTGTTATAATTTGAGATAGCCTTACAAAAATATTCGATTTTTCGATAATTTTTAAACTCTCGACATTAATATTTTTAAAAGCTATAATATCAAAAACGGTTAAACGATTTTATAATACAACTGCAACGGTGAAATGGTTATTATTTTTATCCTAAAAATTAGTGATATAGTGTAATATAATACTATATTATTGTACATATAATGTATATTTTGTAGATTTTATTAAAGTTTAGTAGGGATTATATTATACAAAAATAAGTTTACATAATTATAAGCGATTTGTATAACACAACATTTGAATGGTACTGTAAATTGAATGGTTGAACAAGACTGAAATCGTCATAATATTGTACGAGACTTGCAAGTAGTCATACAATATTAAATATGCACACCACTCTCGTCTCTCAGTACAGTTAAATTGTAAAAGGCAACATTATATACGACTGCAGATAATGTGAAAAGTTTGGTGAACATTGAATTGGCTCCCAATTTTGAATAAATATGAAGTTCAAGGGTTGAATTGGCTCCCGAAAAATGTATATTTTGAAATGGCTCCCTAAACTGTAAATTATTATTATTTTCTCATATTATATAGTGTTTATTTTTAGGACGTCGTTTGTACTTTACATTCATGACTTCAAGTATAGTCTAGACCTGAATACATCATTATATATTGTATTTATTGAATTTAGTCTTATCAGTTATCATACTAACCGTCGTAATCTTCTACAATTATCGATAATCGATAATCATTGATTTCTCTACACTACCTTAATTTTGTTGTTAATATTTGATGACCGTGACAGCCATGCATTACTTTAAATTCGAAAATATTACACTGATATAAATTCAAAGTTGAATCATGATTTGATTGGTTCATACAAATATTAGCCAATAAGTATAAGCCACAATAAATTTGATTTATTGAATAGATAATTTTAGTTCAGTTTATTTGTATGTATAACTAAACATATTTTTAGTCTATTATCTTTATTTTTTATCTAGATAAAATAATATTTATCTGGGCTTAACACTGCTGACGTCAAATACTAATGAAATAACGTCTAAATTTAAACTATTAACAACATTTCGGTAATTAATAAAAAGGTTAGTAAGGCAAGGAAGTCAATCAAATAGTAAATTCTTGGGAGCCAATTCAGAGATACTTATAAAGGGTAAAATATTTATTACCTGTACTAAGGAGCCGATTCAATTGCACTGAAAAGTTAAGTAAAAATATAAATACAATGTAGGTAAATGAACTCGATAAAATCCTTTTACAAAAATCCAGTTTAACGACGGAATGAGAAAACTCTTTCTCACAATGATATCCCGGTTTATGGTGTGCTTCTATATTTTTACTGCGGATGGGCATTGGATTTTTCATTTCCCGCAACGTTAAGTTGGATATCGTAAGAGAAAATAATGAAAATCCGGTAGGTGATTCGGTCGAAAAGAAAAACATTATTTAGTTTATTGAACCATAAACGCCATCAAGGACCCGAATAACTGCCTCGGTGGTCTGTAAATCAACAGGTGTTTTCCCTGAACTGTACTTAAAATGTAAGCGAAAGTTTATTAAAAATAAAAGTCGCTTAACTCAGGAGAACAGTTTTCAACATAAATACAAACAAAATGTGCCATTCGGCGGAATCAAAGTTTCAGCTGATGTTCCCCGGACGGCATTTCGACGGAATCCATTGTTCGAGTCGATATTATATTATTATTATTATTATTGTTATTATTGTTACGAAACAGTGCTGCGACCGAACCGCCGTAAATAAAAGTTAAAACGACTGCGGCATAAAATATTGACGAATAAATATCATAATTCATAATCCGCTTCCGGTAGTTTTATTGCCCGTGTCCTATATACTCCTATATTATAATATTATTATTATCGTTATAATATATAATATTATAATCGACATTATTTCACACGGTTTCCTCTGCAGTCGGAAATAATGAAACGTGTACCTACATATTTTATATTCACCTCGCAGTAATAGAGATACATATTACACCTATAAAGTTAGGTACTACATCATGTTTATTATAATCTTAAACAATTTAAAATCCAAACACGCGCAACGCATTTATAATACGCGGTAGGAATTCACACAGCGATATTTAGTTATCTTAAGATATCATTTTTTTTGTCTCTTCGAGGACCTTTAATATTTAAACGCATGCATATTAATATTTAGAGACGGTGTATCGTTATTTTACCCCTAATCACATCCGGTAAGTTTTATGTTTATGATAATAATAATAATATGGTAAATATCGTATACGACCAATTCGTTTACAGTGAGATTATTCATTATTACAAAAAAATATTTATATTTTTGAACCTATTTCTTACATAATTTAATTTCATTGAACATTTTTAAAACAAAATTTGTGAAAGTGTAATACGTAGTTTTTTTAAATAATAAGCGTCTTATACGAATGAAAAACATCACTCGATTCACTGCTTAGACTAACCATAGATTAATAATTATTAAAGTGCTTATTTCCTACAATATGTGAATAATGTAGTGTACTATGATTTATGAATATTACCAACGTATAAAAAAAAAAAGAATATTGTTTTGTAGGTAGTAATATGTATTAAAGCGTACAAAATAAAAGTACCTACCTATATCTTATAGTTTATCCACGTACGTTTCCCCAACCCCCCCACTTTTAAATTATACCAATTTTTTTATGCAATTATTTAGCATGCAATTAGCATGCATTTGCACGACTATTTTTGTAATTTGCACGATTTTAGTTTATGCGCAAAATCTAAAAATATCCGTGGGGGGCTGAAGAAATGTTTCACCAGCCCCGCCAAACATAAATAATGTGATTTTCAAACTTTTTCCTGTGCCAATATTTAGCACGTAATTAGCATGAATTTGCACGATTAGACCCGGACTTCGCACGTCACTCCCCCGCCCTACAAATCGCATTATCTATTTTGCGCATTTCCCCAGCCCCCCACAAAACTTAAATAATGCGATTTTCAAACTTTTTCCTGTGCCAATATTTAGCACGTAATTAGCATGAATTTGCACGATTAGACCCGGAATTCGCACGTCACTCCCCCGCCCTACAAATCGCAATATCTATTTTGCGCATTTCCCCAGCCCCCCACAAAACTTAAATAATGCGATTTTCAAACTTTTTCCTGTGCCAATATTTAGCACGTAATTAGCATGAATTTGCACGATTAGACCCGGAATTCGCACGTCACTCCCCCGCCCTACACATCGCATTTTCCAGGACTATCAAATCGTAATCATATAATACAATTATATAATGTGTATTTAATTTATCATTATTGATGCTACATGTTTTACGTTGTTTTTTGATGTATGATAAATGTTGATATTATTTTAAATTTAAATTTACATTTTGTCTATTGGAGTCGAAAATGATATCATGAAAAATATATACGTTCAACAAAACATACTATTTTGTATTATAGGGAATTCAAAATAATTTTGTATGGGTACTAATATGTTTATAAATAAGTCGGCAAACACAAACTTGTAAAGTAATACGTGTCTGTAAATTGATGTTTTGTATTTTCATAATAATGCCAATGTATAACTATTATAAAAATGTATAGTAATTATAGCAGTAGTATAAATTGATACGTTATAATATTATGAGACATATTATGGAAAGTTCCAGTATACTATAATCTCATCAAAAACACTCCGTATAAAAACATCGCTAAGTAGAAAAAATCACTTTGATTACAAAAGTTATGATTTCAAATATTGGCTAAGTAATTTCATAAATTCATTAATATAGAAGTATTTATAATTGTTAGTATTTAATGTACCTTGTGTATTTATTTAGTCCAAATAATTTTAATTAGCTTGGCACAGTTACTATTATTTGTTTCTACAGCTAGAAACCAAATGCACTATGTCTCGATTTCTTCATAAATATTCGCTTCATTTTTATTATTGTTTAACTATCGAACAATACAACTATTTAAATACATTCTTCTAGTAACCACCAAGCTAATTAAAATTATTTGAACTAAATAAATACACAAGGTACATTAAATACTAACAATTATAGAAACTTCTATATTAATGAATTTATGAAATTACTTAGCCAATATTTGAAATCATAACTTTTGTAATCAAAGTGATTTTTTCTACTTAGCGATGTTTTTACACGGAGTGTTTTTGATGAGATATCAATCATTTTTTAAATTAAAATTTTGGATATAGTTAATTCTTATCAGGCGGTGATGAAATGTATTTGATAGGGGAGGTATATTATTATATAATTAAATTTTTAATTACTGCTGGAGAACGATTATATTATATACGTCTTTAGCACCACGTGGCCACCAGTCGTAATAAATATTAGAATCATCAAATCTAAGTATAGATTAGTATAGATTATTTAAACAGAATAAACAATTTACAAATTTTCGACTCCAATAGACAAAATGTAAATTTAAATTTAAAATAATATCAACATTTATCATACATCAAAAAACAACGTAAAACATGTAGCATCAATAATGATAAATTAAATACACATTATATAATTGTATTATATGATTACGATTTGATAGTCCTGGAAAATGCGATTTGTAGGGCGGGGGAGTGACGTGCGAATTCCGGGTCTAATCGTGCAAATTCATGCTAATTACGTTCTAAATATTGGCACAGGAAAAAGTTTGAAAATCGCATTATTTAAGTTTTGTGGGGGGCTGGGGAAATGCGCAAAATAGATAATGCGATGTGTAGGGCGGGGGAGTGACGTGCGAATTCCGGGTCTAATCGTGCAAATTCATGCTAATTACGTGCTAAATATTGGCACAGGAAAAAGTTTGAAAATCGCATTATTTATGTTTTGTGGGGGGCTGGGGAAATGCGCAAAATAGATAATGCGATGTGTAGGGCGGGGGAGTGACGTGCGAATTCCGGTTCTAATCGTGCAAATTCATGCTAATTAAGTGCTAAATATTGGCACAGGAAAAAGTTTGAAAATCGCATTATTTAAGTTTTGTGGGGGGCTGGGGAAATGCGCAAAATAGATAATGTGATGTGTAGGGCGGGGGAGTGACGTGCGAATTCCGGGTCTAATCGTGCAAATTCATGCTAATTACGTGCTAAATATTGGCACAGGAAAAAGTTTGAAAATCGCATTATTTAAGTTTTGTGGGGGGCTGGGGAAATGCGCAAAATAGATAATGCGATTTGTAG